>CAXIVR010000001.1:303838884-304231384 GCA_964035755.1 Teleogryllus oceanicus | reverse complement strand
AGCTCTATTTAGTACCTACAGACAGAAGACAATGAGTGACAATATGATATTAGAGGTAACAAATTTGTTTGAGGCATGTGAACACCACTGTTTATATACAAACAATTTATTTCTTGCACGGTTAAAAAAGAAAAAATCAAAACAAATTCAGAAAAGTAGAAAATAAAACACTGGGTGTGAGGCAACCCTTTCCTTTTTTTGTAAATTAAACCGAAGTGTAGCAGAAGTAGTACATTACAAATATGTGTAAAGCCGAAACAGGCATATGTAATTAAACAATTCTAAAGAACAATGTATTGGTGTTTCCAGTAAGGCGAGAAAAAGTTCTCATTACTTCAATTATCAGTGTATATAATATGTCTTACTAGTATCAACTGTTTCCAATATCAAATTTCTTCCATTATTATTTACGGAGATATTACATAAAAGTACTCTATTAAATTTGAGTGATTTCATACAACTTAATACATATTATACATCACGCTTTTCAGCTGCATGCACCTAACAAGCCATCAAGTGGGTTAAATATAAATGAAATGTTTTAGTCGGTCACCTGTAGTTTATCTACAAAACTTCCTAGTTTATTATTCACACCAACAGACGTTTGGTTTTTTGGAGGCAAGGGCAGTTGTACAGCTCGGGATAATTATAGACCACCATAATTACATTGGACACATACTAACCACAAAACAGAAAGGGCAAATGCGCATCCCGTCCCGATTAGCCAATGACGTCATCGGTACGGACGGCACGGCACGTCAAATGTCCAAAAAAAACTTTCCCTCGGTTTTGTTTCTGCACACGACGGATGAGGCGAATGCTCCCATCCAGCGTCGTCCAGTCCCGATCGAGACGGGCGCGCACCCTTACAAGAAACTAAGTAATCGACTATTTAAAGATCCCGACCATACGCAGTCCGTCCGTGCCAGACCGACCCCGGCCGCGTTGGGCTTAAAACGTCCTTTCCCATGCAGAATCCCGCTCTCGCTCGTTCAACCACCTGTCCAACACAGCCCCAAACCTCGCAATCGGTTCGAGTTCCTTCGCTCTTTAGACACCTGCCACCGGCAGATCGGCCCGGGCGGGCGCCGGGGGCGGCAGGGACGACGAGAACGGCGCGTGGGGCGTGGACGATGGGCTCGGCGCGGTGGCACGTGCTCACTCCACGTGCCGCGACGGGGACGGAGGCGGAGGCGTCTGGAGGACGGGCGCCGCGAGCGCCGCCGCTGTCGTCGACGTCGTCGTCGGCCCGGCGCCGGCTGCGACGCGCCCGCCTGCCCGTCCACCCAGACGCGGTGCGGAGCGGTGCGGTGCGGAGCGGAGCGGTGCGGTGCGGTGCGGTGCGGTGCGGTGCGGTGCGGTGCGGCCCAGCCCCGCGCGGCCGCCTTGCCAAGAAAGGGGTCCGGGCGCGGCGCCCGCACCCCACTGTTCGTGAAATAACGATCTATCTTCCGACGCTCCGCAATGCGACTCGCTCCAGTCGACTTCGGCTTTGCCGCCGCTGCCACCACCCTCGGCACCACCGCAGTCCTCGCCGCCGCCGCCCTCACGAAGCCTTCACCGCCACTGTCATCCCAAGCACTCGCTCCGGAGCCATCACATTTGGCGTCGGATACCATCCTCGACCCCGTTGCGGTGGGACGCCTTCACTGTCGAAGTCGAAACTGTCGCTGTTGGGTTGTTCCAGATTGACTCTTTCGAAAGATCATGCCACTGCCACCCATTTCAGAGAGTCGCCATTGTCCTCTATTTCGGAAGACTGTTGCAAACCTATCGCAAAGATGTCGATTCGGCAGTAAAGATTGCTTAACGTTATTAGCAACACGGTTGGTGCGTCGCTATTATCACCAACCTTTCTTCTATCCCGTCCCGAAAAATGAGTTTCCGCATTAACGAAATATTTGCGAAATTACTTGCATATTGCTTCATTTTACAGTGTTCTGGAACGTATCGTTTCTGCAAGTTATACCACGGTTTGAAATTAATCGTTTCGTTTCGTTTCGGGAATCGTTTGAAGCTTTTCACAGCCCCTACCTTGTTTGTTCATGGAAAAAAGAGTCCTTGCCACAAGCATTCAGTGCGATGGCTGCACACTCTTCGCCGCTTCCCATTTCCCCACATTTATTGTTTTCCCATTTCTCCTCCGCAGACGCAGTCGCTCCATCGTAGTCTGTCTTTTCGAAGCAGTCGCCAAGAGAGCATTCTCGCGGAAAATTCCAACGGGCGTTTTGTTTGCAGCCCGCACCCTCCTTATGTATGAAAGAAGGCGAGTGGGAGGAAGAAAGAGCGCGCAATGTATGCATAGCATTAGGAGTTGAGCGCTATAGTATAGTTAAAACTCTCGAGTCCATTGTACACTAATTGCCAGTCCTCGTCGATGCATTTACATATTTAAGATGTATGTCATGAGAAATTACTGGACCCGTGAGTAGGTCAACAGAGAGGAGTACTATATCCGAAGAAACAATAGCCACGCTGCCAAAGGTGGCTGTCATTTCTCAAGCCAGACATTAAGAGTCCAACGTCATCTAATAAAACAATGCTTTACGAACGAAAATATCATGATAAAAGCTAATTAGAAATCGAGAAAATCTTATGAGATGCGAAAAAATGGTAAAAATGTAGTAAAAAACTTCTGTAAATTGCGTTAACGCCAGAGAAGTTATTTCTATTACATTTATAATCAAATACACATGTTTTTTAGTTAAAAAAATAATTGTCATTTCGAAAAGTTGCAAAACAAAACTCCTGTGAAAATATCCGAATTACAATGATGAAAAAACAAAAATTAAAAGAATAAAGAAGTGAAAAAACGGAATAGATGCATACTATACGTGGAAGTTCTTGACGCCCGAATTCCGTAGCACAACTGACAGTTTAAGAACCTTGGTCTCAATATGAACAGGTAAGTTTCTCAGGGCTGCCTACTCGAGTGTACTGGCAAAAATTTAAAGAACAAATTGATTTAAATTATATATCACCAACGTGAAACAACTGCAGGTTAAGACAACCAGATATTGCAAAGATTATACAGCAATCAATAAAATCATCAATAGAAAAAAACATATGCAAGAATAGAATATATTCATAGAATACTAAATGCAATTAAAAGTAATCACATGCTTAGACGCCTATGGGAAACCACAAGAATACCAGACATCAAGCTAAATAAAATTTAAAAAACAATTAAACGTAAGTTACAGGCCTACAAATTTAAGGTGTTTCAAAATAAATCAAGCACATTCCCCCATACAGTAAACCCCTACGGACCCCTTCAATTCAGACAATTGAAAGCAGTCTAAAGTGAAATCGATAATACCAACCTTCGGTTTCAACGGTTCAAATAAACTCACCAACTCAGACAAAGCAGTAGCAATATCCGAACATTTCATTAACATTCACACATACTCCTAAATATTAAAAAATATATATAAAAACAATATCTGACTTCGTTTGGCTTCACATCCAAATATTCAACGAATCACCAAATATTTCGCCTAACTGAATTTATAGCCACTGCATTCCATCAACGAAATTAGCTATTTTCTTGGATATACAAATGGTCGTCGATACAGTCTGGCATACTGGTCTCCTTTACAAGTTACATCAACTGAGAACCCCATAATATCTATTTAACAACATACACAGCTTCCTGTCCAACAGAAACTTTAACGTAAAAGTAAACAACACACTTTCTAAATAATCACAATAGACGCAGGGGTCCTTCAAGGATCTTGCCTCTCTCTCCCCCTCTTCAATATTATCAGATATTCCTTAAACAGACACCTCAGAAATGGCATCATTTGCTGATGACAAGGTAACTTTTACATATCACAACTATATCTTACGCGCACACGATCAATTACAAAAGGACTAATTCAATTTTCAAAGAGGACTGAAAAAACTGAGAATAAAAATTAACGCTTCAAAATCACATTCAAAGAGTTTCACACTTCGTAAAATAGAATTACCTCACCCTTTACTCCTCCAAAATGCACCCATAACATGGCTTCAAAAACAAACACCAGTTACGTACCTAGGACTCACACTAAACACAAAATTAACCTGGAAAGTACACATCACGCATACAGTTAACAAATCATACGCAAAAATTAACAAACTCTATCTCTTTCTAAATCATTAATCTTCACTTAGCATCCAATGTGGTAAAATCAACTACAAATCTGTCATCAGCCCCTCACTAACACATCGAAGGGGGTGATAACGCGAGCCCCGTTTGGATAAAAACAGTCTAGAGAACATAAACAAGCGCCAAAACAATAAACCCTCTTACCACAGCTCTGTAGTACACAGGGAATCAACAACTACACAGAGAGCTAATAATGGAACCCAATGTAAACTATATATTCAAGATTTCAAAAAATTTCTATGATGTACTCCCAGAATCCCGAACTACTAACAACGCCGCATTAACTCATGCTACCGTACACATTTTCAAGCCTCCTTAAGTATCAGGAAATATAACTTCACCCACATAACAAACTACAAATTTAAAAAGGGGCTTGCAAAACAGATTATTTAATTACATCGTGAAGTAAAATTTATTCTGAATATTTTATCTTTCGAACAATGCTATAGTGGATGAAGAATCAGTAGTGTTGTCAAAGTTTTTGAGACAAAAAAAGGAAAATGTTATAGCCTTCATTCCTATTTGACAACACATACCCAAGCGAGTTGTGGCAATAACTACAGTATTAACCAACCAGTTCGAGTCTGTTTAAAATATTATCTTAACAATACGTGTAACATGGATATCGATTAATGTTAGGAAGTGCTATGGTGTTTTAGGGTTGAGTAAGAATGCATGTAACTGGATGATGTGGCTATGCCTGCACACATTTCACTAAGACGAATTTATATTAATCATTTCAGCAAGAAAAGACATGGACATTCCGTCTGACGTTTAAATATAAGCCGCTACAGTTCACTCGCCTCCGCACTCACCGTCACGAGAGGAAGCGTCCGCAGCATGCAGCCGATGCGCTCAGCATAGAAAGTACCTGCCTGCAAAAGAAAAAAACACGGCCATTAGAATGGATCAGACAGCATAGGAAACAGCGTTTTCCCCCTCGATCGCCCGTGCCAACATGTCCGCGCCGTTCATTCCCAGGACCGTTCGCCCTCAGCTCCGTGCGCGAGGATGCGTCTGGAGAACACGTTAGTGACCTTTGAACCTTGTTTGAGTTTGGTAAAGAGGCTCCTTATATTTTTATTTCGAATGGATTTTAATGGTATTTTCGGTTTGTTACATTTTCCATATCATAAAGCTGTAATTTGTGTATTTCGTTAGATAATATTCTGGAATCACTTTTCCCTCAAGTGGAATTCTATACTCTGCCATTGACAATAAGAAAACGTTTACTCCCATTGAAATAAATACGAAATGACAGATAAAGGTCATCATAATTTTAGTACATCTTCAATCATTGCAACGTGATGTGGTTCTTAGTTGTTCAAGTACTTATTTCCATTCTTTTTTGGCTTTAGTATATTTCTTGCAATTGTTAATCCCAGAATGTTCAAGCTCTGAAACACACTAATTTTTCATTAGTTCAAAACTTCAATTACAATGAACGTAAATCGTATGAAGCACTTGGAAATAATTGATGTGTTACAATGGTGTATTACTCATTGATACTAAATAGATAATTTAGTGAACTAATCATTTGGGTGCTCACCCATTATTAATGAAACACTGTATTATAATTGCTATGGCATTACATCAAACGTTTGTATCTGAAAACTAAAAAGAATTCCGATTACTTTTCATATGCATTAAATATTCTTTTAAAGGGAAAATTCTTGTTTCCCAAATTTTAAATTAAGTAATATAACACTTACATGAAAAAAAAACCCACTTTTATAAAATTACACAATCTCTTTCAAAAATGACCTCTATTATTGTTAATTTTAACTTACGGGATTTATCATTTACAAGCATATTCTATCTATATTCTGAATGGCAAAGAATTAAACGGTTTTTCCGTAGAAGTTAATTTAAAAATTATTCTAGGCAAATGTCACCCTTGAGTTTGGGTGAGTTTGGCCTACTTTTTATTATCTAGATTTGAAAGAGTTGCTTTAGAGTTAAGACCAATGAAACTCATCGATTCATAACGACAATTTAAGTTCAAAACGAAGACACATTTAATCTATCTTGACGTATTATAGAAAAAGGTTTTCATTTTTTGACGTTTTACGTAAATTCATATATCTTACATATTGTTGACAAGTAAAACACTCCTTTTAACAGACTTTGAGGGCTCAATAATTATTTTTAATATCTGTCCATTTATAAAAAAGGTTGTATTTTTCCTTCGACCTCTTTCGAAACTTTCTAGTACGATCCATAAAGTCAACAGAAGGCCCTCCTCCTTCTGCAGATACTGCCACCCCTGGGAACTCTTCACTGTTCCAATGAACACCCACAAAATTTTCAGTTTCCAATGTGTACTTTGGATTTCTTAGCCCTACTGATTGCTTGAGCTACTCGAGTGCATAATTTTTTCAATGATTATGCCATAGTCACCATCATCGTCATCATCATCATTTTAAAATGCTAAATTACTTTGGTAAGATGGAATAAGACTAAGCATAACGGTCTTCGTCTTTTGATTAGTAGTTCACGTTTTCTTGTTTATTTTCCTTTCCCCAGTTTTGTTTTTCTGCCTTAATGGCAAAAATAGGACCATTTTTGGGTTTATGAACTCTCAAAAAATCTATTATATTTTGCGTTCGAAACAAACGATTGACGACCTCCTCATATGACAGTTAACATCAATTAGTACTTCCAAATATGTACTTGCCGAACTTCATATTATGAATGTGGAGCTGTCCCTGCGAGCCTGCATTTTCATATTTATAAATAAAATATGCACTAACACACAAAACATGGATACTACATTGAAATTGCCTTTGAGCTAAGTCTTTAAATCTTAATAACTAATAATCTGATCTTTAAAGACTGCCAGTTCGACTAGCGCTGTCTCTTGCTGAGGGTCACTGACTTTGCACCGCTGTCGTCGATGAACACAAGGTTTGGGTCTGCACTCTAATCAGTGGCCAGGAGTGCCGCCCCAGTTTCTCTCATGTACCATTTATAGGCCGGTAACAGAAAATCCAAGTGTTCATGGACCTTCCATCTCTACTAACACTATATACGGTCGCCCCGATCATGGAAACAGACGCTGTTCGAAGTCGCCTGGTACTGTCAGATGCTGCAGTTAGGTTGTTCATGGTGCCTCTTCCACGATCTTCATTATACATTCTCGTCGTCCTCGAAAATGCCGTTGAGGGTCTCCTTTGAAGAACTTCGTCTGACCTCTCACTATCAATCTATTCGTCAAAGGAGGCACACCAGAAGCTATGCTCCGCCGACTTACCTCTCAGGATCAAACGGATACTCAAGCTCCGTCTCTAACTACAAGGGCATATTCTCCACGTGATATTATTATTATTATTATTATTATTATTATTATTATTATTATTATTATTATTATTATTATTATTATCATTATCATCATTACAAAATAAAAACAAAATCGTTATTCTGACAGCGAGGACTGCGAAAAAAGGTATGAATACAGAATATAATCTGAGGTATTTCAATTTGACGAAAAACATATTAGTCATTCTTGAGATAAAACTGCTCATTTGTATCAGTTTCTAGTCGAACAAGTCAGTATTCAGAAGATCATACATGGGGTCTGCCCTCTTTATTACGATCACTACCAGCCCAGTATCCAGGCTTCTTCCCAGCGAGGACGAGAGTTGTCGGAAAAACAAATTCCACGCGATAAGTTCACACTGAAATGAGTAACCGAGAACAAAGGAGGCCGAGGTATTGTGTCACACAGCAATCACCGTTCATTGCTCAGCAGTAACTAAGCGACCCGATATAGCTTATCTTGATGAAGAAACATGCTAAGACGCCATTATGTCTTTAATGGTAACGTAAGGCAAATAGCGAGCGCTGAAAAGAAACGAGAGAAACAGAACTGACAGAGGAAACTAAAATGCAAGGAAATCCTCACATTATAAATAAGGTACGCATATTCACCACAGCAGGATCTGCGTGTTCGTTGATTCACACTCGCCACATTTATTTCACCGGAACAACCGAAATTACACATATTTTCCCACTTTTCCCCCGGAATACTTGCGAGACTGGGTAGTTTTCGCCTCCGTATATGGATAGTTGGATTGATTGATTTTTTCGCGTTTCCGGGCGCGTCAACTGCTTTGGTCATTAGTCCCGTTAGTGTAGTGCATGTTTTTTCTCGGGAGATGGCGGTGATCTTCCCCCGCTGGATGGCGAGATCCGGCGCCGACCTACCGTCGGCTACTGCGTTTCCCCCTAACCAGGACTCTCCCACCAGGAGGACACCGCCCCAGCCTGGACAAGCTCTAAGCTCCCAACCAGTCTCACGGAATATGAGGTGTAATGCATGTTAGTGTACGTGTGTGAGTAAGGGGAGAGGATAGGACAAGGGAGAGAAAGGACAGATCGCACACGGTCCATGGCCCGTTTGGTAGAGTACTGCTCCGGCATTCGCCTGGTGTTGATCGGAGAAACCATTGAAAACTACAAATCAGAGTAGACGGCCGCTAGAATTCTCCTCCAGGCAGCGACTGAATTGGAGCTAGCTGAAAAGCTAGTGTCGAAAATCCTGTCGCCGTCAGGACTCGAACCTAGGACCTCCCGGTCAGAGGCGCTGCAGTGACATCAGTTGATGTACTGAGCTACCGCTCCCGGTGGATAGTTGGAACACACTTATTTCCAACTCGAATGAACGGAATATCTGGAAAACCGGTCTTGTGTGTTCGTATCATGCATTAGGCATACATGATTAAATATCGTTATTGTAGCATGGTAAGTAAAGGAAAACCATCCTATATCTCACACAGCGATGTAAATCATTATTACCATCTCCGACATTTCAATGGGAGCATACTTCGTTGTCTGCGAGGTTCTAGTGTTCGAGATCCTACGGTGGCGAATTGTCGACACAAAAGCAATAGATAGCTGGGTCGATATCAACCGCTGCCTGGAGGAGGATTCTAGCGAGAGGCTGCTCCGAGAGCGATAGTTTTCCGAAGTTTTTCTGGTCAATACCACACGCAGGCTGCAATACCTTAGGAAACAGGCTACGGACCGTGCACGATTATTCTTTCATCTCATTTCCCCTTACAAACATAGACGATTACGTGCATATCTATCACATATGTGGAGGGAGCAGTCTCAGAACTTGGACCGCTGGGGAATATACCTGGAGGGAGGAAACACCTCCCAACAGACGTGTAGGTCGCGCCGGATCTGATATTTCAGAGGATAAGGAACACTGGCACTTCTCAATATATAACACGCACTAAACGCCCGCGGCTAATGACTTCAGTAGTCGACGCTCCCAGAATCAATACTTGCCCCCTCACTAAATCCTAGTACATTATCTCATAATCGCACAAGATATCTGATTATCAGTTCTCTGCCGCCAACAACCATGAGAAGGAAACGCCAACAGAAGAAGAAGAAGAAGAAGAAGAAGAAGACGAAAACAGGAAGAAAACTCACGAAAGTGCAAGGCGGTATAATCACTAACAGCAGAGGGCTGGTCGCGATCCACCTGCTGGAAATGCTGAATTCGAGAGCAACCAACGTCGAAGCGGGCTGCGCCAGAAGAGAACGACGAAGCGAGAGGGCGAGGAAGGAGAGCAGACGGTCAGGCGGCCAGGGCGGCGGTGACGGCGGCCGCGCCAGGAACCACCGCCGGATTATGCAGCACGCATCATGCTCCGACGCGGACCGGAAATGCGTGAGGCTCGCCCGACGTGATCTGCCGTCACGCGGCCTCGCCGCAAGCAAAGCCCCTAGCGTTCGGAATATTCCAGAAGCCTCCAGCTATTGTGTCGTACACAATGAAAGGCATCAAAAGGATTGGACGGACTACATAGTATTTTACTTTAGAACCATATAATGAAAAAAATACTGTAATTCAAAAAAGAGTTCTGAAACTTGTGGAGATTCCTTAATCAATATATTCGTGTCGTTCGTCTATAGAAGCATGTGCTTTTCACTCAGTTCACGCACTATTTGCTACTGACCATCCCCAATTTCTCTTGCGAGTAGTGAATATTCCATTTGCCTTACCAATGTTATCAAAATGTTATTATTTTTTAAGCTGTGTAAAAAGCTGTGACACGTATTTTTAAGCTGCGTACACGTTAATTAATAACTTAACTCGTATAAAATCCCTTATTTCGGAAAATATTTATATAATACTGTAATTATTAAAAAAATGTGTCATTAGTTTTGTTTGCGTTTAAGTACTATTACTGAATTACCATTACAGAGAACAATATTACGATGCTTCAAACATGAATGTTTAATAATCGCTTAGATACGCGCGGAAAAGTTTAATGTCACAGATTTCAAATTATATTCTTTGACAATACTCAAAACCTTTAAAATTACACTAAGTAATGATCTCAGACCATATGGTAGAAACGATTGGACAATTTACAAGTATGAAAATAAATCAGATAAATTATGAAGTATTTCACAGTAAGGGGTAAAATTCTGTCAAATAAAAAATTTAAATTATATGAGAGAATGGTTATATTAATTATGAGTTATGAGTATTATAAACATTTGCACATCAACCATTTCCGCAGATTTCGCCAAAGGTGCCACATCAAACATAAACAAAAGTATGAAGTCAAAATTAATTTTATTCAGTCTCAAAATTAATCTAGTGATTGCACAATGATTACCCGCATATACCATATCTCCACTGCAAGCAGAGTTCACCACCATTAGACACAGGAGACACAGGTACTATCAACTCATGTGAATCCTGCAGACAACGCAATTCAAATTCTAGATTACGCCATCAGCGTCCGTAATGTAACGAAGGGCGAACTGTGCTCCCGACAAGCTGTCACCTCGCGACACACGCACCCGCCCAGCCGCACGGCTGCGTGCAGGAGCGGTGGGTAGGGGGTGGGGCGGGCGGTCGGGCCGGGGACCGGGCGGGGAACCGGGAGGGGGCAGGCAGAGGGACGGGGGGCGCGTATCTCAGCGGCAGCTGGCGCGCGCGAGCGGCCACGACAGCTCGCGCCCTGGCCCCCATTGATCACGCGAGCGCCCACGCCCCCGTCCCTGCTTCTCGTCCACCCAGTCCTCTCACCCTCCTCCACCCTGTGTCCGCACTTTGATGTGTCCCGTTCTCGCCATTCCATCTTCACTCACTAATTATACTGCCTACCCTTGCTCTTTCCAGTGAAACTCGCTTTCCCTCTTTCGCACCTTTACTTCCATTGTCCTTGCATCTGTCCCATCCCCCGGTTTTCTCAACCCCGTTGCTGCGTCGCATTTGCTTCATGCTCCGCTACACACTGTGCGTTGTGTATCACAGCGTAGTTATAAGTTTGATTTTCAGTTGTTTGGGATGTGATACCTAGCACGCATCACGAAAAATAACAAATATTTCTTCCTCAAACCAGCAGGATTTTTTATATACTGCATGGCATTGTTGCTGATTTAAGTTGATCTTGTATATAAGGCCTTGCATATATAATGAGCGAACACTATTCCAATATCACGAACTGTGTAATATAATTCTGGAAATATAGTGATTAAAAAGCGTTCCGAATTGTGAAGTTTGTTTAATTTTCAGGTAATATTCTTTGTGACACGTATTGGAAGCGATTAAACCCTAGTTTCAGTTGCGACTGCGCTTTCAACCTTTTCAAAAATTGCTCGATATTCTGTCCTTTTCTGTCCTTTCGATATTCCACCGTCACTCTTTTCCGAGACATGTATTTTCCATCCTCATTTGTACTAGTATATCTTTGTTTCATTCAGGTATTCTATTCTCTCATAGTGCCTGTTTCGTTCAATTTGCTTCACTGACTCCGGATTTAAACGGAAAATGCTCATTTTTGCGTCACCCCCGTTTCACCATCTCGCAAATCCACTTCCTTTCACTGTTTGTTCTTTCCACAAATGATAGCTCTCTCCACGTATAGATTTATTTAGATCGTAAATTCACGTTTCCATCATCGCTAATGTTATGATCATCTATTTGTGTCTTACATTCTCCTATTGCGCACCGAGCGCTCACTTTGCAAACTTTTTCTCGACAGGGTTATTTTTATTTCTATCCTCTTGCCCTCATCTCTTCCACTGTCATTTATTCAGAAACAAAACGGGTTTTGGAAGTACAGGATCAACCCTGGATCCCTTTCCTCACAGCGCTTGCCTCTCACCGTCTCTGACAGGTCCCCAAACTCACCGAATCTCCACTGCCCAGCTGTCTGGCTTGAGAGCCAAGAGCTGTGTCCCCTCTTCGATGATCCTCTCCCTTTCCCTGCGACACGCCATCTCCCTCCCCAACTCCCGCCCACCCACCAGCACCCCCGCTGTGCGACTCACACCCCACGCCGGTCGCCGCCAGGGGTAGAGGGTTAGTGCTAATCCTCCGTCGGAGCAGCGCTAAGCTCGGTATCGGAAGCACTCGCTCCTAACTCTTTACCCGCCGCCAGGCGGATCCCCACTGAACGGATCCCACCGATCACTCCATTCAGGCCATGATCCACTTAATTCATGGTATTTTGGTGTCGCCCGGCCGAGCACACATTTTCTCCCTGTGGATTTAAACATCCCTAAAATCTACAAAATAAACTCCACTTCAACGTCGCCGAAATACTGAACAGGTTGGGAGATAGGGTCCGACGTTGAGATTTTTCTCGTTGCCTTTACTTCGCAGCTGTGGAAAATGCTCGGGAGGGAAACATGTTGCACAAAACATCCCCTTCTCACATCCTCCTTCCGCCCATCTTACAAATTCAAGTCGCCTGAATTCGTGTAACTTTTTCGCGCGTGCACCGCCGGGAATTGCTCCGGTGGCAACACCAATTTCAGACAGCCGTTTCCAATTTTTTCTCCAGCGTGTTCCCGGAAGGACTCAGAGGCTGTTTCTTATCTGTGGCGATGGGAGTGTGTTCCTCCACACCGACGCGAACATCTTCGTGCTCAGTATCGCTGCAACAGAAGCAAGACCGAGAGAGTAGATGGTACCGCACAGTGACTGTCTAATGAAGCACACAAAAGACGCACTCCGTTTGGTATGTAGCAAGTCAATTGTCTGATTGTTGAGTATTTCGTGTTTCTGGTCGTGTCAATTGCTAAGACCATTAATCCATATGTGTAGGGCACGTTTTATCGCGGGAGGCTGCGGTGATCTTTCTCCACTGGATGGAAAGTTCCAGCGTCGACCTACGGGTCGCCTTGCAGGGTTTTACCCCAACCAAGTATCCACCACCAGCCGGGACAAGCTCTAAGCTCCCGATGGTCTTTCGACATGTGTGGTAGTGTAGTGCATGTAAATGTAAGTGTAAGTAAGGGGTGAAGTTAAAACGATGAAGAGGAAGCAAATACGTGGCCAGTTTGTGGGGGTACTACCCCGGCATTCGCCTTTCGCTCGTAAAAAACACGGAAAACAATTCATCAGTGCATCCGGCCGCTAGAATTCTCCCATGGACAGAAGCTGAATTCGACCTCGCTATCTAGCTTGTACAGAAAATTCTGTCCACCTTCCGGCAAAAGGCACTGCCTGTGCCACCTCAGCAGTTTATGTAGCCGGCACGGACGAAATTTTAAGTTAATTTATCGACATTTTCTTCGAAATAGTCAAAAATCAAATGCTCGACTGTATCCTATTGGTGTCAAGAGGGAATTGTAAAATTGAAGACGTGCAGTCTTGGGGACTTTACATCGGAATTATTTTCCTGTAATCACCGTACCGGAATAAATGCAAAACGACTAATTCTGCTTAAAAATCATTACATTCATTTCCATATTTTCTAGTTTATCAAACACTTTATTCACGCTTTTTTTATATTCTCAATATTACACGTAAAACATCGCCAAACGTTTCTGAGTGTAAGGAATACATACTCGTATTTAATACATTTTGGCTTTGTTCATTATGACTTTCCACGATCAAAGCGCTAGTTAGTTGAATGGATGATAATCACGAATGAATCCTGCGTCCGTCAGACCACTGACCAATGACGTAGAAAGAAGGAACTGTGAAACAACAAATGCAATGATCGCTAACTAAAATTGTATGTTTCAATGCACATGAATCATTTAATTCCAGGTCATTAGACAAAGTGCATTGGCAGACAGAATAATGCCTCGCATAGTTCGACTACAGAAATAAAGATCGCTAAATATCCTATATGTATGAATTTAAAAAGTATAAACCTATTTTGAAATAAAACGAATGTTTCAATTACTTGCTGCCCGGAAACATGAAGCTTAAATAAATACATTAATATTGAATTTAGGAGTAGCGCTCACGTTAGTCTGTTACGTATCTTGTGAGCCCTTAAACTACTGAACTAGTATATTACATTAGCAACAACACAAAAGGCAATCCATCCTTGGCCTTATATCTGTCAACAATAAACGTTTTTACCTCTATACAAGGCAGGTGGCTTAAAGGCCAGAATAAGGCTCACGCCAATGAGCTTGTTTTCACAGCGCATGTACAGCAAAGCTGGTGAAAATGAGGCACCATTGCTACGATGATAGAATGAACTTGCAATGGTGTGAGCCTCGTCCCCAAGTTTTGTTCCAGCTGCTTTGTTAAGCGTGCACGTATGTATCCTGTTCATCAGTTCACATTGTTTCTGAATCGCGGGTCCGTTACTGTTCTTGTTATTTTTTTGTCCTTACCCTCTGTTCACCTGCCAATCAGCTTACGTGCGTGTCGAGAGTGCAAGTGTCGAACAATATCACCAATTCTGACACTTCTGACAATCCAACCTCAAAACATCATAACCAAAGTACACGTGTTGAATACAATCTCTGAAGCACTTGTGTTCATTTTACATACAAAACTTACAAATTATGTCCTATGGCGGTGTCATGTTGATTCCACTCTCGGGAAACTTGCACGATTTTATTTCGCCTAGAATTCCAATTCAGAAGTTGTCTGTGTTATATGCAAGCATCTAAGTAGATGATTCAGGGCTAGCTCACGTTTGATAAGATATCCGACATTTTACGCCACAATGAATTTCACCACAGTGAATTTCTAAATGTCGGCGACATAACTGCGTCGCACAGAAGACAAAACATATTAGATCATCGTGTTCAGTCACAATTCCAAACAACTCAAGACCCGAATTACAATGCCATCGTGAGAGTAAAGATATCCGTCTCACTTTTTCATGGGATGGAAACCAATTTGAAGAAACCAGACTAGAAGGAATATCAAGCAAGGTATCACTTTGTTTGACAAAGGGGTCAAAAATTGAAGATCAAAATAGCAAGAGGTTTCATCGCATCTGCCCCTAAGTGGCAGGTGGAGCGATCGCTTTAAGACGGCGGCGGTGGTGGTGGTGGTGGATGTGGAGGTGGAGGAGGTAGCGGCGGCGCCACGTGCGACAATCGCAACTCTTTCGGCGTCCTGGCAGCGCGCCAAGGCCCTCCCTGCCCACGCTAATGGCGCGCCGCGAGCGCGGGCCGGGGTCGCTTCCCCCGCCAGGCCCGGCCCCCGCCGCCCCCCCCCCCCTCCCGCCCCGAAAGTCCGCGCGCACTCCCGCGCCCCTTGAATCCCCCGCGTTCTACTTAGTGACAAGCGTGCCTCCTGCCTGCCCCGCCAACATCGCCAAGGCGTATGTACCCCCCCTGTATAACGGCCCCCTTCACCATCTTTAAATTTCCCGTTCCATCCCAATCCTCTAAATTATAGTTTATGTCGTTCCGCCCCGATCTCACGTTCCATCTCAAGCCTCCCCGCCCCATCTCACGTCTCCATGGCTCATCTCAAGTCTTCACCTCCTATCTCCGCCTTCCCGTCCCATATCACGCATCCCCGGTCAATCTGAAGACTCCCCTTCCCATCTCAAGCTGTGTAGTCCCCAATACACGTGTCTCCGTTCCATCTCATTCCTCCTTGTCTATTTATTTACGGCAAAAAACAGTAAAAAAAACTGTGTATGACGAGCTATGGGGAGAAGTGAATTGTCCCATCTCATTCCTCCTTGATCCAGCCGCGTTCGCTGTCCGAATCTCACGCTCCCTGTCCCAATCTCACGCTGTCCGCCCAGTCGTACGCTCCCCGCCCCCTCACACCCCCCCCCTCCCCCGCCCCATCTCACATCACCCCGCCCCATCTCACATCACCCCCCCCCAATCCCGTCCAAGCCCCCCGCCGCGTACTGCGCCTCATCCATACTGCCCCATATCGCGCCAACCCGCCTCTTCTGCGCCTGCCCCCAACGCTGCCACGCCGCACCACTTGCCGCTGCACACTGCTCGCAGCGCAAGTGCGGAGGCGGGGGAAGGCCGCATGCGGACGGGAATGCAGAGAAGCGAGGCTCGCCATGTTCGGAGGCGCGTGCCAAATTTATTTTGGTATAGCGCCAATTTTTTTATACTGAGCGGATTTTATTTTCATGTTGTATTTGTTTGTTGGTAATTACAGAAATAAAGTGAATGTTCAGTAAAATGGAATGGAACAAGGGAGGCGAAATTCCAGAAAAAAATTAAACACACTACGTATGGTGCATAATAATTTTTATGAATATAAAATACATTTTTTGCGGCCGAATGATTTGTATTCTTGGCGGATGTGAGTCAGTTCATTATTATGTTCACATCTCAATCAAGAAGATGACGATCCTTTTTTCCAGTACCAAATCTTTAATGACCTGTTGGTGACAACACACAATATAAATTGTACTTAGTATACCTTGCTTAAAAACTATAAATCACGAAATTTTTTAGAATAATTTGCTTGATATTATCACGGGAGGTCATTGCTTACGAATATAACTGTTCATAGGGAAAGTAATGAACACACGTGAATGTTTCGATGCACAGGGTCCTTCTAACATGGTTAATAAATGTAATAGGATATTCAAAAGGATTATATACATTCTTAACGGACGAGTAATGATTTACCTTTGCGATATCATTTAATATCACTTGGGAAAAATGAAACCAAAAATTAGCCGGTAGCTCAGTACTCGATCTCATACTCCATACTCAATCAGCCGGTAGCTGGACTTCCAAAACCATTTACCGAACATCTACAATCACAACTTTCGAGTAACGTCAAATATGTCGTTATGACACTTACGATTACATTGAACTCACAACTCTTTCAGGACGAAGTCGAATGTACTTCATTGGGTTCCGCGTCAGTTAATACCACAGCACCTCATTTGCGTACTTCACCACTTGCTCGTGTACTCCGAACATTATTGTCTATTGTTAGGGAACGTACATTAGGCTTCAGAACTTGTCAACGGCGGTGTAAATGTCATTCCCTGACTATTACGTCTTCATAAGCCACTGACAGCCTACGTTCTAGAGAGATTGATGTTGTACTCCACATTGTCCGTGCTCCTTTTCGCTCATATGTTGCGAGTGGCTAACCCCACAGGAATAATTTGTTCTTTACGCGACGAGCGGAATGGTCTGTGCGTGTCTCCGCTGTGTTTATGCTTTGTGCTCTGAAAACACGACAAGGATGCGGTAGAATAAAATGAGCAAAGGTGCATTCCGGCTCCGAAGAAGAAAGAAAAGGCACTCCTAGCAACTTCTTATGCAGTGCCAATACTGTAGTTGTCCACGCGCTACTGGGAGAATGTAAATCGCGAAAACACGAAGTCCAAAGTAGTTGTACTAAGAATTAGCTCTCTCGACAAGTCAAATATCGTTTTTTCGGCAACATTTTGTAAGGGATTTTAAAAGACAAGACAGGAAGGATGACAAATATTAGTCACGAGTTATGAAGTAATGTATCCGAATTTCCATTATATAAAATCATAGCTTAGTTATGATCAAATGATTGCGAGTAAAACGAAAGAACGATATCTTAGCGAACGAAAGAAAGAAACCAGGAAAACAGAAAAGAAGGTGGAGATACGGAATTGAAACAAGTATTGGAGGATCACAGAATCGAGAAATGGTCACGGCAGATAAGTCAGGGGAGCATTTGCGGAAACATATACTCTACAAAAGGATGGTTTATGCACAGAAGAAGACACGGAATTTACAAACCCCACAATCACCTTCAAATCCAAATAAAATCGGATTTACTTCTATCTTAGTGATCAAAAATCTAATTACTAATTTCCAATGCACAAAGAAATTGAAAGAAAACTATGCAGCCTCCGGCCATATAAAAGGTGTCTAGCAGATGGAACTTGATGTGGTTGCGGAGACACGTTTGGAATAACACTGTTAGGCTATTGTAAAATCAACACGGTGTTCGTCCTGGCTATTTGTGCGATAGACAAAGTATTGCTCATTTGATCCTCACGTTTACAGCGTACGCAACTCGCATCAACACAATCACTTATTGTGTAACAGCAAAGCTAACATTTTCAACTTCACAGCGTTAACTAATGCTATAATATTGCTGGTATGAACGTATTGATCGTTAATTATTTACAAAATTTAATATAAATACACGCATTAACCACTATATAATTAATTCCATTATTCAATATTTCAAATTGCTAATGCCGTTACTCAATAATGCAAAATAACAAATCTATCATACACTCTGAATGAAATTAAAATTTTATGAAATACATCTGAAAGGGTGAAGTAACATCTTAACGCTATATACTTGTACGTTAATAACGGCTCGCTAATTACGGAGGAATTGGTAGGGTCCTCGTCGGTATTGGTTTTTGAACCAGCGACACCGTGTATTCTACATTTTTTCATTGAAACTACTTTTGCTTTTGCTACTACTGTAGCATACATCCACATTCCAAAGGATTTCTAAAGCGTCTATTGTATCCTTTCGTAGTAGTTTCGCACGATGTGTAGAGTATGAATATTCTGCGAAATCATTCTTTAGTTAATAATGCAATTAATAATTCTTTAGTTAATAATAGTTAATAATGACTAATAATACAAAATTCTATAATAATTCTTGTCACAAATATAAAGAATAAAATAAAGAAACAACAAAAACAGACAGTGAGCCCCTCGTAAGAACATAACCTCAACTGGTGAGGAGGCAACCAAGTAAGATTCCCAAGGCAATAGGCAACCTCCCTTATAGGAAAGAATGACAACTTAAATGTCCACTCAATGAATGTTTATGAATAAGATTCGTTGGCTTGAGGTTTGAAGTTTCGATTACGAATTCAGCTCCTAATCATTCGTAGGTCCATGCCTTCGCTCTTTTTCACACATGACTACCTTCGCCATCCTGTGATGAGTTTTTCTGCCACACTTCCGAGACACCCTTGTCGAGTTTACCTACGCTGCACATTTTGCTCGAGTTCTCTACTGGGCCTGCGTATTACTAAGACTTTCCTCTTCTTTGATGCCGAACTTCCCCAATGAGCTCTATTTTCGACTCTTTCTGCATCGGATTGCCTAAACATCACTTAAGACTGCCTCTGCTAGCGGTCACAGATATTAATGTACCCATTTTCTGGAATTTACATTAGCTTCAATATTTCTACTTCCACACCCCTTCTACTTCTTGTGATTCCTAGTCCTTTTATAGGATTTACAAATCAATTCTAAATTTATTCTGCGTTACAGATAAAAGAGTAGCAATGACGCATTTCCAAACTGGAAACGTCGCTCTCGATTGCCAGCGTCAACACTACACGCATATTCAAACAAAGCAACCAAAGAATTTTCATACACGATAGTTAAAGCTAGATACACAAAGTGATGATTGTTAGGAAGCAGTTACATACACGATAGGATCGGCTCTTGCATATGCATCTCAAAGAAACCGATATTGTAATAAGAGCTCCTGAGCATGGAGTTACTTGGCAAATTTCTTCGTGGTACTCCCGTTTCCTCCGTTTCTCATTCCATCAATTGAATCATTGCACCAAACAGATATGACTTGGATGTTGGAAGTACAGCACAAGTACTCTCACAACGCGGTGACAAATTACGGAGTATTGAAAAGTATACGGGCGGGAAAGATATGTACACCCTAGCAGCAGAAGTAATGGTGTCTTACACTTGTAGAGATCTTCTGCACTTGAAACTAAATAGCTTTGCGTCGGTTTCACTGTAATGCACAAGAACTACATAACAGAAAATTAACCCTGGCAATGCAGATCAGGGTAGTCCCCTTTGAAGCTAGCTACTCCATTCCGTTTCTCCATTCCTTCTGGGCGCTGATTCAGTGCGAGGACTTTTGTTTTCCACCGTGTAAACAAATGCAGATTTCATTAAGAAGGCGGTTTTCAGAAATATACATTTTAAATTCTATACATCATTTCCTTGAATTTTACTTCAACTCATACATTGTATTTACCTTATATTTCCACACATCACGGAACTGATTATTTATTAGCCTTACCACTCCTTCCCCACATCTATATGTCTCCCACCGCTTTCCATTGCTTCCCTTTAGCCACAGCTTCCCTCAGCAGGTCGTGTTGGCGGGCAGAGAACGCGCTGAATCGACGTGTGGTTGCGGAAAATTACCGCTGAAGCCTCGGCGTAGGCACCGCAGCCGACTTCGGCAACTCGTTTCCGACTTTTTTTCCGCCGGCCGCCACGCCGCGCCGGGCACTCTGCGCTTCGTCCCGCGTGTTTTACGCATTACACTGCGCGTCGCCCGGCGCTCAGGGCGTCTGGCCCTGCCCCGCGCTGTCATGCCGCGCCCGTTGGAGTGGCCCGGGCAGCGTTACACCGGTACACCTGTGCCGCCGGGGAATGCGCGCTGCTTCCGCGTTACTCAGGTGACGAGGCAAACCGAATTGCTCAGTGCGGTCGGGAAACGCCCCACGTTTTTATTCGTCTTTTAATTTTGTCTTTTTACCGACTTCAACAGCTAACGAAATTGCGAGTCAGCATGAAGATCTAGACCGGAAGGTACCACACCCAAGGGTGGCATGATTTTCGCCCCAACTAATGAAATGGGTTGGTTGCTTGTTTACTTGCTGTTTCCGGGGACGTCAACTGCTTTGGTCATTAGACCCGTTAGTGTTGTGAATATTTTTACGCCTGAAAGTGACGGTGTTCCTCTCCTGCTGGGTGGTAAGATCAGACACTGACCTACGAAGTCAGTTTGCGGAGGAATTTTCCCTCAATTCATCAGCGGAGCACCACCCCAGCCTGCAACCGAGACAAGCTTAGGTCTCCCTGGATATGTGAAATTGCAGTACAGGGGTGTCCAACCGGCAAGGCCTCAGGGCCACAACTCACATCTTTAATATGGTTATGGGCAATATTTTCATTACTCGGGTGATCCATATCTGACTTCTGATTGTTTTATATCCATATCTGACTTCTCCTGCTTTAGCAGGAGGGGGTGGCACCATGCGTCATATCAGACCGTACCATGCGTACGCAGTGAAACACTTCAGGATGGTTTTAGATTTCTGAATTTACTACAAAAAAATTAAATCTAAATAATCTACCACTTTTACATACAGTGGGTATTCGCCCTGGCAGAGCGCGGGCTCTACGTGCACAATGTTCTCGTCCAACATGGATCCAAGGGACGTTCACTTAGGACTAATAACCTTTCGCGGGCCACAATAATTGGCAACGCGGGCCGCATGCGGCCCGAGGGCTGCCAGTTGGACAATCCTGGTGTGGTATATATGCCATTATAAGGTATTGTGAAGTGGTGTGTGTATATGCGTGTGTTTGTGTGTGTGTGTGTGAGAGAGAGAGAGAGACAGAGAGAGACAGAGAGAGAGACAGAGAGAGAGCAAGGGGAGAAGAGGAACAAAGTGGAGGCAGGAAAGATCGCACACGGTCGAACGTCTCTTTTGTTAGGGTACTGCTGCAGTGTTGGCCTGTTATTAATAAAAAACACGGAGAATTACCAATTAGAGTAGCCAGCCGCTAGAAATGTTCTTCAGGCAGCGGTTTGAATTCGACATAGCTGTATAGTTAGTGTCTGTGTAGTACAGTGTAGAAAATCCTCCACTGTCGGAATTGGAAGCCCAGGACGTCCCGGCGAGTGCACAGTAACTGAGTCGAAAACGTTCACTGTTCAAATGAAAATTTCAGAGACCGGCTGGTCTGATCGGTCTTTTCCGTAGTTTCCTACGACCATTACAGACGAGGACACTCGACAACATAACAGACTGCGCGTGATCCTTCGTCCCCAATATATTGCTAATTTCCTCACTCAAAGTTTAAATACTGACGATTTATATGCATTTATAGTTTGTATTTACAGTTTGCATTTACATGCATTTACAAATATTCAATAAAAATAAAACCGAAAATAGTTTACCTATAATAGTTTACAACTACGTGTAGCATTGGTTCAGGGTAGTGGTCTTAATATTATTTGAGCTAATCGGCTTAAACTCACAACCTGTTAAAAATCTTCGAAAATTGAATAGATATTCTAAACTTTAGAATCTAAAGTATCACAATCACTTTCATCACTTTCACAAAGGCTACGATTAGGATTCACGCATTTGAATCATTTCCTTCCAATTCCTTTGCACTTCATCGCATGAGGGTTCAGTGAGTTTACAACTCGACTTGTTTGGCGATTCGCCGAGAGTACACCGCTGTGCCAGGAAGTTTTGTCACTTGGAGATTTCTTCGCGAAAGCGTCTCTCACCGAGAGTTCCGTGCGTCTGAATGCACGTGTAATTGGATTATCCCCGGCAGACGCAAGTCCTAAGAGAGAACATGGCGATTACGGGCCGTGGGCAGGGACAGGGGCAGGCGAGGGCAGGCGGCGGAGGCAACAACGTGGAGCCCGCTCATCCCCCGCCGAATGACGGCCGTCACGCGCATCTGTTGGGCCATTACGCGGCTGCCCTGGGCTGCAGGCGCCGCGCCGCGCAGCGTTTCATTCTCTTCTTCGGGCCGTGCAGTGGGCCGAAGCCTCCGAAGTACGCGGCCAAAATTAGAAAAAGATGATGGACAAAAGGAACATACATTCATCTGCTGGTCAGGTATGGTTCATATTGCATAAATGCCTTTCTTGTGTCTTTACCTATGCTTTCATCATACTGATTAATAGCTGTCAATGGATGTGAAGAAAAGGCTTTGTCATTGCCAACATTTTTGTCCATTAAATTAATTATTTTTTACATTAGCGGCATAAACAAAAATGACAACCGTTCTCTGAACGCCTTTTACTCACGTTGAACACCTTTCATTCACATATTTGGAATACTAACACCACATAAATAGCTTTCAAAGGTTTGATCATCACCGATTTTCCGCGCGTAAGTTATGGACTTCACTTAGAAGTTAAGAAGTAGACATTACCTTTAATCATGAAAGGAATGAAAAAGAATGAGACAAATTGCCTAACAATCAAGTTACTAGGAAATGGAGACAAATAATGAAAATGCCTACCGGTGGTGTTATGATTCATCTGCCCGACTGCCCTCTTTCGTATACAATTAAACACAACGGATGCATAAAGTGAATGTAAGGTTGCTGCAATTTTCCCATTCTTCGCGCTTCTGATTCTATCATATTTTCATTAATAGTTAATCTGTCCATCCGTCCTCCAATCTGTCTGTCTGTCTGTCTGTCCGTCCGTCCGTCCGTCCGTACGTCCATCTATCCATCCATCTATCCGTACGTCCATCTATCCGTCCTACACACACATACTGTGCACATTTTATTTTTTGTGACTGACAACGGTGTTCAGATAGTCGTACTACATTGAAAGTCCTTAGTTACGACGTCCTTCATCACACTAGTATTGCGGGTGATACAATATTATATTTAAGGCCTGAAAGAGATGTAATCGTGACTAACGTGCGAACGGACATGACCCGATGACGATACGTAGGATTATTGCCCCAGTCTCATGCCGAGGTTTTGGACTTTCTTATAAATCGGACACTTCAAACAATCAAAGTACTAAATTCCTGACTGTTCTCTCGATCGATATTATAATGCAGTGTTAGTAAAGGAGTGCGCGCGCGGGCGTGTGTGTGTGTGTGTGTGTGTGTGTGTATGGGCAGAAGAATCGACAGGGAAAGATGTGAAAAGAAAAATCACGCGCGATTTGTGACCTGTGTGTGAGGGCACAGCTCCTGCATTCTCTTGCTACTGTATGGAAAAACCACAGAAAACTACCGATCAAAGCAGCCGCTAGAAACTTCCTCCAAACAGCGGCTGAATTCGATCTAATGTCAAAAATGGTACACCGATATTTCTCAAACCTCCCGGCAGCGGCAACGGTTTTTGGCAGCCGATCACACTCTATCGAGGTTATCCATCTTCCCCTACTGTGCTGTGCCCGTACATTTCATATATCTATTTCATTCATATATCTTCATAATCACCAGCACATTAAAATTATTCATCCATTTTTGGATTAACCATAAGGTTATGGCACGGGTATCGTAATAAGAAATATTGTTATGAACTATAAAACTCATAATCACTCTCAGTACTTCGCTCTGGGCAGGTTTTGTTCTTTCACTAATGTAGGAATTCCATCTCGCAACCCGTCTGCCCCCGCTCTGTCGTTCCGACGCATCACCCGTTCGACCCGCCATTCTCCCCGTTCAGTCTGAGAGTTTTCAACTCGTTCGGCACAAAACTATTATGTTTGTCATTGCACGTTGTACAATTGTTTTCAATTGACGTTCATTGTACTAGTCGGCGGACATTGACCTTGCGCAAACTACCATTTTGATAGCTTTGGCGCAAGGCGTACAAACACAGTACGATGTATTGGTTATCGCATTTCATCGGGTGTCGACTCTTTGTTATTCATTCGCGTGCAAGTAAAAGGATACACTCTGTACTTAAAAAGAAGGTAGTCCGGAAAGGTGGGGGAACAGAATGAAGTAATTTAACAGAAGTAATTTAACCGAGTGGCGGAATAATGGAAGCAGAGTTGTAGATCGAAAAGATGAGTCGTAAGAGGCAGAAAAGGGATGGACAAATGTTATTTGGAGGCAATATGTTGAAATGAGTGAACTAGGTCGGAGAGGCAGGTTTAAGCGAGGTTGCGGTAGATGCTACAGGAGGGAATATGATGAGGTTGAGCGATGAGTCTGAGTGGCAGACTGTGCCTGTCTGCAAGCACGGATCGATTGTGGTTTTGGGGAAAGCCTGCAAATTACCGGGAAGAGCGCGGGAGGAAAGATGAGTAGTGGAATGAGGGGAGAAAGGGGAAAAGGGAAGGAGAAAGGTTCCTTACTCCGGCAGCCCGTGCGCCTCCCCAGCTTTGAGGCTGATAATGGGAATTACGGAACTTGCTCTGTCCACCCGCTTTCGTGCCTGAGAATTAAATTTTACGACTTCACAATAAAGGTGCGTAGATTACGCGGGGATGGTAGTATTTAATAAAACACGAGAGAGAAATTCGGATTGGCAATAAATTACTGCCTCGTAAAGCACGTCGGAGTGTCAGATGGCCACAAAAACAGGCCAGTGCAAGATGGAATATTGTTTTGATTCCAATTTTAATTTTCTTTTTGTAGCAGGGTAATTCGCACAGGTAGTTTGTTCTTCCTTCTAATTATTCTGTATATTTGAAAGCGTGGAAATGTCAAGCCTAATCTCGCAGAAGTACCCATTTTGAAATTAATCAGTGGTAAAATTAATGATGGTAGGAGGTAATTTGTTTCCAGAAAATATAATGAAAAGAAATACCCTTGCCACGTAAATTTATCTCTCCAAACTGGTAAGAAATTCCACAAAATCGATTGAAGATCTATGTACAACCATTTTGTGAATTTCAATCAATGTTTTTCGAGAAATATTATATTATTTTAATCATGCGTAAAGCTTAGTTAGCAATTATATCATTCGACACGCATTCACGATTCCTGATGTCATGCGTTCCTAAAATTTGAGATCCAAGAATATATTAAAAATTTTAGAAGTAATTTTCTAACTACATGCAAAATGTAACCTTCCTTGTATTTCGATAGTTCTCTGTGGACCTCAAGGATGAAAGCACACATCCATGAGACGTACACGCCAAAGATAAGAACGACGAATATCGACAATTACGCAGAGTCGACAATTACGAGAAAAAACGAGATTAGAATGAATGTGTCCGTTGTTGGAATAAAAATCTATGTCAAGATATGCTTTATTTTGAGATTAAAAAATCTCACCCACTAGAAACAACTGTGGCATACTTCAGTGTCCTCTTCGTATTGGTTCCTGTACACTGAAGTCGCGCTCAAGAACAATCTTACACAGCACAGCGAAAAGTGCATATTTCAGCAAGTCGGCAACTTAAGCTTTGAAGACCAGGTCGTTCGTCTCTGCAGGACGAGTCAGCTTAGCAGCTTGATCTGTAGACGCTACTGCCCGAATGAGAATTTTTGAGGTTGGCGACTCTGATCGGTCGTATATTTGGTTTCATCCCATCAATTTTAGGCGAAGGCCAAAGCTGTATTTTAGACAATGGGCCATAGACTGCGCGGAACACTCCTTCACAATTCTGCCTCGACTGCCTTAGAGCTGATCCCACATTCCCATATGCCCCATTCACTATCATTCATCAAATCCCGACAGAACAGCGAGTAAGCAGATGTCAGGGCACATAGAGCATTTGGACTACAGCGTCTTCCAGCAGTGTGTCTGTAATCCCATAGCGTCCTCTCACGTCTCGGCACACTCTCCTTCCCGGTGCGGGCGGGCGGGCGCGGCGGCGAGGGTTCCGGGCCGAGCGCGGCCCGCGCCGCGGGCCCAGGAGCGTGCAATTTGGCGGGAAGCACGAACGAACGGCGCGCGAGCGCACGCAGTGCTCACCGCCCCCTCCGACGCCTCCGCCACTGCTGCTCCGCGCCAGACAGAGCGAGGCGCCTCGGAAATGGGATCGTCAAAACGTAATGGCATGGGCGATGCATCTCCAACCTTTTCCAGAGTCTGCTTGCTCAGGCTTCGGTAGCAGACTGCTCCACAAGTCTCACAACCTCATATATACGTCGATCGGATCTTAAAGTAGTTTATTTTAGTTACTCAATTCCGATGGCATTGAAAGTCAAAGGGCTGAAATCGACAACCGAAACAGAATTACAAAGATCTCAAAATAAAACTGAATAATATATCTTTATTCTATCAAAAAAATGCGAAACTTGGGGCAAGTACCACATTTTCCCATACATTAAATTCTGAACAAAACTATTGACTATCTTAAAATTAGTGTATATCGCTTACACTCCGCCGGGCTGAACGGAAGTGCCCAGATAAAATCGCTGTACAAGGAAACTTACACATCTCAGAAATCGTTCAGTTTTGTGTGACAAAAAAATGCAAATATACATTTTTCACAAGAAAAATTGCCACTAAAATAATTCACAAAACAGCTTGTAGAAAGAGTATTCATAGAGTATCAGAATCATATTTGGGCGCTTCGCATAAAACCCTCTGCCACAAAAAGGACAATTTTTGTCACATTTTCTCGTCTAAAGACTGTTCATATTAATGCAATTATTAATGTGCTGGCATATAGCAGTAAGTATAACACATGAACGCAAAAAATATTGTATGGGTGATTTGCAACACTACACAGCGGAACCGGGCAGACGACGTACAGCCCTTTATCTCCCTCTTTCTCACCGTCCCTCCCTCCCCGCCCCCTCTCTTTCTCTCTCCCTATCTCTCTCTGTCCCTGTATGTCTGTCTCTGTGTGTTTATCTCTGTCTGTCTCTGCATCTGTCCATCTCATTCACATTTAGTTGCATATTCTGCACGTCTCTGAGCAGGTGGGGTAATATCGAAAAGGATCGGAGCAGCAAAAATGTAATAGAATATTCAAGAAAATCTCATCCTGTAGATTATGGTGTGAGAAATGTTTCTTTCAGGCCTTCGACCTTATAATATTAGTTTTTAATGTCCTAGAATACTTCTTTTAGGAGTTATTAACGATATAGATTTTAAAAAAGCTGACAGGTGTTACGGGTTGCATTTAACATGAATATTTAGTTTTTGTTCTACAGCTCCATCTACAGGAGTTACAACAAAATTAACAACACATGGGGTTAAAAAACCCGTAGATGTGGCAACTTTCATGGAGATCGACCCACATGATGTCGGAGTCAACCGCTCTTATATATACATCAACATCCATTTTTATACATTTAAGAATTAAGAATATGAATTATTTAAGAATTTGATGTCACTGTATGCTTGAAAGACAACTGATGATTTCAATCAATCAATTTCGTCGAAGGTAAGATAAAATCCGTCGCAAATTGACAGTAAAATTGTTTAGCACCGAACTTCTACACACAAATAAAAGATATAATAGGTCTAATAATTGAACAGAAACAGAGGCCCATCCACTAAAGTTGGGGTTGACATGTTATTTTGATAAAACTTTATGGATGAACATCTGATCCTGAAATGACACTATTTCTCTCTGAATCTGAATCAGTGAAATTGTCGCTGATTCAATCAGTGAGAGGAAAGTCACTGATATCTTCTGTCGAAATGTGTAGTTTCGCTGACAATCAGTGAATATGTGAACCTTTTCATAATGACCGCCAGCATTTCACTGGTTGTCAGTGGTAAAGTGCGGCGCCACCATACCGACTGATCGTCCAGCCATTCACGTGCTCTGTTGTGTATGTAAGCAAAATCCCACGGCGGAACTAATGGAATAGAGGTTTCCTGTGAGAAAACTGACCTGTGTCTGAAGATTGTTTTAATTGCGTTAGATAAGTAGTTTTCGCTTTTCTGTGACTCGTCTTGTTGATAACTGTGAGACGTTTTGTTTTATGGTGAACATTTAGCCATACTAAGAAATAGGTTATGAACACGTGGTTAATACCACGTATTTGTTTTTGTTATTAACTTGGAAACTTCTTATGTAACTTAAGAGTTTTAATGTAACTGTTTGGTGATACAGTGTGAAATATCTGACGTGCAATGTATAATTTCGTTTACGAAAGTTGTGAAAAGTCCAAAATGCTCTCGATTACACCACAGCAGAGCCGGGCATGCCAGCAAACTATTAACTCATTCTTTGTTTTTTCTAACTTAGTTTAATGACACCAGTCCAGGAGTGGAGTTTTGAAGAAGTGTAAGAGAAAGTGCTAGAGGAAACTGGGGACTCTAACACTGAATATTTTGAAAGGTATTTTAATTTGTCAAAGACTGCTGTAATACTGATTTATTTTGATCAATGTTCCTTGCTTTCCTCAGTCACTAAACACACTATATTTTACTCATTTACATGGCGAAGCTAGTTTGGCAGAGTGGAGGGGGAGTGCAGATGGTACATCAAAGCCATTTGCCACTCCTGAGGTTCCCAATCCAGACCTTATAATAATTCTGCCAGTTAGTATGACTTTGTATGTAATCTGAAAATAAAGTAACCATTTTGTCCTCGCGTAATTTCTTGACCTTTCTATGTTTCTGTTTTAGGAGGGCTCTAATTTGCATCTGGAAGAATTGGAAAGGAGAAAAACCTTCGAGAAAAGTGTCCAGCAATACTTGATATGGATGAAAGGATAGAAAAACTATTCATGTTTTGTTCAGGGTGATGGTTGGTTTTAACATCTGCCCTTCCTTTTTTATAATAAAATATCCCCTCACCCATTGCAGCATTTGACTTGCTGTTTAAATTAATATTTACAACAAATTTGGCATACCTAACATCATTAGCAATTTTTTTTTCATTTTCAGCAATATATAATAATGATATCCTTCAAGTATTTAATTTGAAATAAAAACTCAGTTGGGTTTCTGTAATAACCCCCCCTCCTGGAAAATGAACAATGCTTCTGCAATTGTTCAATTATCATAACCTTCTACCATTGGAGTTAGTTTTGTTATATCACAGAAATATGATTATTTTGTTCTGTGTCCGGTATGAACTTCATAGATTGACTTTGAGATTTTCCCAACATCGAGTATGGCCCAATTCATGTAATTTCATCCTATTCAGACGATTTTCATGTTCTATGTACACAAGATCTCAAATCTTGAGTGCTATTTTCTCTCTTTCTAAATCTTGGTGTGCTTTTATTTTTAATTCATGTGTAGGATATGGTTTTACCATCTAGCAAGTAGTTTGGGGAGAATTTTGTCACTGTATGCTGTCTCGTATTTCTCCATAGCTTTTTTTTACAATAGATGTCCATGCAGCATTTTTGTCAGTTTCATTCATAATACATCTTATTTTATTCACTAAAGTCTGGTTTAATCTTTCATTGAGAGGCGCATCTATGGCAATAAAAATCTATTTTATTTTTTTCTTTACTTGGAATTGTTTTAATTCTTTTGAATTTATTCGTGGATATTGATCCGTTAGTATCATCTGGACATCATGATATTTTGTTACTTCCTCAGTTAGTTTTACGAAATCATTAGCGTTTTGATTTTTGATGTTAAAATATAAGCATATCTTGTGAAATGGTCGACCAGTAAGTGTAGTTATTTTTGGTTGACCAGGATCCCATTAACCTCCGATGGTATATAGATACATACTAAACTTTCGTGAATGGGTACGTTGCTCGACCTAGGTGATCCTGTTCCAAACAACCCGGTTCTCCCAATCCTCTAATTTTTCTCCCATCATTGCCCCATGATCACGATTATCACCTAAGCGTCTATTGAATTGATCAATTCTTGTTAGGCGACACAGACGCAAACCCTGGAGTAATAACAGAACAACAACAACAACAACAATAATAATAATAATAATAATATAATAATGGTAATAATGATATTATTACTATTATTATCATAACATACCCAACACGTTAAAAATAGTATCAAAACTGTCTTTTACTTCGATTTCTGAAACTTTTTTTGAAACCAATTCAATGTCCTAGTCCGTCGTATTTTTGGCCTTGGTGCACAAACGACTTCCTCCCGCGCCGCTGAATACCACACGCGCCGAGCCGCATGTCACGCTGCGCGAGGAAAGCTTCGGCAACGCCCAATTTGTGTCTGCCGAACGAAACGCGTTCGCCAAACGTAATTTGCGTCGGGGCCGCACGCATGGGCCTTGTGGCAAACGAGCGCGCTCGGGGAAGGCCCGACGCGCGTGCACCCGTCTGCATTGATGACAACGCTCAATGCTAAGCGTCACACTCAATTACTGAGCGTAGGCTAGGGTAGAGGCGTATTGTGCCCTTTCCTGCGCAGGTGAGCACAGTAGTGGTTTCTCAGCATCACCCACAGAATGTTCGTAAGGAATGAGTGATGAGAGTAAATTATTATGTATGGGCTAATGGTTCAGATGCGAGCTATGGTCGTATAACAAGCAAGCCACGTCAATAGCGAAGTTAAAACACCTATGCCTTTGTCTCAGCTAGAAACTCTAGCCTTCAGCTTTACGTGCTTGGACGCTGGTACAAATCCCTGTGCCACCAGTGCCACCAATGCAGGCAAAGCCTTTATGAACATTTTTTTCTCAGTCTACGATTTCACTGGTGGTTTGCTTTAGATTTCGTGTGTATGGATGTAAATATGGACGATTATGAACATGAATTAACGTGATAGGTAAACGACTACCAAAGGTACGACTCTGTTGGGAGACGTAGTGGCATGAAAAGCCAACAACTACACCACATGGTCCTCTCCATGCCTGACGTGGGACTCGAACATGCAACAGACAACTCTGCGTCCTTGCATGATGCTCCCAAGCCGCTGTGCCCCCAGGCTGGATCAACTGCATTATCGCAGTGAAATTTGAACAGACTGCGGCCGCCGCTGACGAGTTTGCCGTTCCCGCCCTACTCTTTGAACAGCTTACGCACAGCTCATCAATCAGTTTCCATAGGTACGCTAAGCGCCGCACTGAATGCTGGCCATTAATCCGTCTCGCTCATTATACAGTTGACAGTGAAACAGCGCGCGGGCTCCAACATCGGAGCTCTCCCACACTCTTCCTGCTTGTGCCTGGAGCTCGGGGAAGCAGCACTGTACGCGATGTCGTAGTCTGCAAATAACAATGATTTTACTTCCCCCTGTTCCAAAACAATGTGATATAAAATACGCGACAAAACTCCATTATCGAAATTTCTATCGAAGTTTTTCTCTGGCACGTTTTGCTGCTATTTTGGCATACTATAATGCCACTGATTAAGGAACTTCGTAATTGGAAAGTCTAAGTAAAATACTCAAAATAAGGAAAGAAAATTATATAAAACTAAAGTCGACATAACCAGTTGCTATAATTTTTATTCGTGTGGTTTATCATGCACTAAAGCAGATCTCAGGACTTACTGTCCTGATGATATCAATGATTAGGATGTAGTTATCAGTAAGAAACAGATCTAATTAATGAGGCTAAAGTTGTTTCGCCACTTGCAGCTACAAAACGCCCCCACTTCTGGCGGATCCAAACCAACGGTGAATGTTTCCATGCATTTGGGATTTCGGTTAAGTAAGAGACTGGATCACTTGCTTTGTTCTTTACTAGAAAGTGCCATTTCATGGATAAGAAATGTTGTTCATTGGATTAGGGGATAGTCAATGGTACATAGAACACATAGGCTAAAACATACGAAAACAAAGATATCGCGACTTCTATCATCCAATACATAAAACCTATTGTTTGAATGCTTTTATCGGAACACAGGGAATACGGGGTCGCAATGCTTCCACAAACAGAGTGAACATATTTTATATATTATATCCAATTTTGTAGTCAAATTTGAAAATAAGACAGAGAATAATCTTAAAAATTCGTTTTACTAATTGAAACTAATCAAAGGCAAGGGTGTATCGAAATAATATTCGAAAGATCGCCAATATTATCATAAATACTCATAAGATATGAACGCGCTTAAGCATGATATTGCGCTGCTAGTACGTTGCACAATGTACACCACGAATCTAAAAAATTCCTCCTATATGAAGAATTTGTCTGATAACGTTGATGAAATTGTAGGTTATGTACCGCTTGGAAAAGCAGAACTCACAGTAGCGAGCACACAAACGTCCGGAGTGCTCATTTGAATGCGTGCCCACTGCCCATATTTTAAGCGTTTAAAAGTAAAACAATTTTCAAACATGAAACGTGGACATTACATTCAAATGCTTTAATGCCATCAACGTAAGTACTCTTTAAATATGAAAGTTTGAAAACATGAAGTCATTTATAGAAGATCTGTAGAAAAAAAAGTAGGTGGTCAACTGCACGTTTCACAAAATCCCAATCATCGCACGGGTAACGTCTCTCAAAACAGAATTTTATTCTTATTTACATTGTAGACAAGCCTTTTTAGAGACTCTTGTACCAATTACCTAGTTGGGTATATCAAGAGTGCTCTCTGACCGGGAGGTTCTAGGTTTTCGGTCCCGGCTAAGGCGAATTTTCGACATCATATAGCTACGTCCAATTCACATGCTCTCTAGACAAGAATTCTAGGGGCCAGCTGCCAGTTTTCCGTGATTTCTCCTGTCACCATCATGTGAATGCCCGATGGGCCAAGGATTGCGTGCGATCTTTCCTTCCTCTTGCTGGCCCGATCCTCTCCTCTTATTTACACACACACACACTCACACACATACACACACTACCTCACATGTTAGGAGACCAGCAAAAGCTTAGAGCTCGTCCCAGCTGGAGCGGTGCCCCTCTGGAGGGGATACATGGGTATAATCTCACGCAAGCCGCCCTGTAGGTCGGTGGCGGATCTCAGTTGAGGAGGAGCACCGCCACCTTGCGGGATAAAAACATCCACTACACTAATGAGACTTACGAACATCGCAGTTGACATGCCCGGAATCCATAATTAATGAAACCGAGAGTGCTAGTTCGTTTTAGCGAAGAATCCTCCTTGCCGTTCCTCCGGCCTGCAACCACGAAGCCAGGGATCACGTATTTTGAAAACGAAAAATCGGTACACAACACAATTGAGGTTGAGAGGGTTTCTCGTAATACAAAATAGCATTGTTCAGAACACATTATGAACAGACAAAATTTACTCCTTTCGAAACGTTTAAAAAACAGTTTATTATACTAAAAATGAACTGACAATTATGGAACATTTTTTTAAATTTAAAAAGTGTTAAAAGTTAAATATAACACGGTAGAAATCACATTCCACTTTCTCTTTGTAACAGTTTCAGTAGTTTCTTTCATAAATGGGACCGGCATGGAAACATTTAAATTTTCACTGAAAACACACCTTCCTTTCGGGCATTTTGTTGCTTTTTTATTACAATCAAATTTTATTAAACGGGCCAAAATTATTTTGAATGAGAACAGTTTAACACCATTAAACATGCGAACGAAAACGAATGAGGCACAAACGAACGAACAAATTAAAAATCCGACTGTTCCGAGAAAACCGGGACGTACAGGATTCCTACATGATGCCCTTTCTTCGACCTTGTTTTGCTGAATACCCGATCGAGCTCACCCGCGCAGGGTCGTTCCGGCAACGACACCGGAGCCGGAGCTCTTCAATATTTAATATATCAATATATTTACGTCTGTTCGTGCATACGTTGAGTGAAAAATCACGACCATCAAGACAGACTTAATAAATTATTGGATTTGTTAAGTCATTTTACCGTCGTTTTGGTCTAAGACATGTCACCATCGTCAGGGTAAATGAAAGAGCAATGGAAGGTGTTATTATAAATATTTGTCATATGTGTTACATACTACGACATATATGACAAGAATTTACCAATAAAACCTTCAATTGTAGGTTCTTGCATTTCCTCTGATGATGGTCACAATTTAACTTAGGCCTAAACGTCAGTAACATAATATATCTTCATAATTCTTTGTACTTGTTAAATCGTTTTCGACCTCCAATATTTACCCTGAAGCGGTGGCGGTGGCGACTCCGGGCGTGTGAACGCGCCTTCCCAAAGACTGCACCTTTGTCGAACATGTTTCATAAGTTTCCCAACGCGTTCGAGCTAACACGTGGTTCGAGACAAGTCCTCGCTGGCGCACACCTTCCCTTCTCCGTTTAAAAGTCTTGGTTAGTCTACCATTCCAAATATCTAGGTATGGGATCCGGGCCGTCAAATGAAGAATCATACGAATAATCTTCCGATCTTTGTGCGTCATGCTCCGCGGGAAGATGACACTATCTTAGGGAGAGCAGCTGGGAGTAAAGGCAGTGGCGAATCTTCAACATTATTTTAAGTATACCGCACTTTATTGAAGCGACCTCTACCGGTGTCTTTTATTTTCAGCTTTCCTGAAATCCCAATACTATGGAACTTCGTTCTTAATAATCGTTTTATAAGACAATTACACAAACTACTAACTTCTGGATTATTAACACACTCCATTTTCACAAAAACTTGAGAGAAGCGTAACTTACGAACGACAAGAGAAGAACTGTTCACTGCAATATTTTGCGGTGCCGACCGACTGTGCCAGCTGCGCATTCTCCCATCTCCCCGCCCTTGACACATGAGGAGCCGTAGGTTATCGCGGCTGGCATGCGGTGCATTCGCCTGGGCTAGCGACTTCTCTGGACAGCATTAAGAACTGTTTGATACTTCTCATTCTAACGCACTTCATAGCGCTTACGGATGCGGAAGACCGACTGGCTCTCGGTAGCAAAACAGTTATTTTTTCGGATCTATTTTAAAGCTTTCAAAACCTCAATAACGTTTTAGAGCATTACCAAAATTATGAAATATTTATTATACACTTCGAAGTACTTGGTATACCGGCGGTATACGCTGTCTATCGGAGAATTCGCCACTGAGTAAAGGAAGCAGTGGCCAGCACAGTTGGTAGATCTAACTAAACTTCGTAAAAATAATTGCGAAATGCGAGCAGCAAACGCGTTAGATTTCACAATGACACATTTATTACATTATATACTTTTTGTGCCAAAATACTCTTACGTTTAAAAAGAAAATTTACAAATTTCAATATTGTGCCAACAACGTTCAGCTAACAAAAAATAAAGAAAAAGTAGGTATATGTGTCGTCTGTGACGGAGCGCCGGACCCGTTAAATTGTGGAGTGCTTCGCTGCTTTCACGTATTCGCAGGGCTTCCGGATGCCCCAGTTGACGAAGATAACTGGTGCCACATTTTCTGTAACCATTCCAGCGTTTTATATGAACCACTAAATTATGTATGAATTATGCATATTTTTATTCTTTATATGTTTGATTCCCATATAACATATTGATTACAATAAAAAATTATGTTAATATTTACTCATTATTAATTATCTGTGCTTATGGCTAGTGGCTGAAGTATGTATATTCTTTGCAATGAAGATTTGAACAAATAATACGGTTAGAGTTAGGTTTTGTTTTTCTGATTGGTCCAGTTTTGATAAACATCTGGTGTCAACTGTAACGTTTAAAATTGAGAAATAGAATTTACACTTCCATTTTTTATGGTATGTGATTCTTACGCTGATGTATATATGAGGGTCGCTACGAAAGTTTTGAGCGAAATTTAGGCATGCCTCGCATATTATATGTGAACTAGCATATATGACACTTCGCAACTGGCATAAATAACGATCAAAATTTACTAAACATGAGTAAAGCCTGACGAGCGACTCAGCAAGCATCCGACCCATATCATTCACAGATCCAAGGAGTTATATCAGCGTTGCATTAAGCGCAAAGAATGTGCGCCTCCATCCAGAACCACTGAAGTTTGCGTGGCGATCCCTTACTTGAACGCGATTGGTTCATTGATGTTTCGGGATGCGTCAACTGTTATGGTCATTAGTCCTGTAGGTGTAGTGCATATTATATGTTGGGAGGCGGTGATGTACCACATCTACTGGAACGAGAGATCACGGCGCCTTGCGAGGTGTCCCCTCCAGATATTTCCCCCCAGTGAGACTAGCTCTAATCGCCCACCTGGTCTATCGACATGTGTGGGGTAGTGTAGTGCATATAAGTGTAAGGTATGTTAAGAGGAGATGTGGGGTCAAAAGTGACGATGAAAAGATCCCGAGCGGCCTGTTTGATACAGTAATACTCCGGTATTTGCCTGGAATTGATCGGAGGAACCACAGATAACGACCAAACAGGATATTCGGCTGCTAGATGTCTCCTCCAGACAGCGGATGCTATCGACATACTGCAGCTATTTAGCTACTGTCAAAAATTCCGCCACCGTCGAATCTCGAACCCAAGGTCTTCCCGGTCATAGTTGCTGCACTGGCAACAGTTATTGCCCTGACCTAACTCAGCTCTTGAGTCCGAGATTCCCGCACTTGCTCGCAGGCTCGTGCTTGCGGGCGTCTGCCGTGTCCCGGCCATTGTAACTGCCCCGACCAGCATGCCCCGCGCTCGCGTGCGACCCCTGGGCATCCACGCGCCCGCCCAGCGCGCGCTCCCCTCGCAACCGCCCTCGCAGCCGCCCTCGCGCCGCGGGGCCTTACAATTCGATTTTCGAGGGGCTTTCCGGAACGTAGGCACGCCTGGGAGCATTTGTTTCCGAATTGCACGCTCAAAGAAAAAATCCCCCAAGGTTTGCATGCCGAGGTACAAAGTAGGGATGTGGTTTTTATGTACAAATTCTTCACAGATTTTATTTTCGACTTGATTTCAAATATTCCTGAAACGTGATTTCGTGTTAAATAAGTCGGCATACCTGAAAGAGTAATGTTTGCATACGTAAAGAACAAATATAATATATACTAAAATATTTAGTTGAAATGCATGTGTTAACTTGGTTGTTTTTATTAAGATATTAGACACACAGGGATGAGCGGGGCTAGGTGGTGAGCATTTCTTAACAGCGAGTTTTACAAAAGAAATAATGGATTTTAATAAGTTACTCATGTCAATTATAAAAACTATTCTTTCGCTACATTACTTAACTAATGATACTACATATCATATATATACTATCACATCGTAGGACCGGTAATATAGGCGTTAACGAATAGTAACTGTAGGCACTTATATAAATTATATACCAAACACAACAAACGGCGTACAAAAAACAATTCCATTAGTGTTCGCCCGCGCATTTTCCAGTTAGCGACGAGGATTTCGGCTTTTGGTATTTACGTAAAACAATTTGAGTTTGCGGAACACAATATTACTGTCGCATTTGTATACCAAAATACTTCCCTGCCGAACAGTTTTTTCGCGTTAGTTTGTTAGCAGGTTCGAAATTGAAAGCGGCCATCACTCATACTAAGGAATGTACTGCCTTCATTCGTTCCAGTCTTTCGTTCTCCGCTCTCGAAGAAAAACTATCGTCTCTGGAAATAGTGAACATTTGGTTATAGTGAAGTGAAGTCACTGGTCAACTTACATAACAAATACGGTTTACACGATTCGAATATAGTGAACTCTAAACATCATTTATAAAAATCATAGTAAATACAATCTCCAGAAGAAAACCTTATTTCTCAGTATCACGAATTCACATACCTCCAAGGGTTTGCAGGTTCTAATGAATTTATTTTGAAACATTTCTTTATTTAACTCGTTAGGCCACCGTGCATGCGATGTAACAGGGAGAAGTCAAGAGAGTAAGTGTGATGAATTGACGACGGCTAGGTTACAAAAATTAAGAAAGTGCACCAATAATGCAAGAAGCATTGAAAGGTGTTACGACGGCATGAAGATTCTTAGCATGTGTGGACAATGTAGAATAAATTGTGATGAAAGCATGAATATAATGAAATTCTGAATTTGCCGCGAATGCATATTTTACTGTAGTACTTTTACTAATATTTTACTAACTTATATTGAACTACATATTTTACTAACTCATTCATAATTGAAAAACAATTTTTATCCGACGAAGTCAAAGTATCATAACACAAAATGATGATTGACATTACTGTAGTAAATATTTTATAGCGAGAGGAGGCGGTATTTTTCCGCTGCTGGCTGGTGGGAACTGGTGCCGACCTGCACGTCGGCTTATGGGGGATTTCTCTCTCCAGGAACAAGCTCTAAGCTATCGACATGTGTAGTGGTGTAGTGCATGTAAGTGTCCATGAGTGTAAGGGGAGAGGACAGGGCAAAGAAGAGGAAAACAATATCCGTAGCCCAGTTGTTAAGGTACTGCTCCGACATTGGCTTTGCATTTATCGGAGATACCACGAAAAACTATCGATCAGAGCAGCCACTAGAATTCTCCTCTACACAGCGACTGAATCCGATCCAGCTATTTCGTCTATCCAGCTATCCAGTCGAAAATCCGCCAAAGGGAGGAACCTCCCAGTCAAAGTCTGCGACAATGCTGGTTGTGAGCTACACTCAGTCCCAAATTGTTAGTCTCTGTGAGTTCACTATAACCTGAGGCGACTGTCGTTTTTTTCTCTGTTCGAAACGCATATCCAACTACATGGTAGGTGGGGGATCTGAGCGCAGCGAGGCCGCGCCTTGCAGCGAGTGGGTGCGCGGAGCGTCTCCATCGACATCGCGCGGGCGGATGGACGGGCGAGCGGACGGTGCGCCTCCACCGCGACGCCGCGAAACTGCACTGTCACCGGCTTCATCAAGCGCGACAGCGCGCAGGGGCCGCCGCCGCTGCATGGAGCGGCGCGGCGCGGCACCGTGCTGCGTGGGCGGCGCGGCCGGCGAGACGTGCTTGCGCGCAGTAGGGGGCGGAGCCGAGAGAATGCAGTCCCGACTCCCGTCGCAACAGGAACAAGATGGGCTCAGAGGAGTAGCGAGAACGGAACGGTGGCAGAATGAAGTTGTAGTGCAATTGACTGCGTTTGTTCGGCATTGGATCGACAATGACAAATCGACAAGAATTATTGTCTTACAAGATGATAAAATATTCATTTCAGATAAATTAAGAAATACTGATTTCAGATTATTCTCCTTGTCAATGTAGAAGTGCTTTCGTTCATTTGCCTTCAAAATATAAGAAATCTGAAAATATTAAAATCTACAGACAAGATTTGTTTATTCATTTAAACAAGGACGCCATGTGCGTGCTTGCTTGCGTGAAAGTGAGACACGGTTGGCGGGGTGATTCGTGACCATAGCACTTAGCCAAAAACGGTAACGCTGATATTCGCAAGAAAGAAATTCAGAAAAGAGAAATTTAAATGCTCACGCGTTGCTGATATGAATAAACTCTTGGAAATTAATCAAGTAGCAGAACGAAATACATCGTATTGTACGCACACATTACATAAGATCCAGCTATTAATTGAATTTGAATATCATGAATTGCGTACTGAAATATACCAAACTACTTATATTTTGCGTCTAATGATGGTATAAAACGAGTCGAATCTATTTCCAGATCGGCAAGGAAAAGAATTTGAACCAAGTGTTTCCTTCTTCCTCAGAAATGAATCTCAATATTGTATCATCTTGTAATCCAAAAAACTTCAGTACTGTTTTCCCAATTCTCTCCATAATTCCATTCTGTCCAAAATTTCGAACGGGAGTTCGAAACTCCTGCTGCACTAAATGATAGTATTTACATTCCAATCGGATCTTTGCCAACTTTAAATGCAACGCTCTAGATACCCAAAGAATTAGAAACACCACAGAATGAAAAGAAGGATAAATAGGAAATAAAATCTAAGAGATCGTTTAGAAAGAACTACCCGAAAAACAAAAAAGATACATTTTCAGAATTATCGGATATAAAAATTGCCATATTGATAAATGATATTAGTCAAAAGTTCATATTAATATTCCTTATTTATTGCCGTGTCAAGTGCACCAAGTTTGTAAGATCCAAAGCGACCATGACCTCATTGGACATATCCACTCTACATTTGAGAAAACTGCCGCAAATTTCATTCCCGGCTTCATTATTGGAGAGAATAACGAATCACGGTCGCTCTCTTGACAGACGGTACCGGAGAGGGAAGCCGCAGCCACCGGCGGGACACAGATTGGATAGGACACACAGGAGGACACAATGGCAAGACGGCCGCGGTGCGGTGGGCGCAGGGGAGGAGGACCAAGGGAAGGGGCGGGGCCCACAGGGCGGAGGGCGTGGGCGGTCGCCGCCCCGCCCTGCGTCGCCGCTGGCCGCCCGCTCACTTTAGAAATCCAATTCCAGCCCTCTTGGCCGCCCTTTGTTAACCGGATAAAGGCAGCCGCTGCGCCGCCCCTTTTGACGAGAAAGGACGTGCATGATTATTTAATGTAATTCCGATGATGGGCAGGCGCGTGGGCGGGAGCACCGCCGGGGGGGACGGGTAGGTACGTGCGCGGGAAGGGGACAAGGAGACAGGCGGGCCAGGGAGGGGGCGGGAAAGAAGGCGAAGATGGACGGGGACGGGGTCGCGGGCAGAGGCGGGGACCAAGGCGACGACGAGGCCGGGGACGGGGACGGCAGTGCGGATGGCGGGGATTGTGGTAAGGGTCGAGGTGGGGGCGGGAGCGGGGGCGGGGGCGGCGGCGGAGACAGAGACGCGCGGAAGTGCGAAGGGTCGTGGCGGAGGTGGAGAGGGTCGCTTCGACGACGATCTCTTCCGAACGTTGGCGACGGCCTCGGCAAAAGTGATGAAGGCGCTCCCAGAAGATTACACAGCAGTTTACTCGATTCCCGACGCTCCCTCGGATGTTGTCTTCCGTGTCTTCGGTGTGTTCCATTATTCTTACGCTTTCCTCTCGGTCACATAAAAGAGCAATACGAAGTTGCATTAAAAATAACAAAAAAAAATTCTAATCACTTTTAGGATGGTCCGCTGCACTATCCACTGCTGAAAGTCAGAAAAACATTAAACTTCTACTCGATACATCAGAGTCAAAACAATGTATCATAAAGGCTGAACAAAAACAGGGTTTCATAATGTCTGATCTAAAATAGCATTACATAATGTCTGAACTAAAACAGCATTTCATATTTCTTGAAATAAAGCATCATTTCATCTGCGCCTGACGCAACATCAAAATACATTGGAGCTTGAAAATTTCCAATCACGTTTAACCACGTAAATTTACTGTAATATTCTTAGGCATCCAAACCCCTAAACAAAATATTAGGAACAGTCAGTAATCAATTATTTTCTCACCTTCTAAAAGATCAATACGTAAGTAGTGACAAAGGTTGATTGATTGATTGATTGATTGACTGATTATTAGTGTTTCCGAGCGCGTCAACTATTCAGGTCATTAGTCCCGTACGTGCAGAGTACATTTTTCCATCGAGAGGTGGCGATGATCTTCACCGCAGGATGGTGAGATCCGGCGCCGACCTACTGTCGACTATGGGGTTTTCCGCAACCAGATATCTCTCACCAGCGGGGCACCGTCCCAGCCGTGACAAGCTCGAAGCTCCCGACCGGTCTCCCGGCTCAACAGCCGGCCGCCAAAGTTCTCCTACAGACGGACTGAATTCGACCAAGCTGACAAGCTAGTGTGGAAAATCTCGCCGCCGTCGGGACTCGAACCTCGGACCTCCCGGCCAGAATCACAGCAGTGACATCTGTTGATGCACTGAGCCACCTCTCCCGGTACTGACAAAGAAATAATTAGTAATGGCAATAACCAAAGAAAAATATTAAATTGCGACAAAATGTTCACACAGTTTCCTTCCGTTTATCACTAATTTGCTATTACAAACTATTTGTGCTAAAACTGCACGTACTTTCTCGCAAAATTACGCGAAAAGTACTCACATTTCCGAAAATTATACATGACGTTATTTAAAGGGGGTCAATTGGCCGTTTGGGGGCCACCAACAAATATGCACCCGCAAAGGTCAAGATCCCAGACGATTACAAAACATACTTATTAAGTTCTTTGCAAAATCCTTGTAAAAACGCTCATTTCTTCTATATTCAAAATTCAACCAGTATATGGCTGAGGGTAGGGATCACAAAATTATGAAAATGTACACTAAATTAACTTCTCCCCATGGCACGTCACAACTCTTCATGTAAATAAAAAATAAAGTGGATAATCAATTATTTTCTTATTTGTTGTTTATTTTTCATTATTGTTTTCATTATTTTAAATTGTTTTCTTAACTTCAAACCGCCTCACAGCAGCAAAATCGCTTCTGCTTTGGTTTCTCACTATTCCCATTAATGAAAATCGAATTCTTGAACATATTACAATCTGTGATTTGTGTTTTAAAAACCTGTTTATATTTTTAAAAACTAAAAATGATTATAGTAGATAAAATCATAAATTTAATAAATAATTTTTTCAAGACTTGGTCATTTATGTGAAATTATTGGATTGTGAGGATGTTACACGCTGGATATTATACTCATAAAAAAATTCGAAAAGGGGTCGATGAAGCAACACATTCTTCTAAAAATGGGCGAAGGGAATAAAAAAATTGGGAATACGTACTTCAAAACAATAATCTCTACAAAGTTTATAGAGAATGAGGTCGTATTTTTATTATATTTTAGATTGAGAATTAAATTTAAAGCTAATTTAATCTGCATTTGTCTTCTGCTACGTTGATACTGATATATTTGATGATGTAGTATGTATGTAAGTAGTATGTATGTAAGTAGTATGTATATATGTATGTATGTACAAACTAAGATAATATCCCTACAAAATTAAATCTCGATAAATAATGCATTTATTCCACCAAGAGGATTTGCATCTGCCAGATTACTACCAAATTCACGGTTTTATAAATGACACAAGCTAATTGATTCACAACTATTTGTATATTGATTTATGTTATACACATAACAGTATATTTCCATATAACATCTTATAAATACGTATCAAACAAATTCAATTGCAAATAATAGAAATTATGTTCTCAATACCCCTCCCGTTAATATTTCAGAATTATTTGGAACAACGAATTGGTATGGAAAACCTAGATTCCAATCCGCAATATAGGGAATATGGTCCAGAATTATACAAACCTGTCGTCAATAATACTATCTTGCACTGACCAATAGCACTGCGTATTTTTACGAGGTGTATTTGAATTAACATTTAACAACACCCTAACAACGCCGCAAGGGTGATTTACACACACAAGAAATCTCTCGAGTACACTCGGATTCCAGTACTACAGAGTTCATTTCCTCCACTAGTCATTCACCTCTATACAGCGGCTAGTGTTTCACAAGAGGACGCCTACTTATCTATGGCTCTAAAAGCAGGTTACTCATATTTATATTCTTTCGACGTTTTTGTTGCAAGACAATCGCAAAGGGAAAACAGTACATAATGAAAAGAAATAATATTTTCTAAAAATTTTTTTTTTTTGCAAATTACTCTGCAAACATTCTCCTTTATTGAGTTTGACAAATACTAATCACAGTCGCTTCAAATTATTCATACATAAAAATTAAAATATTTTTTTACCTAAGCTACTGCGCGTACGTTTGTTTTATGAAAGTTTTTAATATAAAATCATTAAGTAGTCAATTTTACCAGTAATTACTCGCATCAATAAAGTATTTATGTCAGTCAATTATATCGCTAATGGAAAGAATATGATACGCAGAAAGTTAAGTATTTTTGCTCCACTTACACCAACAATTCCCACCTTTTTTGAATTGACCCCTTTTCAAAGAATGTGTTGGTTCATCGATCTCTCTTCACTTTTTTCTACGAGTATAATATCCAGAGTACAACATCTTCATAACTATTTCACATAATTAACTTAAAGAAATCAATTAGACAAACAATATAAACTAAAGGCTTAATGGTTAATAAGATTTACGATTACGTTACCCAGGGTTATACATAGTTGTCAACTTCCTTGCTGCTGTAAATTCAGACCACTAGTGAAATCTGGAACACACGGTAGATAAAGGATACACTTTTATGTCAGTGCTATGTATTTTTACTGCACTGATCTGTGATTTCTTCGAAGTGTACGGGGACCTCCGAGCCATTCAAGCCTCCGAGTTATGACGTCATTATCGTCCATTACAGCACACACTCGCGGTGGGTCACAAAATCCACGGGCACATTGCGGCGCGTCGATCATGATCTGCAACGTTATACTAACGGAAGGTAACACGAGCAAGCACAAATTGCCCAGAATGAAGCGCTATTATCCAGCACGGAACCGGGAATTTTAGACAGGAAAAACTCGTTTGCGACAGTGGCAGGACACGCAGGCAAATTAACAGGTACTGATCATTGTCATTTGGCACAGGCGCCCTGTGACGATAATGTGCCGCTCCCAAACGCACATCGATGTTTTCTGAATCGTTTTAAACGATTATGTAGTGCCGTAATAATTTAGAATCTATCACATTTTATAATATTCCACCAATCTAGGTTAATGATGTTGACATGTTGGTGTCACTATTAATGGTGGTGTTAGGAGTGATGATACTGGGCAGAATTATTCCCATCTTTTAGACACAATAATACACGTACGTATTCAAAAATAATTAAGGAGTATATTTTCAGTGATTACTACGTGGTTTAGATTTGTACTCAAATACAGTTTACAGTACGTACAGTCTGTGCAGAAGCAAAATTATCACCTCGATCATTCAGGTGATGTATTCGTTTCCATTTTATACATTGTATCATCAACAATTTAGGATGATCACACATAATAATCTGTTCCTGTGAAGTAGGTTTGCAATCGTTCCAATGCTTTTATTTATCTCTTGCAGAAAACTCACTGAGAAACTTAAAAGACCAAAACCAAGTAACATATCACAGTGAATATCGTGACTTTTATAACACGTTAATTAGTTTAATACAATGAACTTGTTTTGTGCTTGGCGTCAATGCACAAATATTAATTCGACTCTTCATTCTCATGAATGCTGAAGAAATTTACACGTTTCAATAAGCTCGTATATTAGGCACAAATTTCTTCTCATTATTACAACTTCGCTTTAAACACACACACATATAATATGGCACTTAAAAATACGAAAATAAATGGATCAAATGGTGCTGGGTACTCATGTCCGTTAAGGCAGACCGGCTGAGTTTAAAGTCGTCGTCGTCGTCGTCGTCGTCGCCGTCGTCGTCGTCGCCGTCGCCGTCGTCCGTCGTCGCCGCCGTCGTCGTCGCCGTCGTCGGTCGTCGCCGTCGTCGTCGTCGTCGTCGCCGTCGTCGCCGTCGTCGCCGTCGTCGTCGCCGTCGTCGTCGCCGTCGTCGTCACCGTCGTCGTCGTCGCCGTTTTCGTCGTCGTCGTCGTTGCCGTTCTCATTCTTATTCTGCCGGTCCTCCTCACACTCTTCGTCGCCGTCGTCGTCACCGTCGTCGCCGTCGTCGCCGTTTTCGTCGTCGTCGTCGTTGCCGTTCTCATTCTTATTCTGCTGTTTCTGCAGCGACTCTGAACCAAGGGGTTCGAGGATTCGAGTCCGGACGTTGGCGGATTTTTGGCACTAGCAAGATAGCTAGATCGAATTCAACCGCTTGCTGGAGGAGAATGTTACCGGCCGGTTGTTCTATTCGGTAGTTTCCCAGGGAATCTCGGATCAATACTAGGCGATTGCCGGAGGAGCACTAACAGATCACGGATCGGGTGCGATCTTTCCTTCCCCTTCCATGTCATATCCTCTCCCCTTAATGTCGCCACTTAAATTTACAGTCCGGAAACGTCAATCAATTAGTTAATTCGTTAAGGCATTAGCGCCTTAAGTCCCTGAAGGATTGTGGGTTATAGTGAAGTCTAGGTGATCAGGGTTCGGATTGCCATGGCATGTCATTTTTTCATTGGCACATTTTAGACGTAGCTAACTTGTAAATCGATGATTATGACGACATATGGGTGAGAGAAGTCTATAATTGTTAGGTCATTTTGTGCGATTTTTCAATTTTTAGGTCTTTTTTACCTTTGCGTCATTTTTGTCATTTTCATGCATTTTGTTTCTTTACATGTTTTTTGTAAGTGGATGTTCATTAATGAATAATGAAAGATTAAAACAGTTTTTATATTATCATCAGTTCACAGCGAAATTCACTTGTAAAAGTCATTCACTAAAATTGTAAAAGTCATTCAATAACAAAACCTTTTCATAGAAATTTTTGAGTATTTTTAAAAAATATGAGGCCATTTACACCTTATTTTTAAGTAATCTTTAATAGGTCATTTTCAAAGAATTTTTATATCGTCATAATCTGAGCCCTGGTGATCATTCATTTATAAATGAATGAATGCCTTATTTTACGTGGCGCGACTCAGGTCATGAGGTCTGCTCTTCCGTCCGACCACGCTAATTTCGTCGCCGACTTTGTAAACTGTTTCAAAATATTTTCATGTGTTGAAAATTTCTTTCATACTTAATTCCTTTCATGCCTAGCTTTGTTAAAGTATGTTCTTATAGGATCTGGCTTACCAACGAATAGTAGTAGCTGTTAATGTCATACTTCCGTTGAAAAATACCCAACACTCAATGGCCTTGACCTCCATACGGTATATGAACTGGTGGTAATGCAATTTCAAAATTACAATGGCCGTAAAAAATACTTGCAGGTATGAATAATACGAATAGTAAGAATTTAGCGCAACTTTATTTTTACGATTTGTTTTCTAATATGAACAAAAATGATCACTTAAGCTGTTCTTGGTTATTCTCTATTCCTATTATCATATCATTGGCAATTAGTTCGGAAAATTCTGACACAAAAATTTCTACAACTACATTGGATTCCTCTGAGTTGCTTAACACCTCCCAATTTTTTTAAGATTTTCATGTATTCTTTAGTATTATACTTACATTTCTTAACTTTTTATTTACTTCATATTCTTCAAACTCAATGCTCCATGGCAATTATGGTGCCGTGGACTGAAAATAACCACGGGATACTGGGGTTTTATCAACGCCACCTACGTAGATCTATTTAGGTTGTATTGGTTTAATTCTCAATCACTAAGAGCTCACTAAGATCGCAGCTCTAAAACACACAAAAGCAGGTTTTTGGAAATTTCATGGAATCTTTTGGCCGGATCCAAAAATAAATTATCAGTTGCCTATTAGGTCGAGACGCATCGAAAGACATCTCATATGTCTAGATTGGTGCACGGGGGTCTGGTCGTTAGTGACGGAACCGCACAACCGAACATCCGCACACTCAAATACTCTATAGGCATGTAGGAAAAGATCGATTAAATAAATTGTGTGATATATGAATTTTCTTCTTTAATTTTATGCACTTCGTGAGTTAACAGAATTAATTGAACAATTAATTGGATATAGCGCACTAAACCGAGTAAAACTCGTTTCAACGTAGGTGAAGCCTATATTAAGCTTCGTGCAACTTGATGGAGTTTTACCTTTTTTCATCGTTGTAGGTAGAATTGCCATAAATTCACAATTAGCCAGGACACTCCATGATTCAAATTTGAGTCTGTGCATGTTAACTGTCCGGGTTTGACTGTCAAGAGGTGGCAACACACTTCTTTGATTGATTTCTGACATTTGTTAGCAATACTCTTCCACTGATCGTTTCTATGAAATAATGTGAATGTACAATGTGACATTGTGTACATGCGAACGGTTTGAGTTTCAACGTCCTACAATGATAAGTTAGACAATATGCTATTACGTCACGAAATCCTCAATTGCAATGACAGGCAAGCTCCTTTAACAGCCAAATAAACAAAGTTGTCTATTCTATCTTTGTTAGTAGCGAAAAAATATACATCCAAAAAAAATTCTAGAACTTATAAAATTTGTTTATCTAGGAAATAATAATTATAAGATAAAATAATTGATATTATTTATATAAAAGTAATCTAATAAATGCAAGTGCACGGTTTAATATAAATTAATCTGTCTGCAAACTTTTACACCTAACACTTTATTAAATCTGTGGGAAAAATAAAAAAAAATTCACCTCAGAAAAAACAACAATCTCTTAACCACGAATATGAGATAGTCCTCCCAGTACCATCGTGTACCTTCCCTCCCCGTGCGTGGCGATAATCCCGCGGGGGCGATTTGATCCCTTGGCCACGCGTTCCAAATTGCATGAGGCCCTCGACGCACGCGGCCGGTGGTGCGGGCGTATCAATCTGGACTGCGGGTGACCCTCGCCTTCGCCCTCGCCCTCGCCCTCGCGTTCGCCCTCGCGTTCGCCCTCGCGTTCGCCCTCGCGTTCGCCCTCGCGTTCGCCCTCGCGTTCGCCCTCGCGTTCGCCCTCGCGTTCGCCCTCGCGTTCGCCCTCGCGTTCGCCCTCGCGTTCGCCCTCGCGTTCGCCCTCGCGTTAGGATAGGATAGGACCCTCGCGTTCGCCCTCGCGTTCGCCCTCGCGTTCGCCCTCGCGTTCGCCCTCGCGTTCGCCCTCGCGTTCGCCCTCGCCTTCGCCTCGCTTCGCCCTCGCGATCGCCCTCGCGATCGCCCTCGCGATCGCCCTCGCGATCGCCCTCGCGATCGCCCTCGCGTTCGCCCTCGCGTTAGGATAGGATAGGATTAGTGGTGTAGCTCTTTACGTCGATTTCGGAATAAGTAACATTGGGCATTTTTTGTTTCATAAGTGTAAGTTATTGAAAAAAGAAATTGTTTGAGCATGTTTTGAGGCATTTGCACCAATGTGTAGCCTGGCGACTGCTGCGACGCTCGCCACCCACCCGCACAAGTGTTTCTTAATGTAAAAAACCCTCGATGTGTTTATTAACGCAAATAACGTAATAAAAGTAACGTAATATAAGTAATGTACATAAATCTGAAAAAATAAATAATTTTACCACTCTTTGAGGTTTTCCCCTAAGCCACAACATGTTTATTTACAAAAAAAAAAAAAAATAAATAATTTGGCAACGTTTTGAGGCATTTATCCCACTGTGCGGCCTGGCGACCACTGCCGCACTTCCCTCCCACCAGCGCCAATGTTTATTAATATAAATAAATAAATAAAACTAAAAAATAATTTGACCACACTATGGTGCATATCTCCGACTGTGCGGCCTGGCGTCCGCCGCCGCACTCGCCTCCGCACGCTGCCTCGCGCCTGTAGCAGAGTGCCCGGCGCACGGCGGCGCCAACGAGGTGGCTTTGTTCGGCGGAGCGGGCTGGCTTGAAAGGTGCGCTGGGGAGCAATCGGGCTTTCATTCCGTAATACACGCGCAGGAACTAACTTACGACTGGGCGAAACGCCACTCGCCTACGATCCGTGAATTAACAAACCACGCGCTCATGTCAGCGCGAAAGGATTTTTCGTTAGAAGAAAAAATGTCCGTATTAACACGCTTTTATGAAACACACTGAAATCATTTATGCGTGTTTGCTTGGCGGAATACTGAACCGAGGAGTTACAATATTTCGGCGAAGAGTCTTTTTGTACTGTTCACAATTCGATGTGAAATTCATGGACGATGGGAAAAGGATGCCGCCTGACGTGGAAAGTAGGGAGATTTAGCGCCGTGTGTGAGATGACAGTCTTACATTATTGCAACAACATTATTAGCGATATATGATTGTAAGGCAACGACGTTTGGATGCGCTTTACAACTTGTAACACTGCGTTACGCACTATAACATAGTGTATTTTAAGTTTAGAGGAATCAAGATGATCCTGAAATATTAAGAATCAGGTTTTTGAATGATTTAGCCTGCTCTGCAACTGATCTACTATTATACTATATAATAATAATAATAATAATAATAATAATAATAATAATAATAATAATAATAACAACAATAGCAACGCAAGTCCATAAACTGTGAAAACACTTCGCATAAAGCACTTCAATATATATGTTCTCCCAATTTCATTTTTTTTCTCTTGTCCAGTTTCCTCACTAAGCAATGCACTTCACGATCACTACACTTAACTATATGAACACTTCCATGATTAGCAATTTCACAAGAGACTCAGAATTCCAGATTTATAAGTATATATTTGTAATTTAAATATTAATTTCCATGATACTGTATTTTATCTACTTTTACGACCTGACTATTGAATTTCGTTCCTTTTTTTCTTCGCAACAAAGCAGTGCCTTTGTTTCTGCGCATAGAAAATAAAGACTGGGCTTTGTTTTTACAGACCCCAGATTCCAGAGAATTTGTCAAACATTCAAAACGAAAAAAAAAGGAGTTTCACTCAATCGAACTGAATTGTTCTCTAAATGTCGTTTGCGTCATTAAGAGGAATATTACGGTTCGTTTAGTTACATTTAATGATTGATAGATCAATATTTACAAAATTCATTCATGGTCGTAGCTCAAAAATCACGTTTATTATTCATGTCACTTTTGAAGCAACGGCGCAGTACCAGAGCGGTGCAAAAATGCGCCGCTCTCCCCAATGAGTCGCCCCGGGGCAGGTCAATGTGGACTGCCAGCGCGCGAAACGCCCCCGCCGACCGCGCTGCTTACCGAAGTGAAAATCAAGAGTAATGACGAACGCCCACTCTCTTAACGAAGCCGATAACTCGATAAGCGGGGGTCGCCCGCAGCTGTGCCGTGTCGATAAACGAACGGCTGCGACATGCAGGGGGGGGGTCGCGACTTCCCTTTCTCTACGCGCGAATCGATAAGTCACTCACCACACTAATGCTCCCATTCAGCGGGCGAATGGAACACGTATGCAGGTTTCCGAAGGCCCGCTTTACTTCTCTATTCGGGAGATGGCACCGAAGGAACAAAAGGCGGTTTTCATTGTAGACGGTAGCTATTGATATCCAGGTAGCACGCGAGTGACGAAGTGTGTTTCCTTCACCACATGTGACGCATCTTCATCGACACGTGATCCATAGTCGCAATTGTGGACACATCGATTAATGTTTCATGAGACACTATGAAATCTCACAAAGAGGGGAAAACAGTTAGTTATCCACGTAATGATAGTGAAAAATAGGGTCATATCTAAAGAGTTTACTATTAAATAAAAACTGTGCTACAAAGAGTATTAAATTTTAATTTCAGTAATTACCATTAACAGATACAACTGGTTTTATGTTGAACTATTAACGGGGTTGCTGAAATGGAGCCTCTTCCCCACATGATGTATAACAAATTTCCTACTTTATTGGGTTTGACATATTAATTTAAATTGTGAAAAATTATTGCAATGAATTATTCTATGTTTATTACAATTTTCAAAATGTTGTTAATTTTGCGTAAAATAATAGTGGTCACTAATGAACTCAGCTGTTTGTAAATCAACATAAAAGAAATCATTTAAAAATATTATTTTCTGTCCCTAATTGTCAGTTTAATACAAGGAAAAACGAGGGACTGAAAATATTTACGGACAAAAACTCTTGTCACGTACAGCACTGGTGCCCCCTTCAAAAAGTCCAGGAGGCCAACTCCCTTGCCTCTCCTTCTGCACATATTATGACATCACATATAAATTATTTTCTGTACAAGTTCCCAGTGTCAGTTATTCTCCATGGTCATTGCATATTTAAAATCAACTACACATATTTACTCGCACAATCGATTTTACAAAGACATATCTGTCTCTCGGAAATCAAACTCATTGACCCACTTTTACAGACAAGCAGTTTACAGATATTTTTGCCCTCTGAATGACAGTGGGCATGATGTTGTTTTGTCTGCTTCTAAATTCTTTTGCGCCTAGCTCACAATAACTCCAGAAGAGACGGATCCAAGGTCGATTTTTTCGGGGGGGGGGGGGGCGTAAAGTAGTAAATGCATTTCCGAAGAAAATAAAACGATTAGTTGAACATTTAAAAACAAATTCCGTCTCACTATTTCAGAATTTGAAACGAAACTTCAATTGATGATGAATGTGACATGTTTCGCTCAGAATCTTATAACTCTAGCAACGGTATTGATTTAGGAAATTGTTAAAACATGAGCCATTGACAGTGGTCACAAGTAATCCGTGTGTTTCTGGAAATATAGAATGTAAATTGCTGTCAAATTCATAGAATTCAGAATACTTGAAATTTCATAAATTATTAAAATTTGACAATTTTAATATTTTATTATTAATTATTATAATATTTTGACTGCTATTATTATTATTATTATTAACCTACGCACATAGAGTCCTTTCCCTCATTAATATTTATATTTGCATATTCCCACATAGCGGGCGGAACAGCCCATGCGCAGAAACACTCATGCGTTTTTAACACCATTGCTTCATTTTCTGATCACCGTATGTCAGCTTACGCTACCTAAGAGGTTAGAAATCTGCAATGCTTTAAAATATACGGTCATTTTCTCCCTCTTCATTATCTTATCAAATTGGCTCTTAAATGATCTACGGAATGAAAAAGGGACATTTAAATGGGAATTATCCACATGTCAAACAACTAGAAGTTAAAAGTTCTATTTTTTTAAACAAGTTACGTAGAAATAGGTGTATATGATGAAGCGAAACACTGCAAAGCGAAAATTTTTTTCTTACGGAATAAATATTTATAATCTATACGCCAGGAACTCATTAGGTAGCAAGCACTTTTAGCATTTAGAAGCAAGCACTACTGCTACTTCACAACACTCATCTCACTGTCAGAACGAAAGAAGTACACGGCAGCAAGGAACGGGAAACGAGGTTCCGAACCAAAACATCGCCAACCGAGGTCCTTACTTGGAAATCGAGAACTTCCTCTTGCGCATAAATTGCACAACGGTTGGCTTCGCCTCCTAACGGTGCCGAACCGCTGAACGAGAGATCCTGAATGCGAATAAGATTCCTTACGTAAGGGTAGGAGGAAGGGGGAAGGGCCGGGCATTCCCCGGGCGCTTGTGCATTCAGTTAAGCCCGCAGCGACCACAGGCACTCGCCGGCCGGAGCAGGCGATAACAACAACACATCTATAAATCGAAACTATAAATGAATGAAAAATAACAGTTTTATCAAATTGTATTATAAAGACCCATAACAGGCCATGAAAAGTAAACGAATAGATGAACTATGACATGGGAGTACATATGTATAGTAGAATTTAAGAGCAATATCAACCTAACAGTAGAATCTAAGAAATGAAATTCATATATTTGCAGTAATTCAAATGAATGATGACAGTATCAATGGCATCTACGAGTCGAACACGTTACACAAAAAACAACACGATAACGTGTTAATAAAATAAGATATTTTATTATGATATAAGTGTGAGAGTTGATTGATTACACCAAAAGCTGAAAATGATGAGGTCTACATACTGAATGAAGAGTCAGTGGTTCTCAGGTGTCATTGTTTTCTCACTTAGTATCTCAAGAAATTATTAACACCAGGAGGGAAACGTTTTGTATAATGCAAGCAACCTTTAATTTTGAATCACATTAACGTGACATTGTGTTTATAACCAAACAAATTTAAATTTAAATTATGATACTTTGTATCTAGGATAAAGTATGTCATAACATTGATATTTTTACAATTACTGGTAAAGTTTTACTTTTTTACTTACGCAACCACGGGAATGAAAAGTCACTAACCGTTCGACGAACGTTAAGTACATTCGAAACAAATTGTATATCGCTTATGAGATTACAACTAAATATTGTGTATGAGAACACTTTATTCCTAGAACTGGTGTTTCTTCTTCATACGATATTTTTTATAAGAAAATGGTATTATGAAATGTATTGAACAACACATGGTCGATAACACAAATAATAGGCTCGATTATAAACGGAGCCTATCGTCTCAAAAGTACAAACTTCAACCGTGTCCGATATTTGCTGTTTGTCGGCTTAATGACAATAACTATAACATACTAGCCCATTCTCTCTCAAAGGCATACTAAGCACAACAACTCACGACACTGTCACATAAAGCAAGAAGGTTTTTAGTTTCGAAATGACTTAGTAATTCATATGGAAGTAATTCTCCTTTTTTAGTGTTCATTGCCACGACGGCAAACCATTCAAGACCTGAGTGCTTATTGGGTGCACTGGGAGGTGTGATTGCGCCTTGCTCGAGCGCGTCCCGCTGTGGAATCAGCTCAGCGGGGTGCAAGCCACTCCGAGCAGAGCGGGCGGGCAGAGCGGGCGGGCAGAGCGGGCGGGCAGAGCGGGCGGGCAGAGCGGGCGGGCAGAGCGGGCGGGCAGAGCGGGCGGGCAGAGCGAGCGGGCAGAGCGGGCGGGCAGAGCGGGCGGGCAGAGCGGGCGGGCAGAGCGGGCGGGCAGAGCGAGCAGAGGGCGGGCGGGCCGAGCGGGTGGGCTGGGCGGGCGGGCTGGCAGGGGCGGGATGGGAGGTGCGGGCTGGGCGGAAGGGGCGGGAGCGTGGCGGGAGCGTGGCGGGGAGCGTGGCGGCGAGCGGACGGGAGCGGTCGGGAGCGGGGCGCGGGGCAGGCGGGCGGACGGGATGGGAAGGGGCGGACGGGCGGGACGGGCGGGACGGGCGGGCGGACGGCGGGCGGGACGGGCGGGCGGACGGTGGGCGGGACGGTGGGCGGGACGGGTGGCGGGACGGGTGGGCGGGACGGCGGGACGGGCGGGACGGGCGGGCGGGACGGGCGGGCGGACGGGACGGCGGGACGGGCGGGACGGGCGGGACGGGCGGGACGGGCGAGGCTGGGTGGGGCAGGCATGGCGGGCGTGGTGGTACGGGTGGTGCGGGTGGGGGCGGTCGGTTGAAGGCGCGCTACGTCCACGCGGCCAGCGTAAGAACGAAATTGGGGGGCAGAGAATGAGTTCGGGCGAGAGCAATGCGTCTTTAAGCGGAAAATGTAAATGACCTATCAAATGGCGAGAAAGGGGTTGTGCGGACGAGGAACGGAATGGGAATTTAGAGAAGATGAAATGACAAAGCACGGACGTGGACCTAGAAAAGATCTATGGGACAAGAAAGAAGAAGGAAAAAGAGACGTGGGAAAATTTAGGAAAAGTAGAAACGGGCAAGAGGTCAGCAGAAAGAAGGAAGGAAGGAAGGAAGGAAGAAAAGGTACGGAGTGACATCGGCAAAAAGATGAGAAATCGAGGAGGAGGAGGAGGAGGAGGAGGAGGGGAGATTGTAAAGAATGTAGAAAACCGAAACCCACTGAAAATTAAATATAGTGTTAATACATTCAGACGTGTCACACATCGTTGTTCCTCACCGTGACGTGAATAATGCTTTTAACCGTGTTCAAACACAAGGTCTGTACTGTTGTTCCTTCGACCCATCCAGCCAGATGCAGCCATCGAAGAATGTCCACACGGCACCCGTTCTAATTTGTAGTGTATGCTGAATGTGGACGTCGGTGATGCGATAATTTGACATTCCCGCCCATAACTACTGCGATACGACTTACCAATATCACGAAAAATTACGAATAATCCAATGCACTCCAATCCAATCAACTCGAGTAAGCAAGTAAAGCAGAACAATGAGATTGTGTCTTTTCGAAGTTGCAAAGTGAGTAAAAATGACCATTCGGCAATATGATACATCTTCCAAAATCTAAGTCAATCACGTCATTGACAACTAAGTTAATTGTAGAGAAATAAATATTATTTCGTTAAATATATTTCTATTAATGTTTTATATACTGTAATAATAAAAAGAACATTCATATAATGCAAAAGAATCTTAAGAAGGGTCGAATGCGGAGTTTGAAATATTGAGACGAGGAGTTTGTTTCCTTGGACGGAAAGCTCATAAGAGTCGGCAGTACAAACTAAAGCTGGGATGCGCCGCAGAGGGGAAGCGGAAGAGAGCCAAGGCCGCGAGGGAGATTCATAACAGGGACGCGCACGACGCAGAAGGATTCATGAAGCCCGGGGGGCGGGGGGCCGGGAGGGTGTGGGGGGGGGGGGGGCGCGCGGGATAAGGATAACGAAGCGCCCGCGACGAAGGCGGCCGCGCTGCGGTGGCCTGGCCCTGATGAATTTACGCATTCTCTGCAGCCGCCGCTAAGCGCTCATAAAAGCGCCGGACGAGGCGGCGCAACAGCGGGTGGTGCCGGTGCCGGAAGTGGAGATGGTGACGGTGGCGCTGTTAGTAGTGATGGTGGTGCCGCCGACGGCGGTGGGGGAGGGGTGTGGGCGATGGTTGGAGGGGTAGAGGAATAGCGAGGGCAAAGGGGGGGGGGAACCAAGTGACGCAGGTAACAGGCACGGCATAGGCGGCGGCGGTGGCAATAACGAGGCGGTGAGAAGGCGGGACGAGGACGGCAGGCATCAAGAGGACGACGGAGGAGACGAGGTGAAAAAGCGAGGGTTATGTAGAAGCATAGATGAAAGATATTAACGCACTTTGCTCTATGGTACATGTGATGTAGTTGAAAGAAAAGTCGGATAACATGAAGGAAATGAGAATGACCTGGAAGAAAGAGAAATTTGAAAGAATATCACTAGGCCATAAACTTTAACTTTTTTGTCATCTCTTCTCCCTATGTGTGTATGGTTTCTTTCCTCTTTAAATAAAAAGGAAATCCAGTAGTGCGATGGACCTGACGTTTTTGCGGCCAGGGAACTGATTTCTGTTTTTTAACGATTTTCCCCGTTTTGCAGTCAATGTTTGCTCCCGATGCCTAGCAAGACTTTTCTAAACTTCAGAAGGCTCGACAGAATTTCCCTTCGCTATGACAGAATCGTATTGAAGCGGAATTTGAAAACGCGGAGGGGATATAACGAAATGGGATAACATATAGGGAAGAAGAAGATTGGAGCGGATTGAACTTTTTATCTATTAAGAACATTCCTCGGTTACCTATCATCATCGAGTCACTTAAAGAACTTAACAAACGATGGACATTGGAATTTTAATACTTCCGTCTAATTATTAAACAACTTAAATTATACGAAAACCTGAAGTATTAAAATATATTCCAGAGCAGAAAACAAATTCTTTTGAAAAGACGGTCATCCCAGCCTGCAAATTATTAAGCATACGAGAGCGCTATATCTAGACGAAAAGTACACAAGCAAACGGAGGAAAGGAGGTGAGAAGACGCGAGGGGCATGCGTGCTAGGAAAACGTGTTTAGCGCCGGGAAGAAAGCGAACGAGATGGCGGCGCCCCGGAGGGCGTGGCGGGACGTGTCAACTCATGGCGGGACGTTGCGGGTGCTGGGTGTCGGAAAAGACGGAAACAGGCCGCGTGGCGTGACGTGACGTGACGTGACGTGACGTGTAGGAGCGTTGCGGGGCGGGGAGAAGCGGGGCAGGGAGAGTATGGTGGGGACGGGTAGAACGAGGGCAGGATTGGTGAGATGGAGAGGGGAATAGCGGGTGGGGCAGGAGACCGTTGCGGCGGCGACGCATAAATCCGCGCAAATGCGTCCTAGGGGCGTGGCGCGGGCCACTGAAAAATGCTCCCCGTCAAACAGCGCGGGAACTTACTCGCAATAACTCTGACTAGAATGCCGGGCGGCTTGGGCGATACGTAAACCACTGTCCCAGAACGCACGCTTCGAAGGCTCTGAAGACCGTGGACTTACGAGATTCCGAGCAAAATCAACTATGTTCTTTTCATAACAGCCGGCGATGCAAGACTTCTCAAAACACATACACACACAGGATATTTTCATCACGCATTATTTACAGTACATTTTCGAATTTCATTTTACCCTAGAGATACTAGGCCAACTCGGATTTTAATTTATTTCTGACACCCCTGAAATAACAGGCAATATTCGTATCACATTACGTTAAGTAGATGTATTCTATTTACAGTGAGAATAACTCAGTTTAGTTTTACTTGCACAAATGTCACTCACTTCCGAATGTTAATGACGGACAAAATAGCGAAATTATTGCCGCAACAGGTATAGAAAATGATCACGAAGAATCGGTTCTGGTTCAGACATTTAAAAAATCTATTCCGGTTGCGCAACGCGTTTCGGGAAAAAGTCCTTTGTTTCACTCGTGGGTGACAGATCACGTTCGATTCTCCACGGCCCGCACAGTAGTGCGGTGACCTCGTTCCCCGTCTCCGCAGCGCGACGGTTGAAATTTCATGGCACAGCTCCACTACGAACGACTGCGCGGCGCCGAAGTCCGCGGAGAAACAACTGGGCATCAGCCAACACACATCATTGGTCCTTTATCCAACGGGCCCTCCGCGGGGCGGACAGAAGAGCGCGGGGTAGCGGGCCTGAACTCCACTACGAGGGAAGGAGGGGGAGTCGAAATGGAAGCAGGACGTCGTGGAGAGAAGTAGCAGGGGACGAGAACAGATAGCTAACCGATTTGGGGGAAGGGCTGTCGTCAGATTTCGAGCGGAAGCTGACAGGGACGAAAAATGCGGCAATGAGGCAAAAGGAAAAGGTTTCGTGGAAAAAGGGCGGTGACCGATTGAAGGAACCGAAGTAGATAAGAGGCACGAAGTAACGTAGAATTTAGTGTGAGACAGTCTAAGTTGAGCTACATGGAAAAGAATCAAATACAGCCCGCGATTAGTGCAAATGGATGAATAGAAAGGGTGGTGGGAAACAGAAAAGTGGTAAGATTGGAAACGCTTAGAGAGAAAGAATATGGACGGCTACTTGCGGAAACGATTGGAGGGATTTACGGAGATAGTGGGGGACGAAATGGATCGCACGAGAGGGAAACGGTGGGCAACAATACCAGAGGAGAGAGGTAAAAAAAAGTAATATTACGAGAATATAAACGAGAAACGCCAGAAGCTAGAACGGCCAACACGTTCAAGTAGGAAAGGAAACAAAGGAAACTAACGAAAGGTTTTGAGAACAGGTCACACGTGAATGAAAGAGAATGAGCAGTGATGTGGAGAGAGGGCGGTAGTGAAGTAACCAGCGGAGAGAGGCGAGGTGCATCGGACAGAACACAGAAAGGCGGCGCGAGGCGGACGCAGTAAGTAGGGAGGTGCGAAACGAGTTCAGGTAAAAAACAATAATTCACTAAATCTCTTACACTTCGGTCTTTGTTTTGTCTTCCTCAGGGCTACAACAAAAATTACAAATTTATTTAGCGACTCAATTTAATCCTCATCCTTGAATCGAATACGCACCAATGAATGTTTTCATATTTGTAATCTGTATAAAATTACTTATTTATTCCTTGAAACGTAACATATCTAACAAATTCCACCCCGTGTTCTCTTTCGTATAAACCATACAATTCACAGACTGTGTATGTACCGGCGAGTGCATCCTGACATCCGGGCTCGGAGAGTTTATATCCATGATATATCGACATCACCCCATATAATGAATGTCTCATGCTTTTATGTTATAGCTGCCTACTCTCAGGGCTTCACCACTACGCTCGCTACTTACGTAACTGTTAATCGGTTATACCATCGTACTCAATACTTTAACAAAAAACAACTCAACAATAAAACATTACGTACCAAGAAATAATGTACAAATATTTAAAAAATGAAATAATGTACAAATACAGTATTTATAATACTCGGATAACACGAATTTTTATAACACGAACTCCGATTATTTCGGTCCCTTGGAATTCGTGTTAATGAGGGTTTACTGTTAAACATAATACTGCAGATTATTTGCGGATAAATATTTCATACTACACAAGTCAATTAACTTGGGGATATTTTAATTACACAAGTTAAGGTCAAATATGTAAAATTATTTTAATAATAGTATTGATAATGCAATAATATAATTAATTAATTAATAAATTTTGGACATGGATAGAAATATATCTTTATCTACCTTACATTTATAACAAAGAAAAACATTTGAAAAATTATATAGGCCTATTCTATACTTCCATCTTTTGAGTTATTATACTCAAGCACGATTTTTTTGTTAGATATAGACGTTTTGTTAGATATAGACGTTTCAAGAAATTGATAAGTCATTTTATACAGATTACAAAAGTGAAAACATTAATTGCTGCATAGAGGATTTACGGCTAACAACTAAATTTGGTAGAAACACAAAATTGTAGTTTTTGTATTATATCCTTGAGGAAGGATTAATAAAAGTTGAAACGTTGGCGATTTAAAGAATTGTTGTTTTTTACTTAGGTAAAGGGCGCACAATAGAAATCGATAGTGAAGAGGGCACATAGTAACGAAGGGTGGAGAGGGAGAGGGGAAGGGGAGACGGGTCAGCAAGGAAAGAAAATCCCGAGTAGGTGGGAGGCCTGTCGTGAAAATCTGCAGTGAGCTATCAGCGGAGCCGCGAAGGCCGCGCGGGCTAGGGCTGACTGGTCGGGTCGAAACTGGTCGGGTCAAAACTGATCGGGGCTGGTCGAGACTGGTCTGGTCGGACCTGCACGGGGTTGTGATATGGTTGGACTGGGCTGGGCTGCACTGTCCGTCCGAGAGCCTCGGCCGGTGTGCACGACGTGAAGTGGCGCTCCGCGGCGTCCTGCCGTCCTGCCGGGGCGGCGACAGCCCGAAGGTGGTTTAATGCGGTGTTTTGTCCAAGTTGGGCTCTCCGGAGACGCGATGCAGAGCGGATTAGAAGGTACTTAAAGAAACTGTGTGGGGATGGTGGCGCAAAATGTTAGTCGTTTTAGTTTCTAAAGGCGAGATACAATTTATATACATGTTAACGGCGTCCGAAAATAGGTACAAAATAAGGGCTACAAGGATAAGGAAAATTGGTCTCTGGAAACCGAAATAGGGTTAATTCACATATTGCCCAGACAGTTTTGACTTAGGCCACATGCATGATGGTAAACGATGCTGATCATTTCCGACATCAGCCGGTTAATGTCGGCATTAGCCACATAGATGCTGGCTAAAAGAAAGGTATCGTCCGAGTAAAGAAGTCTAGTGTGTTCGCAAAAAATATTATGTATATACACGATTGTTTATATTATGCTGTATGGTCACTTAAGTGTCTGTTGCGGTAGTATTTACAAAAGCTAGGCTAGATTAGGTTAGCTTGGATTAGGTAAGGTTGTACAATGCAAATAGAAATTTAGGACTGACCCCTAGGAACTCTTATTGTCTTTCAATAGCCTTCGAAATTTCGCATCACTTGTGTCATTCCTGTTTCTTACATAATATTCGCAATTATTCCTCGTCATCGTAACGTACTTCACCTACCCTAGCCACCTCATGCTGGCTAAAGAGCACTTCATCCCGCTTGAGTCAGCTGAGCCATCCCGCCGAAGTGAGCTTGGAAACTGTTCCTTCTTCATTGAAATTGAAAACTGTTCCTACTTTATTGTTTTCATATTGAAATATGGGATCATCAACAGGGTAATCCGTGAATTAGCCAAATTCGGACATTAGCCATACCATATATAATGTTCGCACAGCGCTTTCCAAAAATGTGACATTATGATTAAATATATTCCAATGATTTTATTGAATTTCATTGCGCATTCAATATAATCGTAATATAATGCACGGGAAGACATTGACGGCAAAATTAATACTTTAAAAAACAAGAAAATTTTGAAATCGAATTCAGATTAGAAGATTCGGTAAAGAGCTAAAGAATCTGTTTCTGCGATGCTGTAATAACTCAACCAGCTGCGAAGTGTTTGATCGATGGGCGTCATTTGCTGCGTAATTTGGTGCATTTGTGCATTTGATGCGATATTCACATGAAAGTGTCCCAATAAAAGAACATGTGAGAGAATAAAGAATTACGTCTGTAACGCTCACATATCAAAAATTAGACTCTGCGAAATCTTCTTCACAAATCGTAAAAGATGGAATATAAAATAACTGCTTCGTTTTTGACAATGCTTTTGAACTCCTAGTGAGCATCTGATTATTGATGTTTACAGCCCGAATTTGTAGCCAAATGCACATTTTTTGCTAATAGTTACTTGGAAAGTGACCACATATCTTTACAAATCTGCTCATTTAGAGCATTCCTAATGAATTTTTATTTAGCATATCCTTGTATATTTTGCCATATTTTACGGTCACTTCAAATTTCTGCATTGTTAGCGTAACGTTTAAAAAATAAGGCAAAAATGGTAATAATTTATTAAAATCAAGCGTCATAAAATTGATGAATTATGATTTATACTTATCGTGGTTCATGGAACAGCTCACCATTCACACCATTCAAAAGTGAATATCCTTTTAGGCTCAAAACTGTAGCCAACGGATGCAGATCTAGTGTATTTCCCATGCACGACGTGCGCGAACAATGGTAAGACTGAAAGGGTGGACTGGTCGTCGCACTCAGTGTCTCGGACTGGAAAAGAATATAAGCCGCTGATAGACTATGGTTTACAGATGTCTGGAATGCTTTTCCAGCAAGCGAGCGCTTAAGCGTGGGGATCACCCTACCATGTGCACGCTTGTCGTCAGTAAGGCCTACCAAAAATTATTTACAAAACATTTTTTTCTACCGATGATTCTTTTGTTCATGTTTCAAAGAGGCAATACCGTCGTAACACGGTTCAAATTTTTCTACAAGTATTTTGGATTGCATTTTAGTAATAAACATTTATTTCCTTGTGAATTTTATACTGCATATTTTAAAGATTTAGCGCGGATATTATATGGCATTATTTAGGCTGCATAAAAATTCGGGTTCTATTGATTTGAAGCTCAAAGAATATTATGATTTAAATGTAAGAAAAAAATTCGGTTAAAAGTTGATGAAACCTACGAAGGAGACGGTAATTACACTGGCTTGCACAGTTTACCAGGTTCCCGCGCACGAGATATTTCCAGAAGTTCTTGCAACAATTTATGACCTGCCTCCGAAAAAATGCGAAAATAACATTCTAACACTTCTAAGTTCGTATCACACTTTGTGTGTTAATGTATTTCGCTGCCCTAAAATGAAGTAAAGAAGTGTTTTAAGGTGTTTCAACGGCTCCCCATAACGAAGAGGCAGGTCGCTTGAAGCAACCTCTGCTCCTTTGCTTGACCATAAATTACAAGCGGACTGCGATAGGGCACACGCCGTAATTCATGGTGAATTATACCTTGACGTTACTGCCCACGGCCCGCCACAAAATTTCTCTATTCTCTTGAACCCTTCGGCTTTGTAGAACGAGGGAACACAGAATATGGTGGAAAGCAATGAGAAACAATAGAATTTTCGACAAATGAGTAACCCGCTAATGTTTTGTCCTCACTCCTTGTTCTTAGAATCCCGAAAGATACTTCAGCTGACACATTTTGTAACAATTAGATATGAAGTTATATTGGAAAAACGATTTCCCGGTTTCTCGGATTGTTCCTCTAATAATGATGCTGGAAGCTTGAAATATAAAAATCATCAAGAATTCTTCATGAAATGCTATCAAAAGATGTTTAAATTAACGACCCTACGGAAAGGTAAAGAAAGCCCATCCCCAAGGTTTTTACGTTCTTTGCTTGGTGCGGACAACGAACTTGGTAATTGTCGACAACTGAGTTAGACTGCCAGTAGTTGCACTATTTTACTACACTGGTAGGCCAAAGGGAGAGTTTGGCTAGGTGAATCTGTCGATACAAATATTACGGCCATGTTAAACCATTTCCATGTTATTTAAAATACTTTAGAAGAATTGAATTCGCGCGGAACAAAAATTGTGTATAAGCAATAGGCATAGCATACTGATTTTATTAACAAAGCCGTAATTCATTGCTTATTTATTTATTTTACGTCATAAACGGTTAAAAACTGAGTGTAACGTGCTATGGGGAGAAGTGAATTCTGTGCGCGTTTTCAAAATTCTGTGATCCCTACCCTAAGCCATATACTACTTGAATTTTGAATAGAGAAACAAAATGAGCGTTTTGTTTGCAAGGATTGTGCAATTTTTCGTTTTTAATTCTTTTACTGATCACGAACATACTAATTAAATATTTCTACAGTGAAGATGCAACACTTCACCAGGCAATAATAAATAGCACAATTTAGTTTGATGGGAAAGAGGAACCAATTCGACGACTTGCGGAATGACATTTTCGCACAGACACAAGAAATTTATTTGGTTATCAGAGTTTCAAAGAATGGGAAGCAACCAGAAAGGTACTATATAGGATGTGCAAAGAAGAAACAATGAGACTTTGAACATAAGCTCTTAAGTCAATTTTAAGCATATTTTGTCTAATATTTTGTCCTTCGATATTTCGAGTGGTTGAGCCGCAATAAGTACTCAAAAGTTTGCAGTTATTATTTACTAAATTAATTAATGTATTTCTTTACAAAGAAAAATTAACATAGAAATAAAAAGCAACTGATTTGAGTAAATTGGGTCCTTTGTTATTACTCAGTTAATTTTTCTTTGTGAACAAATATATTCATTCCATATGTTCGTAATAAACAATTTACATGTTTCTGGAGTATTTATGTTTCTGAAATGCAAAATTTTGCACATAAATTCCCTTTTCAATTTAACTTCTGAGAGCTAATTGTGGCTCAGCCATTCGAAATCTCGAAGGAGTTTATTAGACAAAATATGCTTAAAATTGATTTAAGAGCTTATGTTGGATTGGTTGGTTGGTTGTTAGTGATTCCGGGCACGTCAACTACTGATGTCATTAGTCCCGTAAGTGTGGTGCATGCTTTTTCTCGGGAGGTAGCGGTGATCTTCCCCCGCTGGATGGTGAGATGCGGCGCCGACCTACCGTTCGCTAGCGGAAATTCCCCAAACAGGTATCTTCCACCAGTGGGGCACCGCCCCAGCCGGGACAAGTTCTATGTCTCCGACCGGTCTCCCGGTATCTGTAGAGCATGTTACTGTAAGTGTGTGTGTGTGTGTGTGTGTGTGTAAGGGGTGAGGATAGGACAAGGAAGAGGAAGGAAAGATCGCGCGCGGTCCGTGGCCCGTTTGTTAGGGTACTGCTCAGGCATTCGCCTGGTGTTGATCGAAGAAACCACGGAAAACTACCGATCAGAGTAGCCTGCCGCTAGAATTCTCTGCTCTAATCGGTGATTCCAGACAGTGACTGAATTCGTCCTATCTGGCAAGCTAGTGTCGAAAATCTTGTCAGTGCCCGACACGAACCTAGGACCTCCAGGTCAAAGGCACTGCAATGACATTAGTTGTTGATGCACTGACCCACCTCTCCCGATCATACGTTCGAAGTTCCGTTGTTTCCTCCCTGGACATCCTCAATAATTAACTAATTCTTAATAATTAATTACCCTCGATAAATCAGCTCAGATTCAAATGACATCACAAATCAATGTTTTCGAATACAACAAGGTAAACATTTCGCTAGGGAGCGAGAGTCTATACATAAACGACCGAAACACTAAACAATTACACAATTCAAAGTCACGTGCAGAAGGGAACGTGCACGGTGCTGTGCACCGGAAACCTTAGCGAGAAGGGAGGGTAGTGCCAAGTAGGGGCGCCCGAAAAGAGATATCCGCTCCACGGCGGGCGAACGATGGGCAAGATTCTTCAACTATAAAGCACGAACGAGAGCGGGAGGGACCTTGGGCCGAAGACTGGCAGACTGCATGTTTGCTGGTAGACGACGAATGGGTTGGTAATCACAATCTATCAGCGTGAAAGAAAGTCTTTTTAAACTGGTGAGTGCAGGTGCGTCGCATTCCGATGACTGCAGGGGAGGAATGAAGGCGCGGGGATCGATTGTTGCCCAACTGCAAGGGCTATTTTTTAAGGAATATAGCTAGGGAATCATTGGAGCAAGATCACTCTCGCCTATCTGAAGTTCATTCAAAGCAAAGAGAGGGTGGGAGGCATGCGGAAGGAGAGGGCCCGAGACTTGGCCATTTCGGAGGCAGAGACTCTAAGATTCTAGGGTCTTGGGAGTCTCGAGGTCACTTACTACGTGTTTGCTACTTTTCGTGAGAGCCTCGAAGACACCGCTAACTTCTTTCATGACCGCCTCGAGAATATTACCTTTCTGAGAGCCGCTATGACTACTTTGCTCCTGTCTCGGCATTGCTTAGATGCAGACCGGCAGTTCTCTTAGTCCTTTATGGTCGGAAGTTTAAGATAAATGTTTCGCGATAAGAATAACAGTACGTGGTACATTGTGCGTGAACTCCCACATTGACATCGCCGGGACATGTATCCGGGATTCGTCACGATTGCGGACAGGTCACCGCCACGCCGCTGCACTGGGTCGCGCGTCGCTCGTCGTCGCTCAGTGTGATCGAGAGGACGGATCCCCGAAAGCCGCTAAGACGGGACACGCCAACCGGCCGTCGCGTAGTTCAGCTGCCAAAGGAGTCAGCCAGCCACAAACCTCTGCTCCTACGCGGCACGTACTCTTTCCCCAGCTGGACGCGGGGCGAAATATCTATATAATATGACAGTAAGAACATTATCGCTGATTATTGATCGGGTCACCGCCCGCTCTTTTCCTTGCTGAGAATGCGCGCGAGACTGCCAGTAAGGGGAACCAGCTATTGGAAGTAATGTGGACGGCATGCTATTTGTTGCGGCAGGATATCGCAACCAGATCTCCGTTAATTCAATAACCCCCAAAAGTTGACAAATTGTAAACTCTTTGTAATCACGCATTTAATTTGCATGCTCATATTCGCCCTCATGATCACCCTAATTTTAATTAAATGTGTTGTATTAAATTTAGGTTTGTTTTATTGGACACGAAATCACTATCCATCGTCCTCCCAGCAAAATTTTCCAATGTTCATTTAGTTATAAATTAGTATTCTACACTTTTGTAAATAATGCCAAAGTAAAAAATGCCATAATAATTAATATGTTCATTTTATTAACGGTAATGTTGGTAGCTCGTAAAATAGGTACAATTTGGGAAAAAAATATGAAAAGGAAAATTTGTGGTATTGTTTATTAAAATCAAGTGATTTAAGTAGACACCACAGCCTGAATTGTTTTAACACCAAGATAAAACCATTCGGAAACTATGCGTTGGTACATATTTTATAGTTATGTTGTGATATGACTGAATTATTATTTGACGACACGTAGGACAAATGAAATTTGTCTACTTTGCATTCCGAACACAAAGGACCTGACGTCTTCCAGAATAAATATTTCGAGTTATGCCTATGGGCAGGCCAGGGGGTTTTCTGATTACTATAAACATCTCCATTGGTTTCTCTGATGTACGTGGAAGGGCATAGCTTAAAGTTTCCCAAAACCACGCAGGATACAGGACCTACACAATGTAACGCACAGTATACACGTCGTTCAAATTTTCCGACTTATTTTCACATTTAAAACAATGATTTAAAAGCGCGGAATATTCACATGGGTCCAACTAGTTCGTTACATTGTTTAAAATATCATAAATGTCATATTATACAATGTTGTGGTTACAAATACGTATTTACACAAGTACGTTTTTCATTGTTTGATGCTAATGAGAACAATTTAAATTATTTGTTAGTGAAGGAAGTAATCTAATAAAAGACCCGATGATGACTCGCCATAAAGAAGTAGTTCAACAGAATCCAAACGCAACAACGAGCTTGCAACCGTAATTAATTCGCTCACTTTCGAATAGTCTACAAATCAAAAGTAACGATCTGTCGGGCGGTAAGCGCGTGTCAAGTAGAGCAATTCCAGGAAGTGAGGGCGGCGCTCGTTCATTAACCCTGGTGGGAAGGCGTGCGGGGGCCACAGGCTGCATCGCGGGTCAGCCGTACGAAAGAGACGCCCGGAAGCTGCGGGAGATGCAGTGTAAGGGGATGGAGGCAGAGAGCGACGGAAGCAGACGAGGAGACCACCCAAGCAAGAAGAAAGCGGGCTGCTTTACGAGCATGCAATGTGAGCGAACGGTATGTGCGCATATAGGGGCAATAAAGAGGCGTTACTCCGGTGAGCTGCGGCTGCTGGCAGTAAGGTAGGTGATACTCACTAGGTCAATGAATACCTTCGCATTAAATATACACTCAACGGACAAACGTTTCGTCACACGATTTATACTGCTAACGAACTGAACAATCATAGTACTCTAATGCAATTCTATAATATCCACAACTGCACTCTAAACACGAAACAAATGCTCGAGGAATAGATTTTAATTAGAAACCAAGCGGCCGCAGTAATAACACTACTGTTGAGTGTTTGGAAAATGGGATCATGCAGCAACAAAAATTGGCTGTTCTGAAACGGCATGAGTTAAAACTGAATCTTCTTTCAACTTTCAGCAGTGTGCAAACAATGAAACATAATCAAATATTGGTATTTTTCAGTCAAAATCGAAATTGTTTCATTCTTTTATATTTTTCGAGTCTTCTTGACTATTTAACGAAACCATTAACACCTGTCTCATGGCCAGCCTGCTTTGTTTCCCGTTCATTTGGGCGTATTTTCAAAATTCGTAATAAATATTTTTCAGTTCCAACCGTGCAATTCAGTCGTAAATTCTCATCACCCCTTATTATGAATAGTCAAAATGCTTTTTTTTCACCGATTACATGGACGGACCTAATAAACAACTCTACTTATATTTCAGATTATCGATGGATTTTACTCTAACACCCAGGATGCCACGTAAATATTCTCATCGTCCAGCCAACAATTCTCAATTCTCAGGATATTACCTTCCAAATGGAAAATCCATTACCCAGCGTTCCAATTTATTCATTAAGATGAAGTTTCTTTATTGTTGTTATATAGGGAAAAGAATCTGATGAATCAGTGCCATTGGGGAGATCTAAGGTAATGGTGATGTATGTCAACATAATAGTGAGAACTATCTTAAAAGATTGAGGGAATACTAGCTCAGGTTATGATAGTAATCGTCTCACGAAATTAACGGCGATACTATTGTACAGTAAATGGTGGTGATAACTGGTCCTGGGATAATGACAATGCTGGACGCATTCCTAATGATTCTGACAGAATATTCAGGGGTAGTAATAACTGAAGCAGTTCTGTCAGCCGTGGTGGATATTATCATCAGCCAAATGAAGTCTAGCTAGTATGTGATGGCGAATGATATAGATAGAGCAGAAAAACCGCTGCAATAGGTCTGCGTTACAGTTACCACTTCAAATTCAGCACGCAGGGCGATTTTTCATTTAGTGATAACGTGGAAGGTCAAGGTGTACTACGGCATGTAACAGGTGTCACGTAACAGCATCATCTAATTCAATCGGGATTCGTTATTTCATGTGTGCAGTAAACCGAAATGCCAGTTCTCCTAACTTTAAGATCGTCAGGGATACCACACTATAATAAATAATAATAATTAATAATAATAATAATAATAATAATAATAATAATAATAATAATAATAATAATAAATAATAATAATAATAATAAATAATAATAATAATAATAATAAGAAGAAGAAGAAGAAGAAGAAGAAGAAGAAGAAAATGTGGTAGCGAACTAGGTAGAGTGACGTAGAGACTCCGGTGACAATGCAAACGTCCGGCGGGTCGCTGCCCGGTCGATCCCACCAGCCGGAATGCAGAGCTATGCAGCTCGTGCGGGCGAGCGAAAGAACCGTACTACGCTCCTTCGAGTCCCGCAAACTTCTCGCGCTTCCTCGGAAGCGGCCCGACGAGTCGCCAGGGAGAGAAACTTCGGGATGAGACAAGAAGAAAATTATGAATAAGCGAGTGAGCGAGCGAGACATCAAGGGAAGAAGGAAACTAGACAGGCAGTGATAACTGACAGCAGATAAAGGAGGTAGGACTGAAAGATCAACGACAAATTTGCAAATAGTTAACATTTACGTATATTTCGGATGATAATAATAATAACAAGTCTTAAATCAGTCCTAACAACTGATGCAGTAATGCGGCAACGAATGGGATTTATACACGAAGAAGGGATAGCAGAACAGCAAATTCTAATTTAGCTAATTCAAAAATTGAGAGTAATCAGGGGAAAAGCAACAAGACGAAATAGAGGAAACTTGATACTAAAAAGGTTTTAGGTCATAACAGAATGACTAAGCCAGAACCAGAACGGTGAAGAACAAGAACGAGGATATTCTGAACCATGGAATGACAGAGAGACGCTACCGCAGACGGCAGAGAAAGAGGGAGAGAGGTGGACAGAGGGAGAGGCAGAGAAAGAGAAAGGAGAGATAAGATACGGAGAGACAGGGAAAAAAGAGAACGGATAACTAAGATGGCGAGGGATGAGGTAACAAGAACGACGTCGGAGCCAGCGCGTCGGAGCATAATTGCTGCAGCTTCAGAAGCAGCAACGGCAACGGCAACAGCAGTAGCGTAGTCTCAATAGGAGTGTAGGCCGCGGCGTCGGGCAGAGACAGAGAGTGAAAAGCGGCAGGCAGAGCACTGCTGCTCGCGCGGGGTCGAGCACGCTCGACCACGTATATAATTCATCCCAAGCGGGAAGATGGACTCGGCAGCGGCTGCCGGCGGACCGGCGCCTTAACACTGCGCCGGCTCGGAAAACCTCCCCTTGACTCTAAACAACTTTGCTTTCCATTGGGGAACACACTCAAATTCGGGACGCAAAATAAAAGAACATCTCGCCGAAGGAAGGCAATCTCCACGAAAAAACGCAATATGTTAAATATACATGCTGTTTGTTCCGATTTTTCTAAATACCAACAAACCACTTCTGATACGGTGCTCTATTTATCATTCTCACTTCGTCTACAATGAATTACGAAAATGACATTACATCTCAATAACTAAAGAGGTGAATTTAGGGACACCCATTAGTCACAATAATGGCATATTCCGACGTAACCTGACAAGATCTATAAATGAAAGGCATCTAACTTTTGGACTGCAGAAAAACGTATGATGAGGAGTGTAATAATTCTAAAATTTAATATTTTCAAATGTGATATTTTCGAAACCTTAATAGTTTTCGTACAGAAGACCAAGTATGAAGCAACAAAACAAACAAATATATAAGTATCAAAAGTAAATTTAACTCACGTAAAATGACTGTTTTACGTTAAGAATGCTATATTCTATCGTTTGCGACTTTCTGTAAAATCTATACTCGGAATTGCAAAGCAGAAATGGTTCATTCTAATACGAGAAAGCAGGGATTTTATGACGCATGTTTCCGGAGAAACTTCAGAAAGCACAAGCAACCGCTAAATCTGATACAGTGCTATTACAGGCCTTGAAAACGAAGCAGAATAAAACGTTTTGAACATTGCCCTTATCATAATGAATTTGCTAGAAAAACAACCATTTTCTAAAAACATATTTTTCTTAAAGTGAAAAATACGACAGAACAAATTTTACACAAGAATTCACACTCTTATACTTACACATTTTTTTACCTCATACAATGTTATCATCATATATCATCATATGTTCAACATACCCAATAAATATAATCGGATATTTGATAAAGAAAACTTATGAGCTAATGTTATTTAAAGATTCCGAAAAAAAGACTAGTACTTGGAAATCTGTTCAAAGTTTCAGGAAAGCGGTCAACTGACGTCCTCCGGAAACGTCTTTCAATAACAAGCTTCCTTCTCTAAATATATTCTGATGCTGCATCAAGAGAGCACTACCTTTGAAAACAAGATGCGGGAGAGAAAAAAAGTCAATAACAAATTTCCTTGGATATAATGGACATAGACAATGAAAAAGGAAAATAAAAACAGAGAGATTATTAAGGGAGATGCATTGATAAAGGAGCTGAAGTTCAAAAAGAAAGAAGGTATTCACGAACTATTTTATACGCAAAATGTTACATTTCCTGAGCAATAATAAAATAAGTAAGAAAATAAGAAACACATGATAAAAGGGATATAGAGTTGTTTTTTTTTTGCCAAGTTTAAATACGTAAAAATTATGATAAACGCAAAATGGTTTTCGTATGATACAAAAAGTGGTATACAGAAAACCGAAAAATAAAAAGAAGGAAAAGGAAAGAGAGATGCTAATGGAATGAGAGAGGAAGACACGCGCCGAGAGCTAAGAAGACAAAACATGATTCAAAATAATAGATATAACAAGGTGATAGTAAGATGGAAAACAAAAATACTTATGATGGGGCAACCGGAATACCAAAGCTAGGGGCGATGCTACACCCGCAAACTGAGTGGAGTCTCCATTTCTGGAATAAAGATAAGATATCCGGGAGAGCAGGAGCGCAAGAGAGGCTGGGAGATGCGTGGGGTAAAGGTAAGGGATACGCGAGTTGCGCTTCGACCTCCTCCTGCGCGTTGAGAGCAATCAACGCGAAGATCTTCCTTTCTCGCCATGATGGCCTAACGCCCAGGACGAAGAAAGTCCATTAACCACATTAGCCGCTCACGGAAGGTAAAAGCCTAGCTCCATCAAAGAGCAAGAGTAGCAGCAAAAGGAAGAAGGCAAGCCCGAGAACAACTGCGAAAGCGAAGTTTCGATTCAGTTCAGGGATTCATTGCTAACTATCTCGAGTCGGCGGTGAGCGTGGCACCAAACATCACACCTCATCATGTTTGGTCGTATTACCGTCTTAATTTCTAATTTTGCTGATAAATTATATTTGGTTCCATATTCAGTGCGCTAGGAGGAATTCAGTGAATACCGAGCACTCTATATTCGTGATTTTTACTTTCTCGAACTTACGAAGGTATTATAGCATATACTCAAGCTTGATTATGTCATGTTTTAGTGATTTAATAATTGGCCTGCAGCAGCACATATGTCAAAATGGAAACTGTTTCTATGTTTCTGGATTATTCGCCCAGTTCCCAGGTCTTTAATGAAATCTTAGACACCTCCCATAACCGTAGGTTGCATAGTTTTCTGTCAATTTACGTGTATATTCGAAATTAGTAGTATACGCTGTTTATCGATTTGCATATGGTATGAATTTGTTTATTATTTATTCCTATATTATCTGTGGCGGAAAGACCAGAGAATACAGTGAAAACAATGGAAATCAGGGAAATGACAATTTAAGCTCTTCGGATAGTTCGTCAAGTGTCGGCGAAATGAATGTAGAGAAGATAAACAAGAGTTTAATTGCAATTGGAGATACCCCCGTGAAGAAAAGAAAATTGTAAAAGAGTGCAAACAGAAAAGAAACAAAAACGGTTTTCTTATGAGAAATTTCAGATAGTACAAAGTGCTACCACAGATAATTTTTTTCACACTAAAGATCCTTTGCCGCCAATTGAAAAATCAGACAAGAAAGACATTATTAAGAAACTTATTGATTCCTTTCACTCAATCGAGCACAAGACATTGAAAATTCAAGTATTGGCAATTTTTGAAAGTGGGAGAAAATAAAATTAAACGACACTTCGCAGCAACCAAACACCTGATAAAAGTGGCTTAAACGTTGGATGAAGAAAATGGAATTTTATCCACACCTGAAAGTAAATTCGCTAAGGCATTACAACAGTGCATTGTGTCGAAATTTCAGGAATTCTAAAATAAGCGAGTACAAATATTTGAAGTGAGTAATGAGATATGAGATAATTTCAAAATATCAGTCAACGTGAGTCATAAATCCGCCATTTAATAACCAAACACAAGCGTTAAGTTGTACTACCTCAAGAAGTACTTAAATTACTGCTCATCCCAAGAAACCCATTGCCAGTAATGCAAGAAACGCGTCTGTTGCAGAACTGTACAACACACTGGTTCGTGAAAAATTAATATTTCTTAAAGTTACTGAGATACCACTTTGATTTTTTTCTGGAGTTGTCAACAATACTCTGGTGCGTTGTTAATATTTTTTAAAAAAATTGAGCTCATCGAGTTTACAAAATATTCAATTTTCATTTTTTTTTAAATTGAAAATGTAGGAAATTAAATATTTTGCAAAATCTCAAAATTTAAACATGTTTTTAAGCTTCGAATGGAATCTGAACGGAGTTTCTATAGATAGTATATTCAAATATGTGATATTTTTAAGTTGGTGATGCGCCTCACTTTTAGCAAATATCATCAAGCAATATTTCCGATAATAATAATAATTGGAAATAATAAAAATACAGGTATTAACTTATTTTATCCATATAATAAATAGCAAAAATTAGAAAACAATTAAAAATATGAAGGTCAAATTTTGGTCTTTTTTGGGCCATTTGTGGTGGAATAGCTCCTCTATGGCAAGTCTCTATGACCATCTTGCCCTCTAAAAAACCATCATCATCATTATCATTATTACTACTATCATTATCATTATTACTTTTATTATATTATTATTATTATTATTATTATTATTATTATTATTACAGAAACATTAACAAGAGCACTCGCAGTCGACAAGCGACGACCAAGAAACCGCTGGGAAAGGCACGCGGCGGCGGCGGCGGCGCACCCACGCCCTCGCGCAGGCAGCTAAAAAACGCGCCGCTCACAATCGCGGCCTCTGTCCGGCGCGGCGCGGCGGCGTGGACGGCAGGGGTGAGGCGGCGGCGGCGGCGGCGCACCCACGCCCTCGTGCAGCAGCGACGCGGCGGGGCCGCGCCCGAGGAGCAGCGCGAAGAACGGACTTCTCGGAGGAGGCGCTCCCCCCGACGCGGACGCCGCGACATCGGATCGGAAGCCCGCTATGCATGCGAAAGTCTCGCGACACCGGGCACGCATCGGGTGCATCAAGTTAAAACAATCATACTTAAGTCAAGGAAGCAAAACGCTAAGACTTTTGTGGTTCAATGCATAGATGCGTAGAATGAATAGCCGCTATAAATAGTTGCTTCAAGTTTGTTTATTACTTAAATATATTTAGAATTTATTTAGTCAAAACAGTAAAAACTGTATGTGACGTATGGGGGAGAAGATCCTTTGCGCACGCTTCCTTGAGTTCCAGAATCCCTTCCCAACTTTTAACTATAAATAGTTGAAAGATCAAGTATTTAAGTCAAAGAAGCAAAACACTACGACTCCTGTGATCTATGCATAGTTGCATTCTATGCATAGTGGAAATACGAAAAAAGTACCATCAAATGCGGTTGGTAACACTTAAAAACTACAAATTTTCCCTGAAGTGTAATATAAAATTCATTTCTATCAGCAAACCAATCACAGATTTGTTGTACTATTGCTGACAAATTAAAAACACACCCCGACCCTACTCCACTCACAACTAGCAAAAACAGTTCAACAAATTTGCGGTTAGTGAAGAAAAGTGAAGTACAATGTTTATTATAAGCATATTTAGTCGTTTAGAACTACACAGTACAAATTGTGACTAATGCATCACACAAGCATTGAAATAAATTCCATGTTCATTTTTATGTTAAGTACAGCATCTAATTGTATTGAAAGTTATGTCCCAGAAAATATTTTTATTGCTATTTAAAACCTTGTCACAAGTGAGTCAATAGCAGTACATCCATCGCAATGTGGGTGGTTGCATTATTCTTAATACGCATTTCAACCAGGAGAGACAGAATTGGACGGGTTAATGGCGATGCGCAATTGTTAGGAGTTTGCTTAATTTTGCCAAACATTCCCTACTGTTGCGGGATTCCTTGATCTCTCTATACGACTCGTTGCAAATATTACCAGAGAAATGTGCCGTTGTAACACTATAAATTTATTCAATATCTTACTACATTCAACTATTTCTCCCATGCACCACCTGCATTAACATATGGTTGCTTCGGCAAGAGACCTCAATTCTTTGTGTGATCCGTGAAAAGGCAACAATGGACTAATATTGTTTAAATCCATGAAAATTTGTACGCCGTTTTTACTTACATTTAAAAACATGAGAAAGAAAATGTAAAATTCCAATTTTGTCAAAAAAACGACCGCCTGGATGTATAAGGATGTTGCTCATAAAAATTCCTCAACACTGCAATAAACTTACTGTTTATAAAAATAAATACAACTCCCAGAAATCAAAACATTGATCCACACAGTACTTAAGTAGTATACTGTGTATAATAAGTTTATTTGTTTGTTTAAAATAGAGCAAAGCCTCAATTACAACATAGAGTACGAAGGCATTAACGGAGAATTTCATATATTAATATTCATTTGGAAAAAATCAATACGTGACAGAAAATTGAGATTGAAAGAGAATACAGTCAATAATTTATCGTCTGTTGGTATATTTCTTCATTTTTTTTCAGCAGTAGACGTGAACTTCTTTCGTAGAACTTAATGACTGCCAATAAAGTTGTTAATTAACAAGACGCTTTAATGCTATAATGACTTATTGTAGAAAACCTTTGATGAATGTCTTGGCACATTGAACCAAGCACTATTATTGCAGAGAGGGCGAAAAAACTGTCTGTAATAAATCACGTGGCAGTAATAAAAGTCTAGGGCATTTAACGGAAGGAAATACCAAGATCCAAAAACACACTGGTGTTGAGAATATTTTGCATGTAAAATAAGTCAATTTGCAGAGAATATCTAAGGCAAATCTTCCACTGAAGCAAGTCTGTTATTTATTCCTTGCTTATAACTTATTAGCGTGATTAGCATTTGTAAGGCCAGGAAACCGGTACTGCTGTTACGATATACGTCGGCTGCCGACTATGCCAGGATAATATTGAATATAAAATTGTTTTAACCGCCTTATATGGCAATGACTCAGAGTAAAATAATTGCCAGATGAATGCTCAGGCAGGGACACGATAAAAGAATGCACCTTGGGCGATCAGCCTGGGGTCCAGCAAGTCAAGGGGCCCGAAGATGACACCGATGGAAAAACAATATTTGAAAATTGAAACAGAAATTAGATCTCGAGAAAATCGTTATCGTAATTTTATAAGCCGCGGTAGAGTAGCCTGATATTTCATAAACTTTCCAATTAATTTTTTATTTTAAATATGATGAAGTCGTTGCTTATAAGGTAGGTCTCTATAAAATGAATGAAATGACACTAACATTAAAATAGGTTCTACTGAAACTCGTGTTTATTATTTCATGTATTTAACAAGTACTTTTATTAAACACTAACACAGCCACTTTTTAGCGTTTTACGATCACTGTGGAAATTGTGCTAAATACATTCACAACTTCAATTTTCATACATTATTAATTTTTTGCGGGAGGGGCGGAGGAACTACGTTTCAGAGCTGCCCCGGGCCCAAAATGGCCTAGGTCCGGCACTGCCTCTACATTTCACGTGAATCTGCACACAAAATTCAATCTGTTAGCCCGTATTGCAACCGCGTTCGATTCAGATTACTTGATCGGACTCGAGGATGGAAACACATAATACACATTTCTTTTCGATATAGAAAGAGACCAGAAATTGGATAACAAGTTACAAGAATGTAACCCACATCAGTGAGATAATCGAATGCATGTCTGAAGATTTTGACAGGTTTTTGAAATGTTCGTAAGTATTACGTCATGCCAGTAAAAAGAAAATTACTTTACTGTAGTAACGTCTCACAAGACCTTCCTTGAAGGAGTGACGCATCACTGCGCCCCATTTCTTCCGCCTAAACTAGAGGAGTCAGAGAGTGATGTACCAGGATGTCACACGTGGTTCCCACAGCTCATGGTTCGCATCACACGATTGGGCATAGCACTAATTCCTTTTTGTGTATGATAATTATCTTAAAAAATAAATGATATCGCTCTACTTTTTCAATACTTTCATGCAGATTCAAGTAGGATCAGCTGATTTTCACTTTAGTTAAGTCAGTTGTGATTGGAGAATTTACCTACAATCAGTTAATAAGAGAAACATCTAAATAGTAACTTATAACCAGAGAAATCTACAACCAGTTAAAATTTATTACGTCTAAGGAAGAGTGCAAGCAAGTGGAAAGGAGTGATGATACATTTATTGTCCAAAAGTAATCAAAAGGTTATCACAGCAGCTCTTAAGATAAGTTGACATTTCACGTAACCCACGATCGAGATGGCAGACAATAATTAAAATGCAAGTTTAAAAGCCAAGTAAAATCGTCCCTGCTGCCGAGCTGTATACGATTAGAGGCTATACTGGCCATTAAAAAGGAAAATAATATTCATTTTAACAATAATATTTTATGAATTAGTTAACATTTGTACTGTATAATTTTAAAAACGAATAAATATGTCTATGACAAATAATGTACTTCAGCTTTTCGGGCAAAGATCCCCATCTCGCTCAAGATTTTTGTCCTGTTTCCCTCATTCATTGAGCAAATACCAAGATGGTCCCTTGTTTTGCTTGTAGATATAAATGTATGTGCAGATTTTTATCGAGATCTCCTTTTGCTAGTGGATGTAAAATATTGCTATTTTGTTAGTAATTCTATAAAATCAAACCTGTAGTTTGTTTGCCGATGTAAGTACGTTTTCTATTACTCGGCGACGAAAATATCTGGTTCTTAATTGCTGAAACATATCGAGGTTCATATTCGAATATCTAAGCACGTGTCACCCAGACATCACTTCGAATCCGACACTGCTTGCGAATAATTCAAAATTACACATCCAACAGATTCAAATACTGTGAATGCTGTCCATTCGGTAAATGCAACAATGTTTGTCCAATTAAGAAAATTATCTTAACAATTAATCTTGCCATAATTTTCAACATAATCTCTTGGCGATGATAATTATTTCAGAAAGCAAGAGAACATATTATTTGTATTCAGATATTTGTGAACTCTCGTGAACAATAACACTATTGTTGAGTTTCAGGATGTTTATTTAACGTTAGCACAAAAGGAAAAGTCAATTTGTCTAAGAGGTACATTCAACAAGGCTATGAGAACCATAATCTTCGTTTGTATTTTTGGTTACCACCCCTGATGGAAATGAGTGTGAATAGTACAGAAAAACACGTTCGTTGCGGTCGTCGACAAAGGAATGTCGCAGACAAACAAAAAGAAATACTAAATTAGAACTTTCTCTCACACTTGTCAGGAAAATTCTAAAAACCAACAACAAAAAACCGCTGTGTGAAATATAATTCAATAGACTGTGACTTTTTTACCTAAAACTGTACACGTGTAGTCAAACAGGCAACATACACAGAGAGACCACACTTTTGAAACTCTCGATACTTCTCTCAACACAACTGTGCAAAAAAGCTGCTCTGTCCTTTTGCGGTCAGAAAGCATACACGAAAATAGAAACATACATCGTCGTGCTCTTCTTGCTTTACAATGTTTTTCGTGAGATTAGGAACCTCGAAGATATGACTCAATATTACTACCAGACAAAATTTTAAAATGAAAACAACATATTTACTCAACAAATATTTAGTCACGAGTTCTGTGTGTACTAAGACAAGATTCCTATAAACACGACTAATGAATATTGAAATAACTAACTCCGCAGATTCATGGTCATACTTGAGTGACAGCATTCAAAACAACAGCAGATTTGAGAATGTAATTTGTTTCATAAAGATTTTAACATTAAAAACAGAAGAAGATATATGCAATATTTGCAGAGACGGAGACCATCCAGTTCTTGAAATTTCACAAAAGGTATTATTATCACTCCTACATGGCTTTCCATTGTTTATTTACTTATTATTACTTCAGTGTTTATTTTATGCATTGGCACAAGTCACAGGATGTTGCCTAAGCAAATACTTTTCGCAATCAATTAGAATGAATTCTATTTATAGCATAAAATGGAAGCAATTTTACGAGCGTTTTCGCGCCGCTAAACTACGCCCCGCCCCCACCCGCCCTGCTTCGCACGGTCGAGTCCACTTCATCCTGCTCGTGCTTCACTCCGCTCCGCTGTTCCTGCCCGCCCCATTCTTTGCCGCTGTCGGAGCTAATTTTCAATTTTGACAACCAAGTACTTAATTTCCCAGGCTAATTGCGCTATTGAAATGATAGTGTTTAGTAGAAATTATATGGGTTTTCAAAAAACCTTCTGAAAAAATCTGCTTAAAGTAAAGGGGAAAGAATGAGGAAGATTTACATAAATCACCTCTAAACAGTAAGCTTTCTCTTGTTTTGAAGGTCAAGTATACAAAAGTTTTATTAAAATTAGGATAAAACTGTACATTTGCATAAAAATAATTATTCTTCTGATATAATGAACTGAAAAATAAGTTCCCTAATTCTCCAACACAAAATGTTCGTCCTTTCAGTTAAAACCCCAGCAATAGCGGTTAAGTCCCTCCCCAGATTAGAACGGGTAAAGAGTCCGTCAGATAAACATGTAAAAATTTTCAAGGATTTTCGTATTATGTGCAAGTACCGCAAGTGCTTATAAAAGTACTTTTCCAAATCAGAGACATTTCAATTTTGTTAACTTAATTTACTTATTTATATACACAGCTTGTTTTTTTTTCTTAAATTTTACATTAACTAAATCCTATCGGCTGCGCTTTTCATCCTGCCGTTGCTGGTCGCTGGTTCTGATTGGAAAACACACCACTGTTGGTAGGAAAACGTCTAGATACCATAATAGTACTACTAACGAGTATGTCTTAGGAAATGTCATACGAGTATTCGTTATACGAGCTATCATATCAACAACAATCACTATTTCATCATATCATCGTACTTCTTTGACACTACACAAAAGCTTATAACAGAACGTTACCAAACGTCTTATTTCATCGATCTGATACTTTTCCAAATTCATCAGAGGAATATTTACCTGAAAACTATGTTGCGTTTTCTTTGTAACTTTCTGAGTACTATCTTCAAAATCTACGGTGTACCGCTCACTGATATCTTCTGTATTATCATCTGAGAAACAAAAAACTTACAACCATGGGAAATTTCATCAAATCCATTCCAACGGTGAATCTTTCCACGTTCTGAACATACTCTCTCTTCGTTTTCTGACATTACTCGAGCGGAAATTACCAATGCATACATTTTGTTCGACTTTCCGCCTCCAAATCAAGGGCACTGTCGGCCGACCTCCCCGTTGAAACGCGTACGTTGTTCCAACAAATAGCTCCACTTTCCATCTCTGAGAATCGGTAAATACGCCATATCGCGCTTCTCTGGAAAGGGAGAAGGATGCATGTGCACGTGAACATCAAACCGATATGCTCGTGTTGTCTCTCGCGAAACTTCGCGCTTATCTGCGAACCAGATTCGCTTTTACCCGCTGCGTTCTCCGTTTCAACGGATCGATCCGTGAAAAGTAAAACGAACGCAGATTTCAACGCGAGAAAATTGATCTGCTCTGCTAGCGGGGTGTAATACAGAGTCTGACGAGTGGCGGCAGCGATTGCAAGTCGTCAACGCACGTGCGTGCGTTAGAGCGCAGGCGTCGCGCCGCTGCTGATGAACGCGTTCCAGGAAGCAATGAAACTAGACGACTTGTAGGCGTGTGGCATGACTCAAATGCCGCGGACGTGCGGACGACGGAGTAAAACTGCTAACCGTGGCCATCTTGGAGGAAATGTGTCAAAACAACTTACAAGAGAATGGATACATAATTTTTCTATAACACATATTAAAAATTAATTTTTTATCTCCCTGCGTTCGATGGAATAAGCGTTTGTGTTACTATAAGAAGAAAATTGATACAACAGCCCTAATACAATCTGCAATCTTTTTCAAATAAACTCAAGAGTCCAAACAAATATTTATTTCAAAAACCATACCAATTGATGATGATGATGATGATGATGATGATGCATGTTTTACTACTGAATTGCATTACAAGGTGGATATTATTGGATAACAATGTGGAGAAATTACAGCCAACACCAACACTAGCATCGCGTGTTGCCACGTAACTGTTTGCAAGCCTACAGATTTTTGTTTTAAGTACGTACGGAGAAGAACACTGGTGGCCCATGTTATAAGTGTCACTTACTGGGTAATGTTGGTTCGCCCAAATTTAAGTTTTTTCTAGCAGTTTCTGGTTCTGCCAGCATACGTACGAGTACATCAATACATGGATTTGAATGTAATGCGATTTTAATAGTTTATTACGAAAGACAATATAATAATAATAATATAAATAATAATAATACCAATAAGTCAATGATAGAAGCAAAAATATTGTGGTAATCCATAAGAAATGAATAATGTGAAATAATCAAACCAAATTAAATGTTTAAACAGGTTTATAAAAACAGAGGAGAAGAAGAAGAAGAAGAAGAAGAAGAAGAAGAAGAAAAGAGGAAGAAGAAGAAGAAGAAGAAGAAGAAAAGAGGAAGCACAGAATACACTTCTCCCCGTAGCACGTGACACACAGTTTTTAACTGTTTTTGACGTTAAGTAAATCAATACTAATTAAATAAGTAAGAAGAAAAGAAGGCCACGGTTCTGAGAGCGTAGTTTCACAGGAATCCCAGAACCAAAAATTATCACAGAATTACTATGTTCAAATAACTCACAGTCTATTACACACCACTCCATGGATAGAGTATACTATATGCAAATATGAAAATACAAAAGTGACAGGCTTTCAAAATGGAACAACATACGCGCAATCTCTGATAATCTCCCCTGCTAAACAATGAATTGCCCCCAAGGCCCTTCAAATTCAATCTCTCTTAATCCCAATTATCTCATTTGTACAACAGTCGAATAACTATTGACTCATATCATGAATCAAATAATGTATTATGCATTATTGTCCACGATTCCTTTGAATATATCAACACTCGTAATAATAATAATAATAATAATAATAATAATAATAATAATAATAATAATAATAATAATATCCACACGATGTCATTTCTCTCCCGAAAGTCAACAGCGCCAAATCATAAATCTCAAATTTAAATTCCTCCCAACTCGGTAGTTACACATGCAGAAAATCATCATCCCATTGGGAACAGTATCATCGACTCTTTTCAGAATTAAGATACCATATTCCCACGCTGTCATTCTGCTCCCCTGCAACTCCAGTCCAACACCGCCAATCATAAAATGACACCTCACTTTAATAAATACAAACTGCAGCAGCCAAATTGTGTAAAATTCAGATGTAAAATTGTCTAATAAATGTATACATTTGTGTACTTCAGAAACCATGTACGAAGACTTAGGAGCTAACCAGTGAAAGAAAAACAATAAGAAAAGGCCCAATGCGGAAGTTGACGCAGTCTCTCCGTATCACAACCCCGACCCCTTACGCCCTCGCTATCGCCACTACCACCACCGGCCCGGCGGAAGATGAGTCTGCGCATTCCTGGCGCTTGCCTGCCTCCTCGTGGTCCTGTGGTCCCGCAGGAGCCGCTTGCCGCTTCTCCCCGCCCCGCTCCGCGCCCTGCCGGCGGCGGCATCGATCGCCCAACGCGCCACGCGGCCTCCTCGACGCCCTTTGCTCCCCCTTCCCCGCGCGTTCGCCCCCACCCCTCGCCCCAACCCACGCTCTTCCAAACACGCGGCAAAGTAATTGTACGAATTCGGCCCCGCCTGTCAAACATGCCGTCGCCCCGCGTCACGGGGAAGGCGATGAGGTCGAGGTGACAAAAAGAGCGTGGCGCCCCCTCCTGAAACTTCCACGTGCTCCAGGTCTGTCGCTTCTTCGATTTCCTGGCCTCATCGGCAGGCATTCGCTACATTTTTTGTCGTTATTTCTGGGATTTCTTCATAAATTTCACGGAATACTTAGGAAACTTTTCCAGCTACAAATGGAAAGTAAAGGGGAAAGAGGAAAATATTGTTTAAACCAGGGATTCCCAGCACTTTTTTCACTAACCTCTTAAAAATAACATAATAACATTTTTGTAAATATTTCTATTTTCAATAACCGGAAACATTTTCGCTTCTGAGACTGAGTACCTGAGAATGGTATCTTCATTGTTGTGCAATGATTACAAATGCTGTCTATGTTCCACGTATAATTATCAAATCTGTTAATATTATTTATCATTAATGGGATCTTGATTATACCGATCATTCCCCGGCTATTGATGCCAGTCGACCTTTTAAAATTTCGTCCACTCACGAAGTTACTTGATGTATTACAATGATCTCACCGAAAGTAGGCGTTAACATATATTCAAACAGATATATAAGCTAAATTCTATTACTCTATAGGGTGTCCGGAGAGGAAACGTCGAAAATTCGAAAATAAACTCTTATGACAATTTTAAGCATATTTTGACTACTGAACTACTTGGATATTCTGAATGGCTGAGCCGCAATAAGCACTCAAAAGTTGGTTTGAAAAAAATGCCTTCTAGGTAAAAAAAAATTGCATTGCAGAAGCGTAGAAACGCCCCAGAAACATGTAAATTGTTTATTATTTGCAAAAGAAATTAATTTATTTGTTCAAAAGAAAAATTAGCCCAAAAATTTAAAAAAAAAGCACCCAATTTACACAGTTCGCTTTTTAATTTCTCGGTTTATAAATCTATGGCTGTAATATCTATTAAACAAGGCTTCATTTCGAGGGAAAAATAGGTTCGAAATTAGAAAGTCACTCTCTTTGTATAGAAACTAAAGAGAAATGGAAAGGTTATGATCAAAATTAACAGAATCAAAATCAATAGAAATAATGAATTTCAGGGTGACGTTAAAAAAACATAATAGTGTATCCTATCTGCGAATAACATGAAATGCTCTCAAAAAAACACTTAGAGTTAATTTATATGTATCAAGAAACACGTACTCAGCACTAAAGGAATTGTTTGGCTTTATGATAAAAACATGAGTTTAACATGCTCTGCGATGAATAGGTAACGGGACGGAAAGGAAAAGCTGATCATGAACAGGCCCAAATATAGTACTAAGCGCTCCGCCTGATCGTTGTGTCCTGTTCTACCTCCATGTCAGCTGAAACAGGGCTTCTGACTGACGAGGATCAACGCCGCTACTCGTTATATATTCAATAAGACCCTGCGACGTTGCGGAGCTTTGACGAGCTTTCTCCGCGTGAAACAGTTCTAAGGTTACCTCACATGTCAAGAGTCGGCTGAAACCTCCGAGTGACGTCGACACAAGAGAACCCATCATTCGCGGCAAGAACGATCCCTGCGGGACATCGTCAGAGATGGTCGCGCCTAAAGTGAACGACCCTTTCCACAAGTGTGGCTGAAGCGATAGAGATAAGGGATGTTTACATTAAAGGAATGTAATAAATGATCTTTTATCAGAGTCTAGTATGAATTAGAAAAGTGTTGACACTACTTTGAATGCCATGCTTGTAATTTGTGTAAGGGATGCATGGAGGCTGGTGAGTATTCAGGGTATGCAAAAAATATTACAGCGACGGCTTCAGGAGGGGCAGCGGCATGGGACCTATGCCAAAATTCCAAAATGTTGTTGTAATTTTACTCAATTTATGAGAAATATTTGTGACATATTAATATCATCCCATACCAAAGGAGTATTCCCATCAAGACTGCGCGGACTTCATTTTAAGAAGAAATTTGAGAAAAGAGCAATTCGATCTGTATTTGACCGGCGCTTCAAATATATTCTGACTCTTCCCTATTACAGAATTAGTTTCTTGGCATTTTCTCATCCGTACAAATACAACGGTACTCATTGTGTAAGTGCATCTAAAACTGTCCAAAATTTGTCAATTTATCTCTATCGTTAAGTTGAGGAAAGATGCGCGTAATACTTCATTCACTTTATCAGTCATAAATTAAAGTAAATACCGATTTCTTGAAAAATATCAAGTAACTCCGAAACAATTTAAAAAGAAAATGAAGCAATAAATACTTTGTAAATATTAATAACTTTCTCCATACGTTAACTTCACAATTAAAGCAGTGCCACGCTGCTAATGCGGTTGGATATCGAAGTCATTCGTACGTGAGGGCAGTATGGTCATTTGCCTGCATAAGCAGAACGCACCGAGAGTAAGCAAAGCGATCTACTGGGCGTACGCTTTCTACGAGTCCTTTCCTCAGAATAGTGTGAAGCGAGCCAACATTCAAACGTGACTACCATAACCATCCAGAGAGGCGAGATCCGCCAGACTATGCCGCAAGAGAGGAATGGAGACTAATTGCCTGGGCATATGTTTTGAAACGCTTCAACTATGAATATAGTTCGTACCGATATAATGAATTATTCATTTTATATTTTCAGATGAAAAATACTTTAAAAACCACAAGTCTTTTAAATGTTACGTGTGGAAAGAATTCACGATGGGCACTACAATTACTATTCATGATAGGTACTTATATTGGCTACTCTAATGAGCCGTCGCTAATGAAATACGAAATGATGCATTTAATCCATCATTGAAATTATGTAAATAATGAAAAAATGCGAAATTGAAAACATAATATTTTGAAGCAATATTATTTAATCAATTTTTTACTGTTAATTAAATATTTTTCAGATACTTTAGTAAAATTCTTTGACTATTTCCTGAAACTCTCTACGGTCGTAACATTCCCTGGCTCTTTCGGATTTCCCCAGAGTGCATTAACCCTGCACATAAATTCAGGGCTTGATTGACAACAAGCGTAACAACAAGTTGGTCTCGGTAACAAATGAATGTCACGGAACTCGCATCATCAAAGACGCGCGGCCGCAGCTCGGAAAGAGGATCGACAACACGACGCCGGCCGAGGGAGTGGGCGGAGGGCAGGGCCGGTGGCGTCCGCGCGGGGGCGGGCGCGAGCGCGGGTCCGATCGAGTTAAACGACGCGACCACATCAAGGCGAGAGGCGACGGCGGGCGGCGGCAGAGGACGCCAGAGGACGGGGCGGGACGGCGCGGCGGCGGGTGGGGGACGTTCGATACGCTGACACAGGCACACGCACAGGAAATACCTGGGAGCGCTAGGCTTCCCTCTGCTTCTGCGCTGCTGACCCGACTCACAAGGCCGAGATGGCAAAGGAAACGGTTCTGGGTCACGGGACGCAAGCATTGGAATCATAAAAAGCTTTCATCGTTTTCCAAAAGTATGGTTTCTCGTGAATCCAATAATTTTTACTCCTCCGTTAGTCTTCAAAAAAAGGGCCGAAATTTAAGAGGCATAGGCGACTAAGACTGATACTACTGCTTGGAGGATACTTATGTTTGTTCTAAAAAATAAACTTCCACTTCCTAATAACCAGGGTCCAGATTCTGACGACCAAAAAATTCTTTGAAAATAACCTATAAAATGACTTAAAAATAAGAGGAAAATGACTCAAAATAATGGGAAAAATGACCTAATTTAAAAAAAAAACATATGAAAATGTTTATTTATTCAATGAATATACAATTTTAATAAAAATTCACTTAAATACAATTATATATATTTAGTGTTCTTTTTAGGAGGAAATGTAATCCTTAGCTCCGCTCTTCCAACCGTCGGTTTTGAAAGGTCGGGGAAGTTACCGAAGATCCGTGTAATTTTGAGAGTTCAATAAACAGTCAACTGCAATACTGAACTTCGTCATGAACTGATGATACAATAAAACTTTGTTTTAGTGTGTCATTGTAAATTCATGAAACATTCACTAACAAAAAACACGAAAAGGAAATAAAATGCGTAAAAATGACGAAATTTCGCAAAGATTTTAAAAAAGACCTAAAAATAGAAAAATGACACAAGAAGTATACATATCTTTGACCTATATGTGACGATGAACATTTATTTACAAGTTAGTTACGTCTAGAATGCACCACTGAAAAGATGACATGTCATCAGAATCCGAGCCGCCCTTATAACTTTCATATACACTTTTCAACTTATTTTTTGTAGAGAAGTAAAATAGGGGGTGGTTTCTAACTGTATGCACACTGTAAGCAAACTGCACAGAACTAGTGACGCTACAAGAAAATTACGAAAATGCACAATAAGTGGAAATCTTTGCAAAAGATATCTTGATTTGTAAATAGACCTGTTCAATCAATATTAATAGATGTTGTATTCATGAAAAAATGACAAATTATCCCCGAACAGCGAGAGCAAAAGTATTTAGTGAAGCAAACTTACGAACACTTAATTATTCGAGAATTAAGAATGGTCTCAAAATTTGTGCTGTGAAATAGGGTTACGAATTCAGAAAACGTATGAAGTATCAGCTAGTATAGTGCACAATAGTTGTGGGGAATAGGAATATAATTCCCGGAAAACGTTGTAGCTGCATAAACACAATGATTAAATTTTGCAAAACATTACCGAAATAAAGAATCAAAATTTCGGAAATCAGACATATGTTTAGACAAAAGCAAAAATAAGATTTTTGGCTCCAAAGGGAGAAGCGTAATATAGAACAACGTATATACATATTTGGATCCTCAACATCTTCTGCCTACAATGAAACATGGAGACGCTTCCGTGGTAGTTTAGGGACGTATGAATGTCTCAAGTGAGTGCATGTATTTGATGATGTGATGGAACAATATGTTTATTTATTTTGTAAAGGAAAATCTCCTCCTCAATGCGCCGGAAATGGATCTTGGAAATGACCGTGCATTAAGATGACAATGACCCGAAATATAAGATTTCAATACTCGAATGTGGCTGCACTACAACACCAAAAAACAAATTCATAATTTCCTCTATTCCTAGGCATTAACCGTATAGATCAAATATGGTCCAAATTTTAAAAAGGAATTAAGTTTCATTGACCCCACGACTACTGCAGAGTTGGTAAAATCCATGTCGTAAAGACTGGAAACAATAAAGCAAGTGGAATGTCTACACAGCATTAAATGACTTAATATGTTGAATGAATTGTGACTTTTGGTTCAAAATCGGAAGTATTTTCTTCCATTTGCAAATAACTTGAAGTTTGTAATATTTTGAGCTTTTGTAATATGATAGACTAAAAAGGACGTATTCTGTAGTTTTATTTTTGTTATATTCCTCTAACATTTAGTTCATTTTCTATAGAAGATTTTGTTAAATTTGCATTATGTGCACTAACTCTACGTGCACAGACTGCACATCTCACCCCACAGTGCGCCACACACAGTTTTTAACTGTTACTGACGTTAAATAAATAAATAAAATAAATAAATACTTCAGATTTAAGTTTGGGTTATATTTTGAGTTCGTTTATTGTTCTTATTTTATGTTTCTCTTTGAGTAAAAAAACTGATTTTTAAAATTAAATAATAAATTGTAAGATTATATTAGCCAGGAATACAAGATGTTATGAATGACTTTCACGGGCCGGCGCCGTAGAGAGAAGAGGCGAGCCGACGCGACGCGGTGGTGTGCGGCCGAGGACGGGCGAGGCGAGGGGGTGCGTAAGTGCGTGGTGCGTGCATTCCGCCACTCGGCGCCGCTGCCCCGCCGCCACCCTTCCGCCTGGTTATCAGGGGAACAGTTTCGCAAGCCCAAGCCCGGCCCAGCCCGCCCCGCCCCTCTCGGTCGATACGCGCCTTCAGCCGACCGCACAGGGGGCGAGCGGAGACCAGCCAGCGCGGCCACTCCTAATCAGCTATTATTATTTCAAGACAGGGCATGGTAAAGGAGCCCTGCGCTGCCCGTTTTACTGTGTTTTGCGAATCCAGACTCTCGAAGTATAAACTGTGCCGATTTTAAAATTACAATTAATATTTTTACAATATTATGAATGTAGAGCTGGAACTCTAAGGATTATTTCTTTCAGAACATTTTTTAAAATACGTCAGAAACTCTTCTGATACCTTTAAGTAAATTAAAATTTCAAACTTTTACTCCATTAAACTTTATCTCGATAACTAGACAATAACTATAATGTGTTTCGTTACGTCTCTCTCATACTTTGCCTCTTTGGAATGGGCACAATGTGTTTAGGTTTTCGTGTTTCACGAGTACCTTAGAATAATTATTATTTACAAATAAATGTTCATCTTGTTCACAGAGAAAGGCTCCCGGCTTTTTGGCTAGCGCATCCGCCTCCTACCATTGGATACAGAGTTCGAGCCCCAGCCAATCCGTTTTGAATATATGTGGTGTAAAAAGCGAGCTCTGCATCTTTTATTTTATATTATTTTACGTCAAACACTGTTAAAAACAGTGCTATGGAAAAAAGTACACTCTGTGCACTGTTCCTTGAGCTACGAGATCTCTGTCCTAACTCATATATACTATGTATATACAAAGTTATGAATACAGGTAGCAACGAGCTTTTTGGCAAGAATTGGTATGAAAATGTTCACTTCGGTGTAATAAAACACTATTGGCAAAGGTAAAACAGCTTCAAACTTTGGCTATTGTCCCTGGTGTTCTATATGAAGGAATCGACATACTGCAGCGAGTTTTCTCCGACTTCTGTCGATTCTCCCGGCCTCTCATTCCATCATTTCTCCAAATGGTTCACATCACTATCGCTATCAGCACTCTTGGGCCTAAATGACTTCAGCAGTAGAATGATCCTTAATCACCAATGACTAAAATAAATATTCTACGGAGATAAATAATGGCATATTATTTCACTAGCATTAAGAGACGATCAATTTCAAAATGCATTGGCCTTTGCATTTAAGCGTCTTGGACTAGTAGTTAGGAATAATTAGTAGGGTGAATGGAAAACAATAATGTACTAATGATTAAATGACGTGGTAATGAAACGATGTCGTACGAAATGAGAATGTGCTCAAATCCCAATGCAATACGTCAAATAAAGAGTTTATTTTCAAAGTGACGTAGCTCCACTTCGGTTTCTTTTATAGCTTTACGTTATCGATAAATTGCACTTCAAAAAGAACAGTGACATAACTTTAAAATGAAGCATTTTAGAAGCATGAGAAGGAGCCAAAGATAAAAGCTGATAAAACCATGTTCTTGGGTATTAATCACGAATTAGAAATTGACGTTTCTTGTGCACATGCCATACCATGTGAATTTATACTGATATTACCTCAAAATTGTCATGTTTTGAGTCGTGTCACTATTTTCGCCAGTATGTAATATTCTTAAGACACTTATCAATTATGCTGCCCAATAATTTTCACAAAGAGCTTGTCTTTTTTTGTCGAACGGTATCTGAAAACGGTTGAATCCTATCTTGAACTCTATGGCTGAATACTTCCCCTTCCAGCAGAAAACTATTTCTATGAGAAAAATCACTACGTAAATAAGCTCCTCATTGTTCACCACAAATTCTACTTGGAGTAACCAGGACGTGAACTGTGAGCCCATATGTAGAAAGCCAGAGCACACTCACAATGAGCCAATTACCTTCAGTACTACCAATGGTTCATTCCAGCGCCTTACTGCTCTAACGCCTTCAGCTATAATGGAACAATTTCATGAAGGATTTTTTTGTTTTTGTTTAAAGGTCGTTGTTTTAAAGGTACGTTGCCCGCTGAACTTCGATCCATTATTTCGAATACACAAACAGTACGAATCAAAACAGCGTTTCACTCATACTACATACACGCACCGTCCCATTTTGGAAAGCCGACAGAGGTTGGCAATTGCGGCCTAGCTCACACAGTAGCCCCGGGCAATACAGTCGGGGCAATGCATATACCCACAAATACCGCAGCAACCACAGTACGATAACGACTAGCTGAATAATTACTCCAAATCCGAGCACTATTGTGAAATAATTTGCCAACGACCACACAGAAAAAATAGAAATCATTATCAATAAAGTCACAGTAATTCCGATGATAAAGCATATTCGCAGTTTCTTATATTCAAGGAAAATAAGTTAAGGAAACATTCTTATGTAATTAAAAAAAAATTAGCGTCAACTCGCCATGACCGAAAACAATAGGCAGCATACCTCGGGTACCTCAGGCGGCGAACTACCCAGTAAAGAGTCAAAGATTTCTTCTGGGCTGAAGGGCCGTGGTCCATTGGAAAACATATTTCCAGACGTTTCGTCCGCAACTACGGCAGACATCCTCAGTGGCGATGTGGTCTCGGACGAAGAATGTTCTCCGGTGTGAATGTCTGCCACCGTTTTGCCGTCATTTAATTTTTTCGTATCAAGGACCTACAATACATGTATTCTGACAACACCAAGTGTTAAAGGATTTTGTTCCTAAATTTAGCAAATGAATTTATCCACTTTTTCGTTAGGAAAGACCTATAAGAGTTTTTCTGCCGAAATTCGCCGATTTTTCGCGCAACATTAAATAACTTTCTATCTACTGCGTAAGCGGTAGCGAGAAAGTAAAAAGGCAATAAATTACCTATTAACAAGAAAGAAAATTTCACACGCATAAAAAATAAATTTTCGGTGGTGTTCAAATATAATCATCCTCCAATATCTCAATAAGAAATATAAGAAAATTTGATAATTAAATACCCATCACTGATCAGTGTGACGAGACTCTACAGAGACGATATATCTAATCCAGTTATAGCTGCAAAGTGTGATAGCCAACAAAAAATCAAACAAATGCGTAAAATGTGCTTAAAATAAGAATAAAAGACGAAAGCCAAAAAGGATCAGTGCAAAGCATTAGATTCCTGGAGTTCAACCATACAAGAAATACTTATAATTATGAAATTGTATATTCAATCTGCGCTCAAGACCATTACACCGTAATTGCCCACAAAAAAATCAAATGCCAATATGCAAAAACTGTCAAGACCAACACAGAGCGAATTTTCGGTTCTGTCAAAGTACTTACTAAAAACAAACAAAAAAGAAACCACTAGCAATCCAACAAAAAACATCAACCAATTCAGTCGCCATAGGATTAATACCAAAAAGCTAGCTCTCCGAATTTCCCTACCCTCAATTTTCCGAACATACAAGCAAAGATAAATACAGTAGTCTATAATTCGAGTCCCGATTCTTCGAGTTTCCATAAATCGGAATTAAATACGACTTACCAAAGCATTAATTAAAATAAATAAATTAAAATAAATAAATTTATTCCCAAAAAAATTCAAAAAATTTATTTTTTTATTGTTTTTGGGGTTAATTTTTTAAAGGGGAATATTGTTCTGGCCCCAAAAATTCCTTAAAAAAAAAGTACTTAAAAAAATGACAATTACTTTAAGATGTATTTAACTTATCTTCAGCAATTAATGTAATGATATTATGCCGTGCATTTTTATTAATATATACATTCTTTAAAATTTAAAGTTGTGTTTATATTTCTATTTTAATAAATTAATAATTTTCAATAATTCGAGTTTTCATTAATTCGAGATACGCCCGATCCCGTCCACCACGAATTACCAAAAAAAAAATTAAAAAAAAAAATGAAAACGCACCCACAAGTTACAACACAAATGCAAATACCAATAAAACCAACCCAACATTGCACACCGCATATCACAAATTACATAATAAACATATTCAATAATATCATCCCAAACATAATAAATAATACAAAAATATCAATCACATCTGACTTTAGAAACAACTGTAGGAGCACAAGAGGAAAATAGCGAACTAATTGTAATTGACTGGAACGCCAATTATAAAAAAATAATAACTACCTCTTGATCGACAGATACAAATTGCGTGCATTACTAAAAAAACCTACCTTACAAGAAATTCAAGGATGCAACGTGTTAAGGAAAGGCAGAACAGAACACAAAACGGGCGAAAGGTACTAATGCTCGTTGAGAAACCATACTCTATTCAAAAGTTGTTTCACCTAACACCCCAGGTCTACAAACAAAAGCAATAAAAATCCCCATATACAATAGAATTACAATAATAATATCAGCCTATAAACCATCACCGTTTAAAATGCAAAAAACATCATAGTTTCTTTACTCAATAGAACACACCGATAATACTACTAGGGAATCTAAACGCAAAACACGTAAATTGGGGCTATAGAGCCTCGAACAAATCAGGCCGTGAACTTAACAAAACAATGACAGATTTAATGCTCAATATACTAACACCAAAGGAACCAAGTCATTACCCACATGACACCGGTAAACACCTAAACATTTTAGAAAGCAATAACGAATGCTAACATAACATATTATTCTTCACCAGTAATTGAGGTACAATCGGACCATCTCCCAGTTATAATTACCACACAAATATCCCCCCTCCTCAGACACCAAACCAAGCCTAAATACACGAATAATTGGAATAAAAATTTCGAAAAATAATAATAAATAACCACAAATCAACGCATTAAACACACCATCAGAAATAGAGCCACCATGTAAATGAAAGAAAAAATACAAGAGGGGCTTAATTTTTAGGTATCAAGGACCTACAAAACATGTATTCTGACTACACCAAGTGCTAAAGGATTTTTTTCTACATTTAGCAACTGGATTTATCCACTTTTTCGTTACGAAGGCCTTGTAATAAGAGTTTCTCTGCCGAAAGTTCGTCCACCGTTCCGTTTTTCGCGCAACATTAAATAACTTTCTATCTACTGCGTAAGCAGTAGTAACAGAACCACAAATTTAAGCAAAGCTTTTCAAAGAAATTTTAAATATGGAGGCGTTATTTTAATAGTGGTACAACTCCACTTTTTTGAGGAATTGAGTTAACTCCATTTTCAGTTTAGCGCAAGTGAAATACATTTATTCTAAAAGTAATAGAATTCCAAGTTCTGTGGGCGGCACAGCGCATCACAATAAAAGTGAAACACAGGGAATTGCAAATCTATTTATTTTGACAGTGGTACAAATCCAGTGGTACGTCTATGTGGTTTTCTACAAGTCTTGTGTTGAGAATTTTTTGAGATATTTATAGCGTCTGTAATGATATGATGATAAAGAACATGATCCAGATTTGGTAACAGGAACAACAAAATTAATATAATTATATCGCACATTTTTTATTTAACACATAAATGAAACTTAATGGGCTGTGTGTTTAAAGATCTACAAATGTATATAACAAGAACGAAGAAAAATGAACAAAATGGAGTCTGCAACTGGTTAAAAATTAGATGAATTAGATTTGTCAAACAGGAGTCTTTTCTAATTATGTACAAGACGGGCTTGATTTCTGGCGGAACCCGACAGAACGGCGTTCTAGTACCTTGGGAATAATTATTAAATTATATTATTAATATATAACTATTTCTATTAATTAATAATTAATTTGTGGCGCGTTCCGGGACCTAAAAGTTTATCAATCAAGGATTATGCACATGTTAACCTTAAATCAAGACGTTGGTTTCTACACATTAAGCTTCACTTCACACTAACCACCAGAGGATGGGGAAGAATTATGGTTTTCAAAAACTTAAATATCCCGCTTCTAGGCAAAGGAAGGTTAGTGAGAAGAAAAAAACGTATGTTTGATTTGTTTCCTTTCATTTCAAGAGTTAATAACGCTTATTTTACTGATCTGCTGGTAGGAACAGGACGATTTAAAGAAGATGAAGAAAACTGAATATGGCTCAACAGTAACATTTAATTAATATTTAATCTGTTTTAAATAATAGATATTGCCTTCATTTCCCACTTTTCTTAGAACGGCATCTACCAATTTGGCCCACCAACCTCATTTTTATGTCGGTATAATTCCTTTACACCCCCAATATTCCGCGAAGCATGATTGTTCATATCTTCAGACGAACAAGTAAATATAAGAGAGAAAAACAATTATTTTGTTTAGCTCCATCCCCGATTTTTTATAATCATTTAACGTTAGAGCTCAATATCTCGAAATGAGTCTCAATGAAGTTGTACCACTATTAAAATAACGCCTCCATATAATCATTACAAGAAATAAATCCAGAAGACTGTAATAATAGAGCTTCACAAATCAAAAAACATAAATAAATCTGCTCAATTCAATAACATCCAAAAGTATTAGGGAAACACAATGAAAAAAATCACAAATAGAATCCTTAAATATTGCAAATAAATCATTATGGCAATTAGCGAAAAGCGTTCTAAATACAAAATAAAAATATAACAACACACCTACAATGTTCCCACATCGAATACAATTTATTTCACCACCAGAAGACAAGAACCTAAGCAAAAACACTACCAAAAAAATTTAATGGAAAAAAGAGTCCAGAAGTGGTTGGTCCCCCACTTGTTTTAAATGCTTGCCTGTATGCACGTATTACATCACCATACTCGCAGTTCAGCCTAAATAAACTGACAGTCTACGCTTGACTAATGACAGTATCTACGGACTTTCACGACATACAAATACATTCAATAATAAAACATTCACTACATACGTTTGCGCTTATAATCAAACTGAACATACACAAAATTTCACCTTTGTACTGCTGATCTTCAGCTCTCAGGAGCTCGCAGAAGTCTCTTGAAAATATCGAGGGCGACAAAAAGACGGAAAGTTCAGATAATCTCTACCAAAAAGCCACTGCCAAAAATCAAACTGTGGGTGCGAGCGCAACCGAATAATTGACATTAGAAATATTACCACATGCCCGCTACATAAATTCTCTGATTTCCTGGAGACACATGCTTACGAAGAGGTATGAAATAGTATACAATGAGTTTTATTGTACGAGATGCGAAATGTTTCGCTAGTATTCCTATAAGTCGCAAAAGATTCACCACGAATTTGTCACAGACGTCGCTCCGAGGGCGTCGAGTCAGAGACTTCATCTTTTGTTTGGGTGGAAAATGGAAACTTTTTTCAACTACTCTCTGCCTAACATTCTTCAGCAAGCAAAAAATTTGCTACTTCCATAGTGACTCTGGAGACCCTAGGACATGAGAATTTTCTAATGCTCTGAGCCACAAGAAGAGTTTAAATAAAAATTTCCCTGAGTTAGCAAAAAGTAAGAAATAACTAAAATTTGACACTTTCTATCATATCACTTACTCCTTATAAAAATGGCGCCCAAAGATGTTGCTAATGTCTTTCACTGAATTCAATAGGCATGCAAAGAAAGAAGTTTAAATATTATTTTTATTGGTTATTGTCCACTGCACATTCCTTGACGAAATACGAACGTCTAGGCACGTTTCTTTTTCAGATACTGGAGGCATCGGGTCCAGATATAAAGGATTTCTCTCGAAAGAAGAATTAAATACCAAGAAGTTAGGAGAACTAGCCTACGCAGCACGAACTGTTGCAACAGCACCTGCTCCGCGCAGGACTAAAGATAATGCGTTCAAATCCCGGGAAATGCGATTGCTAGGAGTAAAATATTCTATCAATGTATATGAAATATTCTTACACACAAGAAGTATTCGACAATAATGCCTCAATTCCCATTCCAACACGCCAATAGGGCTCCTCAAACGTACTCCGACGTATTCCCTCGGTTAATAGAAATAGTGCACAAAGCGCCAAGTGAGGGTTACCAGGCGTACTCTTAAGAGTGTAAGTACTCTTTAAGTTCCCTCATCTGTACTGTCTTTTTTACTTTCTCTCTACCGCGCACGCACTAATGTAATGCTGCGCGAAAATACTGCGAATTTTTGGCAAAAACTCTCTTATGACAGGACTGTAGTAACGAAAAATGGAAGTTGCTCAATTTAGAGAAATAAATCCTCTAATACTTGATGCAATCAAAATCCATGTTTTGTAAATCCTTGATACAGAAAATTCGAATGACGGCAAAACGTGTCAGTCCGTCCGTCTGTAAACAACGCTAGTGGCTAAACCGTTCAGCCGATTTTCTCCGAAATTGACATTGCTAATCGATCAGGTTGCAGATCTCACGGCCCCGTCAATTTGAAACCGATATTTTAATTTTTTTGTGTGGGGATACTTTACATGCAGCTCCTGGGATATATTCATAATGTTAAAAAAATGGCTCAATCGTTTTTGATTAAATTTTGTTGTTGGATAGCGTGAAGAACGTTTAAGAGTATGGTGCAGGTCTTATTTTAGTTAAAAAATAACTTTTCAAAAATGGCAAAAATTCAAAATTTTTCAAAAACTTTTCGGAGTTTTCCTACAACTACAATTATGAAGATACATATTTTTCCCCTTAATGAAATCTGTTCCTTTAAGATAGATTTTGAAATAAGGTCATGCGCAATGCTTCTAAAATTTGAGCACTTGAGCATTTGAGATATTTTAAAACGTGGCAATGAAAATTGTTTCGAATCTTCTGCCGAGTAAGTTATTATTAGAAATTACCAAAACTCATAAAATAGAAAATTACAACTGTCTTTCCTGATGAGCGATGAAAAATACTATATTTAATCGTAAATAACGTTACGTACTCGTATTCTACTTTGTCTGTCTGGAAACCCTATGCCTTGCAGGAGGGTCATAGTGCACGCACTTAGCATTCGCAGGGAATTCCGCGGTCAGCGGTGACGGAGGCTACCGTGTTCGTCTCCATTAGCGCGACACCATGACCGGGGGTCGCGCAAGGGCACCGCGCTTATGTAAACGGAAAGGCGGGGGGAGGACGGGGGACGGGGGACGGAAAGCGCCGCGGGAAACGGGGGCAAACGGGTCGCGGCAGACTAGCCCGGAGGGTATCGAGCGACGAGGGCCCAGGGACACCCGGTGTCGAACACCGCACTGCGATGCACCCTCATGGCTTGCTGGCTCGCCTCGCGTCGCCGTGCGGAAGCTCTAGAGTATACAGGAAGTACCTGGTGACATGTCTTCTAATAATTGAGAGCCGTTGGGAAGAAACGACTCTCCGGAGAAGCACAAAACGTGCAACAAATGCGCAAAACGCTATATAGCAAACAACCTACGTATGTTTATTTTATTCGACTTAATGAATGCCAGCGTGGAGGACAGCAAGCAACCCATATTTTGAAATTGTTTTGCGTTCTATTCGTTAGTGTCACCTCCTTTTCAACACATGTGGCGTCGATCAAGCTCGTAGTTGCTGAGTGACACGATTAGAGTCAATCTGAACGCTTCTTGGATGGAGAGGATTGCTGAAGGGAATTGAGGCAAAATTATCCTATGAACGTATACCTGAAAATAATTATGTTATTAGCACATAGAAAATCAAAGGGCCTTCCATTCCGATGTTGTGGCACACTGCGCCGCAGGAACAAGGCTGTGGATAACGTGCCATAATCATTAGCCAACAGTGATCCCTGATGAAGCACCATGATTTACCGCATGGGAAAGAAGTGAGAGCAATCCTGTTCGAAAATGTATTTCTGAACATGAGCTCATTCGTGCTCCACTTCTCAAGCGCCAACTGATGATGTTTACCGGTGCAGTTCAGGTTTACCTACACGTCGCCCGATTATTCGCGCTGTGCCACATGTAGCCGAGAGGGAGGCGACACAAAAGTGCACCCATCTGTCAATATTGAAAATGAATTACGTATTGCTCTCCGTGCTCCCAATCTTTCCTAGTAAAGTAAAACCGATGGGATTGCATACACCGAAATAGCGTTTCACCCATACGCTGTATGCGGAACGCAGCCTCGTAGGAGAGAGCACCTTTCCGAGTAATGAAAGCACGAATTATGTACTATTTTCGGTATTATCGACGCGTTATCTATTTTCCGTAAAACCTTAAAACATTCGAATGGAGCGCACATAAATGGACTGGCGATTAAAAAAAGGACCAAATTGAAATAATCACATGACATCCAAAATTCCACAGGAATCCACATCCCAATCGAAACGAATTTTCAGAATGCTACCGAGAGGAATCACGCCAAGACTTTCTTCTATGTATCATATCTTAACCCATCATTTCATAGCTGGTGATTTCAAAATATATCTTCATGCGAATTTCCTTACACGTCCATAAGTGCAGATTATATTCTAATGTGGTAACTAACACATCCTATGGATGTGTTAGAACATGTCACGGGGCACTGTCACTATCAGAAATAATGATAATGCATTCCTCAAATGAAAATATCATTATTAAACTCCCAAAAAGATCATCAGCTAAAAAAATTAAAATGTCTCACAGATAAATAAAAAACGGACACAAGGATGAAAGAACGAGACTCCTTTTAAATCGTTTTTAATGCAAACTGAACAATAATTTTGAGAGATGGTATTTTATATTTAATTAACCCTTCTTCCGACAATGAAACAATGAAAGTTTTGCAAATCTCATTTCCTTTATGTCGATAATATTAGAGAAATCGCTCACAAATTATCAATAAAACAAGACAAAATAACGTAGGAGAGTCAATACAGGTAAATGGGGTATTTAATTAGAAATTCCGAAGATAAACTAGTTGTTCTAAAACATCAGGTAATTTCTCGCATTATTGATAACGGATACCCAATATTATAATACAACATTAACCTACAAAAGTGTTTCCAACCAGCTAAGAGCTTTTCACCGTGCAGAAATTCGAACTCAGGCTCTTAAGAGTTAAATGCCAGGCACGTTACTCCTACACCACTAGCCGCCCTGCTTAACTCACCCTTCCTGGCGCTTAAAAAAGATAACTTTTGCATTTTCTGTTTTCAAAAATTGAGAGATTTTCATTTACTTTATATCAAGAGTTAGTTCTAAAGGACAGATCCTTTCAAGGAAAAATATCTCCTCATTGTCCCTTTACAATGTTCATTCTCTATTTGCAGTTTTAAAAAATACTGTGAGTTCGCCGAAAATGGTGCCTAAGCCGTTTGTTAAGCGTGATTTTCTCTATATGAGGACGAAACAATGAAAAACTTAGTTTTTTTAAAAAACTTTCGAAAATGATGTTGAGGTTGTGTATAAAGTTCCCACAAAAATCAGAATATCCATTTCCAACTCATTGCCAGATGAAATTAAACAATTAAAATTGGTACACAAATTTAAGTTAAAAGTAAAATCTTTTCTGCTGCAAAACTGTTTCTATACAATTAGAGACTATACTGATCGTCAAAAAGAAAAATAATGTTTACCTTAACAAAAACAAGATATAGTATAATGAATTAGTCTACATTTGCATTATATAATTTAAAAAGACTCAATATGCCTGTAACAAATAATGTACTTCCGGGTCAATGACCCCCATCTCGATCGGGTTTTGTCCAGTTTCCCTGATCCATTGAGCAAATGCTGAGATGGCCCCTTGCTTTGCTTCTGGACGTAAATGTAGCTTCACTATGTGCACGTTTTGTTGAACTTTCCTTTTGCTTCTAGTGGTAGTAGAACTTAGGGTGAGTTTCTATTTCGTTAACAATACAGAAAAATCAAATCTGTTTGTTCCTTTACTGTTAAAAATAAGTTTTCTGTGATTTTGCAACGAAAATATCTAGTTTTTGAAATGTTAATCCTTCGCTTTTTTAAATTTATTATTATTAATATGATTTTTCATCTTTCAACTATTAATAGTTAAATTGTTGGGAAGGGATTCTGAAACTCAAGAAAGCGTGCGCAGATGATTTTCTCCCCCATACGTCACATATAGTTTTTGACTGTTTTGACTAAATGAATAAACTCACAGATCCCAGAGTTCGTCCACATCGATCGGCGGATATCATGTTAATGATCATGGAGAATATGGTCTGAATGTTTAGGCGCCTGCGATGACCACTGACAGACGGACGGACGAACACAGGCAGGCAGAGATTGACAAACAAACAGACATACGTTTTGCCGTCAATCGATTTTTCGGTATCAGTCACCCAAAAAACGTGAATTTTGACTAGACATATTAGGGGAAATATTTTACAATACACAAAAACAAGATTTATCTACTTTTTCGGCATCAGGGGCCCACAATAAACGTTTTTCTGTCGCAAAATCGCAGATTTCTGCTGCAGCATTACAATACGTTCTCTTTACTACGTAAGTACGAAGTAAGGAAATAAAAAAAACTAATATATTATAAAGCATTGCACCTTACTGAAACTTTATCCCGTGTTCCAAATTATTCACTCGACAAAATATTCCGGATAGTTTAATTGGCAAATGGGCGTAAACACCTTCGAAACGATGGGAATAGTTTTGCAAGTTTAATTCGTAGTTGTTACGTCTAACAATATAACTCTCTTTCTGAAAATTACGTGCGTTGAAACAGTCAAATGTCTCGCGAAAGTCAGATTATATTCACATTCACTTTTATGGAGGTTCATTTCAGTTGCGTAAATTCCGTTCACCATCTCTTTTTACGTTCTCGCTTTCCTAGGTACTCATTGATTTGTGGTTTCTGATACCGAAGAACTGGTTTACGACAAAACGTCTCTGTCCAAGCATCTCACTAACGGCCTGTAGTCAACCCCTATCGTCTAAACAGTTCATACAATTTTCTTCAAAATTGATATTCCCGGTGTTGATTCCGAAATTGATACACGGATGTGGGCTCTCAACAGTTCATTATAATTAATATTCGATAGATGTCAAAATATGCCATCTACCAATTACTGAATCTCCGCCCCCAGTTCTGTTGTTTCCAATCTCAAAAGATGCAGAAAGAGTGTACATATCGACTTGTGTAAGGATTTTTACTACATTTTATAAAATAAATCACACTTTACACTAATACGTGCTCTCAAACACTCAAGTAATTTTTAGTCCAAATGGTCTCAACTTTAAATATTTTTAGCTGGATAGAAGTTCTAAAATATGTTATCTCTTTTCTTGTTTGGTCTTTAGGATCGTATCGCCTTGTAAATTGCACAGCACGAGTTACAGGTGTGGTTCCTCGAAACGAATCTCGTTTGCTCTTGACCATTAATTATTTATCAAATTCTTTTGCTCATTTTTGCTGTATTAAAATACATTTTTTAATGAGATACAAATATTTTTCGTAGATTTCAATAAAAATATTGTTTATCAACAAGCTTTCGGATCGTACAAAATGGCTTTGCGGGCAGCATATGATCCACCAGTTTGAAGTCTCTCATCTAGACCATATTGGTCTGTCTGGTTGGCGGCGGAGATTGGAGCTAGGGCCATATGAATGGGAAACTGATGGTTGCGGGTTTAAGTACCGCGTATGGCTAGTGTGTTTTACCACGAGATAGTGGAGAGATTAGTGTCTCGTACCACCACGCATCAAATCTGAACTATCATCCAGCCTATAAGCATTTCATTATCCCACCCCCTCACGATCACCCTACCATCATCCATCCAGGGGAAGGCAACGACATACTACCGCTGTGAGTGTTCAAGAAGACGAAGAGCATCAAGGCGAAGGCCTCCTCTCTCGCTTACCCTCAGAGACCGAATGCGGTTATCATCGTCATCGTCAATCGAATTTTTTCAATTAGATATTTTTCGTTAAGTCGCAACTCACGATAGATCATATATCTACAGCAATTTTTTTATCACTTCCACGAAATCTCCAAACAAGCCTTACTTCTCTTTCAACAGCGATAATTAAAATATTTTTCATTTGTATAATATTTCATGTAAACACTTCCCATTGCATTAATTCTTGTTTTTCACGAGTCAGATCTAAACTGTGTAAAATCTACACACAAAAACACTAATTACCTTGTTATGAATGTTGCAAATAATTTGTGGTAATCCCTTAATGCTCTGAATGAGGCATTCGCAAAGTCCTTTTAAATTTTTAACCACGCCGAGACTTAAATAACATATGGGGCGTACACAATCCTCTCTTTCCGTCCTAATCCACGGGCGCTGGCGCACACCCGTTTCCCGGCGTGAGCAGCGGGCTGGAAGCAAGCCGGCCCAGCGGGCTGCACGAGCCCAGCGTCTTTACGGACGGCGGCGGCGGCTGCGGCTGCGGCGGCGCGGTGCGGGACTTTCTCCACGCTAATCGCCGACGCGTCCCCAACACGAGGGGCGCTCGTTGCGCTCCGAGGCCCCCGCTGTCCCCTGCCCCGCGGCGTTCGGGCGTCCCCTCGTCTCCCCGACGTCCCGCCCGCGCCCGAGCGTTCACCGCCCCGCGCGCCTCCCCACGATCGATACGTGTCGCCGACGTCCTCCGCCACTACCCCCGCCCCCACCGCCGCCGCCGCCATCTGCCATGTGCCGGCGACACGCTCTCGCTCACGGACCAGGTGGAATGAATGGGCCCAGCACGCGTCGGGTGGGCGCCTGGCGGGAAGGCGGGAAAGTGGACGGACGGATGGATAGGGAGTCAATCCGCTGCGGCGTCCACGCCAGTCTCATTGCCACTCGCTTCAGGGTCCAAAAGCGACGTTCCGCCTCCCGCAACGTACAGCTCGTTTGCTGACTTCTATGACAGATGCGTTACGCTACTTGCTATGTTCAAATAATGGGGTATCTGATTATTAATGACAACAGTTCTGCACTGAACCAATAAAATATGAATGAAACGATACAAGACAGTTGTTCAACGTTTCGGAGAATGTTCACAATGACAGGAAGTCTACGAAACATCCTCTAACACTAATGGAAATTTCTCATCATGTCAAAATAAGTGTAATTGTACTAAAGGGAAAATAAAAGATAAAAATTATATTTAAAAAAAATTGGTTAGTGGTGGATTATTGCACTCTCGTGTTTCTCCTACCGACGCACATGTGTCGTTTCAAGGCATATCGCAACCCATCAAAAGTATGCTAAAATGCTCACCAATGTCCTTTCCAGAACTGTATTCACTTACAGTTGCATCAGTCACCAATCACTATGAACATAACACATGCTTTTATGGAAAAGCAATTCAAATCAAACACCTTTCGGGAATCGGACCTCGGCCGGACCCCGCGCGAGGGGTGCAGGCACGGCCGGGGCACGGCGCCTCGAGTGCTACCAGGGTATCGGGGGCCCCCGCGAGCACGTGCGCGCGCCCCTCCACCGCGCGTACGCGTCGATTCGAGGGGCCGTTGTTTCCCCTCCGCGCGCCTCTCCCTCCCTCCCAGCCTTCCTTTCCCCTCCCCCGCGTTAATGCCGCCGCCACCGCCGCCGGTTGCGGCCCGCCAGTCCACTCGCCGAGGTGAACCGAAAGCTCTGGGAAACTCTGTTCACAGTTGGTGTCAGTCTTGTTCGCCCAGTACGAACGTACTATATGTAGTTATTAGGCCCCAGTACGTGTCAATCGGTGAAACAATGAACTGCGACTTAGTTCACCTTTAATATTCTACTATCATTCAATTAGTTCTCAGAAGTTACCCGAAATCCGTTCTTTGAGTCTATTCCCTACCTTGGTCCATCGTTTTCAAAAATAAAAATAAAAAATGATATAAATAATAAAATTTGTTTATGTATAAATAGACATTAAATGTATTAACAATATGCTAATAGTCATATTTGAGACGCGCAAATTTTATTCCATATTTAGATTCTCATCTTTTTTGCATTCATGCAATTTATTTCGGTACACAATATTGTAAGAGTACACTGTACGCTTACAATATAGACGGAATACACGTACTCCAATAATACACACACATTTCGCAAATTAGATTATACATTTTATACAATAATTGCATCAATTATTTCGGAAAAGTGTTGCATGGATATTTACGAATGTAAAAACAAAAATCGTCGAGTTATCATTTAGGAAAACATTCCGCACAACACATCCCTCAACCCAACTGCAAAACCTCTCTGGTGGGAACGCAAGAGCGGGAAGCTTTCAACAAATCGGTTCTCTAAGAAAAAAAGTGTGAGAAATAATAATTTACTATGTATTCATTTATAATAAGTGAACATTTAGAATCAATGAAAAAAAGCGATGTAACTATTTATTATTATTTATTTATTTAACGTCAAAAAACAGAAACTGCGTATGACGTGCATGGAAAAGAAAGTGACATTTCAAAATTCTGGTCCTACTGTCGTATACTTTAATTTGAATTTGAAGGAGAAAACAACCTGCAGCAGAGTCAGAAACTGCCACACGTGTAAGTCACGCGACCCAGTAGACGCTTTCATTTATTCGAGAATTTGTATTAGAACGTTTGTAATGAAGAGAAAACAACAGCCGTCGACAGCAGCCACAAACAAACCATTTAGACCCCTTTTGTTTGGCCTATCGGAATTCTAAAGATACAATCTGTTGAGGGAAGTTCCCATTCAAGCACCTCGGTTTAATGCCGCTGACACTATTTCCGGTAAGAGGGTTGAGTTTTTCTTTATGTAATTGATTGAAATAGATCATTGACAATATTATTTTTATCTGAAACTCTTTAGTAGTAATATTAATTTCAATATAACTATCCTTAGGTTATAGTATGACTTTACGTCATCATACGTAAATGTTTTCAAGTGTTTCAGACCAAAACAAAACGTTCAATCCAACAAAATGATTGACACTTTTGAATTCAATAACATGCGCTTCGATTACAACATACAGAATTACTCGATAACAGTAGTTTGAATACCAATGGTCGTGCTCTGTCTCAATTTACCAACATACTTTATTTCACGGAGTGAAATTGTATTTTACTATTGTAAGGTAACGTACCCTTAATAACCCAATATTAATTGACACATGCAAACTAATAAGAAAATATCTAAGGACTACGTGTTTCCCTCATGAAGTGGGGACGTTTCTTAAACAAACAATGAATCAGAGATAACTTAGAAATATCTCGTCCCTCCTATCATTCACCAGCATCTCTTATAATAATAATAATAATAATAATAATAATAATAATAATAATAATAATAATAATATACTACCTGATGTACCCCAAATTTATCCTACATTAACGATGGCGAATGGTATGATGAAGAGATGATAATGACATCGGAGGTAAAAGACAAATGAAAATAAGGGAACGAACAATAGTGGATATAAGCCTAAGATAAGCACTGAATTCCCTAGAAAATCTACAAAATCTTTGTAATCCGTACAGCCCACACCAAATATAGCATTCAGTGACATGAATTTAAACTCCGGTGATGAGCAATTTCGTTACGCTACAGTTCGCCCATCCGAAGAAGGGGCATGCGACACCACGCATCGGCGTCAGGAGCGTTCAGAATTCTAAAGCGCGTCAGCAAAGTCTCTTCGCAGTGGCACCTTGGTGCTTGCAACAAAAATTATGTTAGTAGCAGCGAGTAACAAAAGAAAGCGTAAGTACTGCACTCACCACAATCATAATAGATGCTGGAAGTGTTGTCTCCTTCACTTGATTCCCAGCGATCAAGTTGCTACCAACATAAATGCAATTTTTAATAGAAGGCCCTGACTCGGCCCAGTGCGGAGAGACTTTCCTGTCGAATTATACCTGGTCGATGCAGCCGGTCACTGAGCAGTGAACTCCATGAGGCTAGAATCGCATGGGAGAGGGAAAAGCACTCGTGACATACACCCTGACGAGGAGAATCCCCAAACTTATCTTATTTCCGAAGATGACACTATCCGTTCAGACCAGCGGACGATTATAATTTCACATTCTAAAACAGTTTTGCATTGTCGAAGGCATCCCTTATGAAATAAATTCTTTCGCAAACAGCAGAGCTGAAAAGCCAACTGATCGTGACAACGAAGTGTCAGTTCTATGAGTGCCGTTTGAGACAAAAAGTTTTAATCAGAGATATACGTTCCGACGGCGTTACTGAAAATTATATTTTATGAATTAATACATTTCGAAAGCATGTGACAATATTACAATGAATTCTCTGAGAGAGAATACACGTTGGACATCAAGGTTAACAGACATTTCACAATCATCGAACATCAAAGAACGCGAGCTACTCCCTTTTATCAAAGCTTTCAATCAAACTCGACAACTTTTAATTCAAGAACAATTGGTGTAATCTCATATCTTTAAATGGAAGCTTTAAAGTGCACTTTTCTAAAAATTCTAGTAACATAATTAATACTTTCCATGCGAACATTAATCTGATCGTAAGGAATAAACTTTAGTTTGATTATCTTACAGTATATCTTTTCTCCTTCATCTCTATGTACTGTGTATTTCACTACTGTTATTGTTCAGCGCTACTTTGCCATCCGAGTTTTTTCTGAGTTTACGCAATTGCTTAAGGCGTAAGCCAAATATCCATAATTAAAAAAGATCATAAGTCAAATTAAATTTACCTATAAGAACACAATACAAATTAAATTTAAATATATTATACGAATAGCACACTCACATAAACCATGCACTATCGTGTCACTATCCATTCCCACATACACATACACACGTCATTCCCTGGCCTTGCACGGTTAGTAAAACGGTAATTGATTTGAGTTCAATCAAGCTAGTCTCCCAAGAACTTTCTCACAATATGGCAAGTGTCCAATATCCCAGACTTCTGAATTTTTGATAAATAGCTTTCTAATCGAAGGATTTCTAAACGTTTCTTCGTGCTTTTAGAAATTGGTCCTGTGGCCGAAATGATGATGGGTCTAACATAAACTTTCTTGACTTTCCACATTTTCTTTACTTCATCTGCCAGATCCTTGTATTTGCTGAACTTGTCGCTATAGCTATTGTCAATATTGTGGGAGAGTGGAGTGGCAAATGCCGATCTTTCTTCTTTTTTCTTTTTGCCTAGAAAAGTAATATCAGTTCTATTAGCTGGTATGGTGATGTCAGTCCTTATTTCTCTATCCCAATAGAGTTTGAAATCGCTGTTCTCAACTATTGGTGACGGTTCATACTTTGTAATAAGGTGTCTGAAGCTATGCCTGCTGCAAAATTTTGATGGATGAATTTTCCCCATTATTGTCTCTTTTGGTATATTCTGTGTTTATTATTATTATTATTATTATTATTATTATTATTATTATTATAACCACAGCCCCAACAGTAGTTCGCAAACATTCGTGAAGTAACGTGAATCTTTTCTGCAAGTTTCTCACCGACCACACTCTTCCCTAATGTACGATTGGAATTGGCAGAAACAGTGCCAAAATAATCGTACACGTGTCTGAACCTTAGTATAAGTCGTCCGACATCGTATGAGTCAGAGTCGTCGACGTTGACTCTGATGTCCATGACGCAGCAAAGATACCGCAGGCGGACACTCCAGGTGTGCAGATCCTCAGAGCCCCTTCGAAGAGAATAGGGGAAGACAAGGAAGGAAACTTACGTAAACTGATGTAAAAGTAAGGAAAGACACATCTTGACAGAAATTTATGTTGTACACAAAGCGAAGAGTCATAGAAAGGAAAGTGGAATTAAAGAGAAAAGGAAAAGAAGAAGAAACTAATTGTTGATGCTCTGAATGCATTCAGTCAGGTGAACGAATGCGCAGAAGATGATAAAAATCCCGACCAATCCTTTGATACCGATTTTAAGACAGTTTCACTAAAGAACAAAATAAAAGACAGAAGTAAAAAGAAGAAAAGAATTACACTTGCCACCAACGCCGTTGCCTCTCAAACTCCAATCCCCAAACTCCCTAGATCAATTCTTCTCTTCAGTCATACAAGCATCTCCTCTTCATACGTATCAACTTCATAAAGCATTTAGGTAATGGCTTCATGGTTCAAGAATATGTTTTCTGTTTCGCGCCAATTATTACTTCAATTTTCAAAGAGAAATTGAAGTAATAGGGTGAAAATATCCAATTTTTGTGAAGTATTCAAACTCTCAACCCTAAAACAAAATACTATGCGTTGCAGCCGACTGCCTTATTTACTTCTGTTATTGTAGCAATATTCCATCATATTCTATGCCAACATTCCCTCATTCATCCAAGCAACAAAATGACGCTGCACTCACAGATAAAAGCGTGGAGGCTGAAACCGGTCGAGCCCCATTTCAATATCAGATAACATCAGCAATGGATTCAGTCACGTGAACGATGCGTTCCAATACATGAAATCAATTACGTGTGTTACATGTGATAAAAGCGTTCATACAATATTTGCGCCAACAACGGAATAATGACGAAACCTGGTAATATTTTCACCGCAGGAGAAAACGACAAATAAAACTATAAATAAATCAGCTCCGTAGCATTTCTAAAAATTATTTCGGATCTTAAGGTTATTCTTGAATGTGTTAAACATACGTGTGACGGGCAAATTTCAAATCTCGGGTGTCAGATCGCAGTGATACATAAACACTATAAAGAAATGGTATCTACGGCTTGTTATCGATCCGTTAAGTTACTACAAACATGTTCTGATAACATGATTGCGGATTCAAATTCGTATCTGCGACCTCTCGCGGGCTAGACCACATGCCAACATGCCACACGCTCTCTTCCCCTAAGAAATACATTATTCGCATTTGGTCAGATCTTTATCCCACACTCATCGCGGCCCTTTCTGCCTTCATTCTAAACGTCACTGCCTTCTGCAATACTGCCGCTTCATTTCTCTGCACCCCCCTCACGTCCACCCCTTCCACCCTTGTCGCCCACGCAGGTTTCAATGAATTGTTAAGAAAGATTACAGCCGCCTCTCTTGTCGGTGCATTTGAATATCAAATCGTGCCTTCTCAACCCGCGGTGGCCTGGATTAGTCCGCATCAGAATGCCGACGGCGCGCTACTGCTAAATAATGGATCGTGGGCGAGACAGCCAGCTCAGCGGCCGGAGGCACCAGGGGAGAGGGCGAGGAATTGCGTCCCGTTGCGTGTAGTTCCCCTGCAAAGGCGATCTACCCTCTCGGGGAACCGCAAGGAATGAAATGCATTGTGACTATGTTCATGACCTACTGATCGTTTCTCAATTGAAGTTAATGGTTTTCGGTTCGCGTGAACTGGCAAAGCTGAACAACTCGTAGCCGCTTAAGCATCAAATTCGTGGGCCAAGGAAACGAATGCAGCAAAACTTCGTTACTATTACCTTCGCGATGTAATAAATGTTGGGATACAACAGAATGAAATAGGTTGAAATGAAAATCCTCCCCTTTTTTCTGGTCCACCTGATTTACGACAAAAACTCCAACATGTAATTTAAGAAAAATTCAGTGGTTCAAACATTCTTGTACCAAATTCTACAAGAAAAGTTCCTTGTTGAGGATAATAATTTGCTCACTGTCATTTTTTACATAATAACACCATATTTGACTCAAGCGATTTCATGTCCGTAGTTTATACAAATATCACATGAATTACAAGGGAGAGAGAAATCATTTACTACCAGGGAAATAATTATATAGGAATTATATAATATGGCTGGTGAGGCAATAATAGGGTTCTTTTTCGTAATCAACATAGTACCTAATATTCCAGACTAGTTATCAGCCTTATTCTGTTATACGAACTATTGCCGCTCACATTAGCAATGCAATTCACTTCCAATTTGAAATCCAATGAGGTGAAATTATGAAATAAAGTTTGCTAGTGCCGTGATACGCTTCGCAGTTATTTCGCGTCATTACATAATGAGGTTTTATTTTTCAATCTGAAAAGCTCTGTCCTTGAATGCTTTTAAAGTGTAGAACAGTTTGAACCCGAATCCATGAGTATATGGTAAGGGTTAAACGTGGACCACTGACGTCAATCCAGCAGCCGCCAGCGAGACACTGTGGCATGGGAGCGCACCGAAATTATCTCTACATGCAGTTGACCTCGCTCCAAGAGAACAGAAGTGAGAACGGTTCTGGAACTTACAAACGAGAAAAGATTAAGTTGGGGTGATGAATTAAACTGCTTATGTTGTAATTACACTTGTTTCCATTCTACTTTTATTTTTGTTCACATCCTTTTTTGTCACGGGATCAACATATTTTGTAACCTTGCAAACAGACTTCTGCAGTTTTGAAAGCGGCATCACTATTTGAAAACAGAACAGAAATGAGAGTATATCTGTTTGTGGATATCAGAGCTATAGCAGAAAGTTTTGTGGTTTTAAAGAACGTATATACGTTAAATTCAATCTGCAGAAGCATCGCGCATGCCGCGCGCTGAGTACGTCAAGGAACTGAATACCAAGGAAACGAGCGGGCATGAATCATTAGAGAACTTAAAAAGAACTTGGAAGGCAGAACCTTTCTTTCATAAAAAAACTAAAACATAATACGAAAAAAATTGACGGAAGAGAGTTTGCAATACATACTTCGGTTATCTGTCATTAGTTCTCATGTTCCAAACATTGAAAACCTAGTAAGAGCGAAAAGAATACAGAAATGACGAAAAACACGTGATGAAAAACACGTGACCAACATAAGTATGCAACACAAACAACTCTGATATTAATGTTACATTTTGTTTGCACGTATGTATTAGTGACTTTTTCACTAAAATTACATGATACTTATTGCGCTAAAATATTATTACCGTCTCACTAAAATTTTATTAAATGGGAGCATTTAAGTGCTTACAAAATTTTATTAACTTATCGCCAATAAACAGAAAACCTACGTGTGACACGTGAACGAGAAGTATAATTATAGTTAGTAGGTGTATGGGGGAGAAATGTATATGGTTGTATAAAGAGTCTAATATTGTAGTTTTATATTAATGTACGCTAGATTATTATTAAATCTGTCATATTGTATCATTACAATTTTTAATGATCATTAACATTTTAAACAAATCCATCGATTTCCCAAAGGAAAAACTCTATAACTTAATTTTGCCCATTTCCGTGCAGTATGATTGGAACTGTGCGTCCACCGCTACGTCGGGGCTTTGCATTGCTCGGCGCGAAGCAGGAGAGCAGGTGTTTATTACGACACAGAACACTGAGTTGACAATCACAGCACTAATTGTTTGAATGTCGTTTCCTGGCACATCAACGTTCGTTCCATTTGTGTTGTGGATGTCAGGAAGGGTGGTGGCGGTGTTCCTCCCCCGCTACATCCTGGGAGATCCGGCGCCTCTCTTCACGTGAGATCCGGCGCCAATCTACACATTGACTAGTAGGAAGATTTCTACCGCCAGGAAGGTCCCTGCCAGCGCACTGCAGCAGCCGGGTTATGCTCTAAGCCCCCAACTGCTCTCCCGACATCTTTGGGGAGAGGATAGGAAAAGAAAGAGGAAGGAAAGATTGTGCGCGGCCCGTGGCCCGTTTGTTATGGTACTGCTCCGGCATGAGCTTGGCCTTAATCCAAGAAACAACGAGAAACTACCGAACAGAGCGGCCGGCCGCTAGAATTACTTTCCCTCTGCCATGGCTGAACTCAACTTAGCTAAGTAGCAGGTGTCGAAAATTCTCCACCGACGGCTCTCGAAACTTATGATCATCCGGATTGCGACGCTACAGAGAAAACGGCAATGCTGGTGCTACGTAAAATTCAACTTGTGATAATAGTTATGCTAATAATCTCGTTGCATGACGCTGTGGTGCGAGGCGAGCTACTGCCTCCACAAAACTACCAAATTACTGACGTAGACCATCAACGATAGCTAGACTGCATACCACTATTCTGTCGTGACGTGTGACCACGTGATCTTGTGTGTGATTATACATTTCAGCTATGAGTCATCTATTCATCCATTCAAATTTTTCACACACGAGCTGAGAATATGAGGGATAACGCACTCAGATACAGGAAATAACCAGAAATGGTCATTGCTCCGCAGTGAGATTTTATAAGACGAGTAAATCTTGGGTATTTTCACTCTCAAGATTTTCACGTCGTTTTTTTTTTAATGCGTAATTTAATCAAAAAATACACTGTTTTTAATAATGTTTTTGGAAAATAGTTGAAATAGTTAAAAATTTCTTTTTTAAAGTAGGAATGTACGCAATTATCCAAAAACTTCATGATCAATTCTAATATAAAATAAAATACCTACGGTTTCTCTAAAAACGTAAAGTAGCATTAAAAGTTTGAGTAATTTAAAAAATATCTTTCTGAATTTCAAATGGGTTTGTTGCGCCTAATTCGCGACATTCTGGTTACATTTGCTCGCTTCTGCTCGCTACTGCTTCCAGGGAATTTCGTCGGTACCATTACAATATGTTAAGTGGACAAATTGTGATAAACATTTTAAAGGAAATCAATATATTACGTTACTCTTTATCCACTGAAAAATCTCCTACAATTGAACAACAAGTATTTCAATCACACACATTTGGAGGCAGACTAATTTTCAGTTATACTACATCTAAACTATTGTATGTTTATTTAACGTATTTAATGTGTCGATCAGAAGCTATGAGGCTAACTACCCTACATAAACATTTCACAAGCAATGAAAACAAACACTGCATATCACCCATAAGTCGTTGTTTGATACTTCATAGTTTTAAATGTAAATTGGCGCGATTGCGTTACTTCGTATCCGAAGACGCACATGAAAGAATCGTTCCTCAAAATACTTGTAGTTCTCCCCAAGAATCAGACCAATGGCCTAGTGCCTGTGAAACTTCGAGCGCCACCCGGTCCCCGGAGGGCGCATTTCCGAGATAAAATTGCTCTTCCGCGAAACAACATCACCACCATCGCCAGTCTCCGATTTTCTCGGTAATCTAGGGTATTCAGGTAGGCACCTAAGCCGGCACTGTTTCCGCGACGATGGATTTCAGCTGTGCGGTGCATAATGGAGACGCCAAAGCGACGAGGTGTCAAAAGGCGCCGTCCTGGAAGTGGAAGCGACGGTGGCGGCGGTGGTGGCGGCGGTGGCGGCGGTGGCGGCGGTGGCGGCGGTGGCGGCGGTGGCGGCGGTGGCGGCGGTGGCGGCGGTGGCGAGCGGTGGCGCGTGGCGGCGGCGGTGGCGGCGCGGCGGGGTGGCGGCGGTGGCGGAGGTGGTGGCGGCGGTGGCGGGGTGGCGGCGGTGGCGGGGTGGCGGCGGTGGCGGCGTGCGGGGTGGCGGCGGTGGCGGCGGTGGCGGCGGCGGTGGCGGCGGTGGCGGCGGGGCGGCGGAGGCGGCGGTGGCGGCGGTGGCGGCGGTGGCGGCGGGGCGGCGGAGGCGGAGGCGGCGGAGGCGGCGGAGGCGGCGGAGGCGGCGGAGGCGGCGGAGGCGGCGGAGGCGGCGGAGCGCGGCGGCGGCGGAGGCGGCGGAGGCGGCGGAGGCGGCGGAGGCGGCGGAGGCGGCGGAGGCGGCGGAGGCGGCGGAGGCGGCGGTGGCGGCGGCGGCGAGACGCCGGAGACAGAGGTGGCGCCCGCCGCATGCGTCCTTCGCGCTGAATCACTCGCCTCCCCGTGCGCGTCACCTCGCCCATAAATAAGTTCATTGAGCGTCACCTCACGCCGCGCGCGCCAGGCTCTTCGCCTCTCTTCGCCGCCGTCCTCATCCTCCTCCTTGTCGCCGCCGCCGCCGTGGGCCGACCCATTGTCGGCCGGGCTAACGTATGCTGCATGTGGAGATCGCGTGACGCAGGCGAAGCGGATTTCACTACTCCCCAGCTCAGTAGGCCAGCAGGTTTTCGAAACGGCTGATTCAAAATCAGGATAACGCGTGCGTATCACATTTCTCTGCGTGCACGATTTTCACGGAGAATATCTGGCGGACAAAACTGGCATTTTTTATCAGTTTCTTCCTCCAATATCGTTCGTTCTCCAATTTACACACAGTCCATCTCCCCGTTTAGTCATTGTTCTTCCTTATCAACTCTTCCGTAGAATCGAACACACAACAATGCGAACAGAGTATAAGAAACATTAATATGAACGGGTTCTTAAAGGAGAAGAATTCTGATTTGTCACTTCGACTCTCGCTCAACACAATTTTTTATTTTGCCCAATTACACAGACACGTTTTAGGAAGTTAATGAATGGCGAAAATGTACCCCAAATAATTACAATTGAATGGTTAAAAAATTCTTACAAATAACTAAAGAATACTATAACCCATTACTTCCTTATCTTTAAGAGTTATCCTCCTTTAATGACTTTCCAAGCACAGACTGGTCATGGCAACAATTACCATTATTTCCAGTTGAAAACCCGACTAATCTCTTTTTCATCTTAGGGGCGCCATTCGAAATTAAGAATATTCGATTTTTAATCCATCAGCGTCAATATCTCGGAAAAGGTAGTCAATCATTTTTCATTAACAAATTTGCTTTCACGGAAAATTAACGTCCATCGTCGAATTACGACGAATCGCCATCAAAATAAACGCTACGTAGACCAATGTTAGTAGGTTCTGCGTGGAAACATCAACACAGTATTCTGTGGATTCCGGGTAATAAAATCAAACTTTCAGTATCTATTCAATAAATTTATTTTACTCCGAACGTCACGATTCATGTTGTTAGGTCTTGCCCCCTTTTGTGAAAAAAACATCAAAGAACAATGAAAAATATTTATTAAATATAAAAATGTCGCAATAATCCCATTTTCTAATCCCATTCCTTAACAAAAAGTTTCAAAAGATACTACCTATATCATTCATATTTTACATACTGTAATTACAGCTTCGAATTGTTGATAACAGTCACATTTGAAATTACTAACACAACGGTATTTTGTTACACAACACATACTACGTCACATGCTGTATAATGTACAAAAACACAAACATAATACACTAAATGTGAAGTCCAAGTGCTAATATATAGCTTTATAAATGTGTGTAACACTGCAGAAAAAAGTACAATAGTATTTATTTTCCAACTGAAAAACAAGTTATGTAAATCTCTGACACAGCAAGTGGATTTTTCTCGCTCTTACGCATAGTATAATGCATTCTCGTATACGGTGTGGTAAAGTCAACATTCATGTTATAAAGATTCTTGATATCGAAAAATTGTTTTTTTGTTTTTCAAAAAGGCTGTCTCCGTCCGTCTGTGAACAACTCGGCGCCAAAATCTTACAAGGAACTTTCACGAAAATGGATATTCCTGGATCGTCGCCTTGAATTTGAAAGGGATCATTTAATTTTTCAGAATACTTCATAACAAGCCTCTAGAACATTTTCAAAATTTTCTCTCAATTGCCCCATTATTTTTTTTAACATTGTTTCCTCGAAAATAGTAAAGTATGTTTATAAGAAAGGAGCAGGTCCAATTTTCAATGAACCTCTAAATTTTTGAAAATTAAGAAAATTTAGAAAGAAAATCGTCTTTTTTCTACAACTACACGATTGAAGATTAGAGATTTTGTCTTACTGGTATCCGTTCTTCAAAATTTAGATCTTTATAAAATGACGTACCGTATGTGTTTTTGGAAATAATACTTTCGCGTAATTTTGAGTTACGTAGTAACCATTTTACGACTTAGTAAAATTACCACGATATTAAGGCAATTTTACAATCGCGAAATAAATCAAGCGCATGACCGGGGGAAGGCTATACGTAAGCGCTTACACATTAAAATACCTGCTTGGCTAAATATTTTTTCTTCAAATGTTTAAATGAATTCTGTGCAAGACATTGAATTCAATAACAGAAAGCAACGTTCATTTAAACTTCTTAATTTTTTTCAAAAAAATACAGAATACCAACAATACGAAAAAGTAAGAGCTGGTCAGCATAACTGTTTTTAAGATGTAGTCTCAATCCCTTTCACTGTCTCTTTATCATCAAATGGGCAAGCAATGAAATACTCCCGAAAGACAGATGGTCTGAAACTATGGACTTGAACAATTCCCATCTGAATTCTCGTAAAACAGTCAACCACTCGAAATTTCCCAAATTTCCTAAGTAAGACACGCTGGACAAGAGCAAGTGAAAACCCAATGCGAATGCTCTAGTCGACCGGCGCTTTCGCTGCTATAACTCTCCCGCGCATAACTCACAGTTCTTTCTTTCGTTCGGGAAAAAATAACAAAGGGGTTTTATCTCGCTGAAAAACGCCGACGAAACCCATTACGTTCGTGGTTAGTTGAGCCTATCGCGCGAATGTATTGCTAGCATTTGCAGAAATGAATCAGGCTGGTCTTGCGCCGGCACCAGTACTAGCTGGACGGAACGCACAGGCGCGGTGAACACGAAAAACAGGGGTAGACTAGTCTCGGAAATGAACATTAAAGGGAAACGTCGCATCAAAGGCGCCAAAAATAAACTTAAAACAATTTGCCCACTCGGCTGCGAAAGAGGAACAAACGCGCACGCTGCGGGCCCTTCCAAAGACACATTCGACCTCTTTCGAAGCCTTTGTGACATGGCAACAGGAACGAGCAGAAGGGGGCGAGTAGCAATTGCCCAATATCTAACGACAGTGAATGAGCAAAAGGAGCGAGTACCAATTGTCCAATACCTAACGACAGAGAATGTGAATTTAACTCGTAGGCATTCTCCTGTGTTCGTACAGAAAGGTTACGATCTAAGAGATGCACTTTGCTGTAAACCAAAAGTAACCTCGAAGAATCTGTGAATGCGTAAACATCTATAACCATAAACATAAGGTATCTTTTGCAAATCATCGCCAAATGTGCACGCCAAATCACTTTTGTATTTATTCTTTGAAAGTATTTCATAGTTTTATTCCTGTTTGCAGTAAGTGAAGTAGTCCTAATCCAGTACAAGACATCACGTCAAATGTTTTCTTAGAAATTTGATTATCGTTTATTTAAGAAATAAGCAGCACGTATACTACTAATGACGGAAGCCTTTTGCATAAATAGAGAGAATATTTACAACGGCGAACTTTACTACTAGTAGATTACATTTCGAATGCAAATTAAAAAAAAAGGTTACAAAGTAATTCATCTAATTGGAATTCACATGAAAACTACTGAAGTTTTCAAAAATATAGTAATAAACAAGCTAATGCAGAATAACTTACATTACTACAGCTATCTTATATTTAAAAAAAACATGATAATAGCAGATATACCCACATAGCTTTTCTCAATGAGAAAGGAATCGCACCTGAAATATATCAAGTGCAAGTGGAGCATAGCACACATGTACATCCGAAGGCCTCTAATAAAACCACGTTTCTCATACTATTTCAGATGCAACTTAAACACTATCTCCGCAACTTCCGACGTATTAACAAATGCAAAATAAGCATCGATTCTGAAACAGAATCATGTATTCTTACTGAAAGCCATTTAATTCTCAATCGCTGTTCAATATCAAACTCGTCATAATATTTAACCATCAATTTGCAATCAAATTATCTATAGTGAAATACCGTAGGCTCCATCTTCATCAGGCGCGGATCCACAGAGAGAGAAATTAGGGAAATTTTTCACCCTAAAATTTTTCAGTAAATATTCACTTCAACGAAACTTTCAAGCAAAAATATTTTCGGATAATCATTAAAACAAATATAATTATATCGCAAAGTGAGCTGAGTGCAGCCTGCGACATTTTACAAAATCGTTGTAAATGACAGATACGACCAAGACATTTCGAATTTCCCCTCTCAAAATTTGTCTCTGAATCCGCCCCTGTCTCCATAAACATATTCCTCTCATTTACGAACTCGCTCAACTGTAACAATTTATTTTTGATGACATTGTAATGAAACACCGCCTTTAAATTTGGCTTTAAAGCTGACTTCGGAATTCCATCGCAGCAAACTGCAGAATCACAAACTCGTATCGAAGTTACATCAGGGAAATGCACCAGATGTATTCCGGGAAGACAACTCAAGAAAAAGTGACAAAGGAAATGTAAGTGAAATATAATAGCTCTCACATGAATTCTCGACAATTTGCGATTTCATTGCAGAATAGTTTAATGAAAAGCATCGAGAAAAGTAATATAACTTCCCATACGACGAATACACTTCCGTAGCTAAAACAGGAATAAGTTAATTTCACCAAGCTTCGGCTGAAAATACGCCATACTTCTCAGAGCACTAGGAAAAAAAATTCTGGCTTAGGCGGACGCGAAAGGCAGAAATTCATCCTGATGAATTGGAAATCTTCAATATGTCACTTCTTCAACGTAGACTTTTTAAGATGAATATTAAATGCTTAAAGTGAAATGAGCATCTTGTCTCGTAGTATATTATGCCTTTGTCTCCATGCAAGTTTATAATTTTATGCTCTATTGCATAAGTATACGTTTTAAAAATGTGCGACGTTGCGAGCGAGTTTTCAGATTTATATTCAATTAAAGTTTTCCACTAAGATTTTTCAAATTTGTCAATAAAACATATCTACAAATTCTATATTCCAATAATGCACGGGGCATGATAGGTAACGTAATAAAAAATCTTCAATTTTGTCACGTTTCCAACAAGTTCAAATTTCAATACAACAGTATTGGAATTTGAAATGGAAGAGAAAAAAGCAATAATCAACATAAATTTGCACAAAAAAATGGGAAGAAAGTGTTATATACTTGTGGTTCAAGTAGTTACAAAAGTACAGATGGCCAGTATGTTTATTTCATGTTCTGTATGCTGTGACATATTACAGTCCCTTGTGCACGAATGCTTGTCCTAAAGCTACGTCGAATCAGCACATTCCCTCGGTATTTACACCACACTGAGCACGGTAAATATAGCAGATGTGGCTCTGTACCGTTTGATTAAACGTACCATCCACCGTATTATTGCAAACAGCAAGCTTATTGCAGTGTTCGCCACAGCGCGACCACGTATAAAGTCAACTATTTACAAATATTATTATAAAGATAAATGGTAAAAATATGCTCATAAATCAATTACAATTTCACGCACTAACAGGCCCCTCAATTTTTTCCTGAGCGTCAGTTTACTTTTTCTTTGCACCTTTGAAGAGTATCATTAGAACCGACATAACTTAATTTTCATTTATTTATTTATTGTCACACAATACCCTCTGTATATGATGAAGGGAGAGGAATATTATCTGCTTTTTCTAAGCTCGAGAATCCCGACCTTACTCTTTTATTACAGATAGTTGAATTACAAATAAAGGTACCAGCAAGTATGGCTGGAATAGCTTCATGTCTAATGTAGAAAGTTTATCGTGTGAAACGAGTCCACAGCGCATCGAAACTTGTATCATAACGCGGTACCGTCGCAGTTGGCTGACAGCAGTTAGTTTCAGCGATCACACACACATCGCTGTAGACTTGTCCGAGACGAGTGAAAGTGGGGACAGAGGAAACGGAGTTATAGGCTGGGAGAGAGAGAAAAAGAGAGATTACAAGTTCGACGAAGAAGGGCGACGCAAACCACGGAATGAAACTTACAACAAGGTTCATAAAAAATAGGACTGTCACAGTGTTTTGAACGATGGTATATCATGATAGGAACGATGAAAGTTGAAGATAGACGAAAAACAGACGAAACGTCGATAGTAAATGTGTTCGAAGAGATAAAACAATAAATAATAGAACTTGTTTTCAAAAATACATTTGTCCATAATAATGTGCTATTTTGCATAAAAGATACAGTAAAATATCATGATCAAGCACACAGCCTAACTCAATGAAAAAATAAGAAATATACATATGAACACAGATTTTTAAATTGTAAAAATTGATTGATTAAACCGAGCTGTTTAGATCTCTTTGCTACAATTATGATTCATTGTAAAATATTTTTTTTTATTTATTTTACTAACTTCACATCATAAAAGAAAAAATGTATTTGATGTATGGAAAAAACTACAACTGGAAATTAAACAGAATACCACCAGCACTCCCTAATGAAACGTATTGAGACGAGTGCGTCCTAATATTGAGTTACTGAAAATATGAATGTAACGTCACACAATTCCATCTCGGGATCTTGAACAGTTTAGGAATATTCGAGGTGGACGTTTTTATTGACTAACCCTATGTTTCGTATTGGATGTCTGTCCATTCAAGAATAAAATCTCAAATTAGTGCAAAAGAAGAAAAATTGAGGTGACCAGAAAGGTCTGTTCCACAAATGAGAACGCTGGGCGTTATTGCGTAAGATTCATTTGCTGTTTTTTAAATTTCTGGAATTTCGAAAATTGCAAAAGTTTAATTCAACTAGATATTCGTTAAACGTCATATCCCTTCATCAATGCAATCTATTCCTCACTATTACATCTTTAAATAATTTATGTACAATGTTTTTAAAAATATTAGTAGCTTGCGCGTAATTTTGATTTATATCATGTCAATGTGTTGGAAACTTTGCACAATTAAGAATTCATAGTAGCATTTGAAATGCGCAACGTATTAACGTAAAGAGTACTTAGCGTAGAGGAACGACGAACCGAGAACCTAAGCACTAGATTTCAAATTGCAGCCCGGGGATTTTTTGGGGGAAGGGGAGTGGGTGCTCAGGTGAAATAATACTACGTAACTGTTACAAATGATACGAGATAGTACGTGATGTTGTACCGCCATTTGTTTCAACATCACAGCTCACCTGTCATTGGACAGTGTGTTTGCTATTGATTCGCAATCAGAAATTATGAATATTTCGCCTCCTGTTCTCAAAAAGAGACGTCACATGGATGTGTAGCAGAAGGTTGAATGTCGCGTGACTCGTGGCGTCTCCGAATTCCCCTAACATTCCGTACGAGCATACGCGGATTACTGTTCTCTCCAAAGAAAGTCCCATAGGGCAAGAGCGCTATCTTCCTCTTTGAATACCAGCCCACCAATTCTTGCCCACACCTTGAAGAATTTCGGTGTCCAAAGGAGCATCATGATTTTCTCGAGGTTCTCCCGCTTCCCCTGATTCATTCCACCATCATCGCCATCATTCAAATCATATCACCGTCACCTTTCGTCATTCACCATCTCAGGTAAAGCCGCACAGGCGCAAGGGGCGAGAATCACCATAAAAGTAGCTCCGCAACGAGGAGACGGTGCGTAGCCCAGGTGGTCAACCTGTAGTCCGGCGAGCGGCCTGCCGGTTGGCCGGTACGAGCACGCGTGGAAGCCTAGGCGGAAGGAACAGCAGATGACTGCCGGCGGCAAACGACCGCAAAAAAGGAAGCCCAGAGACGGCGACGGAGGCGGCGGCGCAGCTGTGCGCCCAATGACGCTCGCCACATCCGCCCGCGCCGAGCGTCCAAGATGCTACGCCAGCGTCGGAGACGGGTGGATTGGTCGAGCGGAGATCAGTATCTATGGACATGTATAATTATCCTATGATTGCAGATTCCGCTATTGGATCGAGAGTTAGGTAGGTTCCGGTGGGTTCGCGTCGGTCTGGTACCAGTGGCTAAGCCAAACTAGTTTCCGTATTACGGATTATCGCTACGAAAGCCATTTAATTCAAGGTGTCTAAGAATTGTGCGGTTGCGACCCTTCGAGATCCCGGAGACGGGACAACAATTTCACGGGTTATGACTGCCCAAAGGCCCATGCTTTGACCGCGCGTTTTTATTAAACTTACCATACAGAGGTTTAAAAATGCTCTTTGTCTTCTTCTAAGCACTTGTTGCTTAGACAAAACATGTCCTGACTTTCATTCGTTAAATATTCCTGCCTATTTATAAATTTATTTCAATACGTTTCCCAAACTACGTTGTGTGCAGGGACTGTATTTTATACCCTTCAACAAAAAACTACAGAAAAGTATTAGGACGATACATCGGGAGATATCGTAGGCCAGAGACCACGAGAAACCATTGCATCATGATATGGCCTGTTCTCGCACTTTGACGCTTCTTGACTCTGGCACTCCTTGCGCTTTGACATACTTGACAAAACAGACGTACAAAACCTTTTTAGTTTCTTCTAAACGACGGTAGAGGAAGAAGTGTCTATAACCACAGTATTGAAATAAAAATGGACGATTCTGCGACAAAGGAAATCAGAAATGAGAAAGTCCCCACCGACGGGTCCGGAGAATGCGTGGAGTCACTTCTTTAGTAGATGCACTGTATTCCGGGCGATTCACGAGCAGTCGGTCTTGGTTGGACAGGTTTGGCTGGGTCGGAGAGCCGGGCCAGTGTCGCTCCCCATTCTCCAGCGCCGGTGTCCAAGACGCTACGCCAACGTCTGAGACGGGTAGGATGGAAGAGAGGAAGATTCGCAATGCCACGAACCACCGGCACGAAGAGTTATCCGATATCTGCAAGTTCCGACTTTGGGTCGGGTGCATGTCCAGTTTGGAGTGTTAGTGTTCGGAGTATTGCTCGAGTACACGAGCCTACTTTAATCGACGTCACATAGGCATCAACTATTTTGCGCGCTTCGGGGATAGTGTGTCCCAGGTACACAACTTGACTTCGTCTCAGAGTCCGGTCTCCAATATGTCAATTCTGAACATGCAAGTAAGCAACTCGAGACAGTTCCGATCCACACAAGCATATCAGTGAATCACTATAACGCGTTCAACAGATCAATCTAACGTTGCCATGAATTAAAACATGACCATTTATACTTTCTAAACTTCGGCTAAACCTTACCTTCAATATTCTTCGGCTGCTGCAATTATATTCTTTCTTTAATTCCTTTACGCACGGACAATAAGGGCTAACGGATGCGTTGAGAGATTTGTCAATGGTACGGGGTGCTCTGTCCAACGGCGATTTATGTTTACAAGGGTTTAGCTTCCTAACCACTTGTAAACATAAATATTTTGATTGTAAAAGATTAGCATGAAACTAGGATTGGGAGGCCGAAATTTTCAACTCCGTTTACAGGTAGTAGCCATCACTTCTCATGTCTTTTAAAGAGAGAGAGAGTCAGTACCAGTAGGGAATAAACCAAAATGTCTATCAGAAAAAAACAAAACGTCTAAGTTTCTGTAACATATAAATGGCTCAGAAGAATGGAACATCCATATGAACTACTATTCCATGGATTTGTATAGAAATTACAAACGGCTAAACCTGCTGACATTACTTTCATCACAGTATACAATCATGAAGACGAAACTCTCCACACTTAAAGGCATGAGGATCCTCAATCGTGGGTTAATGTTTCATCGGATGCATACTTAATGTCGTTTAAAATATGTGCCTTTCAAACAGGTTCGTTCGCAATGCAAAACTCCTCCATGGACAACGACTACTTGTTGAATTTCACTCCTTGGTTCAGTAGGTCCCTTCTCATGAAGTAGTTGCTCGATAAACGACAGCAATTTGCAGACACACGACTTTCGTTGCCGTTTCCACAAGCAAACTCCTTTTTCTCGGCTGGGGCGATGCCTCGCTGAGGGAGATACTCGGATGAGTAAACCCCCAACAGCCAACGTGTAGGTCGGCTGTACACGTCAGCTTCCGCGGCTCGCGTCGATTATTTCCGGGCTGTCCGGGAGACGCCGCGTAGTGGCACTACGCGGCGCCACCCGGACAGCCAAGAAGTAATGTAGGTCGGCGCTAGAAGCGGGGGAAGAACGGCTACCTCCAATGATAAAAATGCACAGCACTAATGGTACTAAAGACCATACCAGTTGACATGTCCCGGAACACGGAATAAGCAATCAATCAGTCAATCGAGCAAGCCAAACAGCTACTATTCTCTCGAACAGACGAAATATTTCAGATAAACATATTTCATGCACAAACAGCTGTAGGGTAGCAAAATAATATACTACAAGATAGTATCCCTTAAATTAAATATTCTCAGGTAGTTCTCATGACTCTTCAGTTCATTCAACAATAAAAACAACTGACAGTTAAACGCAGAAACAATTTATATTTTCTCCTTCCTTTTAACTATGTAATTCGCTACGATGCAATTAATTTATTTATTCTAAGCATGTTTAGAAAGAAGCACACTATATGTTCAGTATATTTGTAGGTCTTTACTCTTCGAAAAATTCAAACTATTAATACATAAAAAACTATTAGGGACCTCTTAGAAGACATATCAACATATACTTTTAAATCATTTCTACAATTACATTCGTAAACGCAGACTGTACAAAGAAAAGTGTATTTCGCATACCAGAAAATTAAACACATTTGAAATAATCTCAACTTCAATATAGGTATAACACAACAGTGGTCTTCTCTACAAATAAGCAACCACCTACAATCAATTCAAGCTTGGTCAAATGTCAACCACTTTGTAGAAAAATGTCGGGACTTTTAAAACGTTTACATTTTCCCTCCACAGAAAAAAAATCCTCAGTTATGACGCAGTCAAAACTTCTGTTTTTTCAAGAGGGTGAAACGAAGTTTACATGTCGCTCATTTGGAACGACGGCATAACAAAAAACCGAACGTAGTTCCAGAAACACAAGACGAGTTCGAAAGTGCTGACATAATGTAAAAACTTCATGGAAAAAAGGTGTATGAAAAGACTCAGAAGCATCTGCTTCTGCCTGCGAGCTACCTTCAGAAGAAAAAAAAATCACTTCTTACGTAATTTCTCACATTCCCAAAAACTCTACTAAACATTCCCAAGCATTAAACAAAAAATGAAATAATTTCATAGTCACTACATAATCCTTACGACTGTTACACTGGTCGTCTTCTAAACAAACGACGAAGGCGTATTTCAAAAGTGCCTATCTAAAAGCAGCAGCTGTTAACAGCAAGCTACGTCAAGATCAGAATCGAGGGTTGTTAGTTTGAGCCCGACATGCGAAACGGGTGTCGTCGTTGCTGGTACATCCTAAAAAAACATGTTATTCCCAGTTTATCGTAACTCCTATACAATTTTCGTTAATTTTCCTAGTACTCTACGTGTTAACAATATAATATTGCTACTTCTCCTTCGTACAAAAATATGAAAACGTTATTAATCGCGTTAATAACGTTAATTTACGCGACCTCCTTAAGGAGACACTCAGCGTCCGGAGAGACAGTAATCCGAGTTTGCGAAGTTCTGAGACATTCACCGTGCCGGATTGTTGCGCCAGCTTAGTACCCAGGGTCCGCACTAAGCTGTTAGGGAGTTTAAGAGCGCAATTCACTCGGCCGGCGGCGGCAGGGGCGGCAGGGGCGGCGCGGCGTGTCGGCTGGCGGCGGCAAGGAAACGCTCATTGCGCGCAATGAAGCCGGAGACCCGCCGGCCGGGCCTCGGGGTCAACTGGGAAGAACTGCAGAGAGCGCGCGGCGCAAGAGCACAGACACGCGCCGCTCACGAAGTGCACGCGGCGGATTCAATGGCGGGCGGGCGAGCGTTGTTCAGGGGCGGGCGGGACGGGCAGCGGGCGCGGCGACGCGAGATGGGAGACGAGCAGGCAAAGCAGCGCCGGATGGGCGGGATGGGGTGGAGAGGTGGGCGGGATGGCCGGGGGGGCCAACAAGTGGGTACCGGGAGCGGTAGCTCAGTGCATCAATTGATGTCGCTGCAGCGCCTCTGACCGGGAGGTCCTAGGTTCGAGTCCTGATGGCGGCAGGATTTTTGACACTAGCCTTTCAGCTAGATCGAATTCAGTCGCTGTCTGGAGGAGAATTCTAGCGGCCGACTGCTCTGATCGGTAGTTTTCCGTGGTTTCTCCGATCAACATCAAGCGAATACCGGAGCAGTACCCTACCAAACGGGCCACGGACCGCGCGCGATCTGTCCTTCCTCTTCCTTATCCTATCCTCTCCCCTTACGCACACACACTTACACTAACATGCACCACACTACCACATATTCCGGGAGGCCGGTCGGGTGCTTAGAGCTTGTCCCGGTTGGGGCGGTGCCTCGCTGGTGGGAGAGTCCTGGTTAGGGGGAAACCCCACTAGCCGACGGTAGGTCGATGCCGGATATCACCATCCAGCGGGGAAAAATCACAGCGCATATCCCGAGAAAACATGCACTACAGTAACGGGACTAATGACCAAAGCAGTTGACGTGCCCGGAAACACGAAAAAATCAAATCAAATCAAATCAAAATACAAGTGGGCGGCGCGGGCCGGGCGGGACCGAGCCGCAGGGGGGCTGTGGTGGACCGCTGCCATAGTGCGGGCGGCGCGAGACCGAATGGGCGGGGTGGAGCGAGCGGTGCGAGGCCGGGTGGGTGGGTGGAATAGGGGTGAGGTGGAGAGGAGTAGGGTGGGGGAGAGTGGAGTAAGGTGGGGTAGGGTGGGGTGACGCAAGGCCGGGTGATTGGCGTGAGGACTGGTGGGCGGGGTCATACCACCATTCCTCATTTATAGTTAGAGTCGCCTCTTATTCATATATTCCATAACCAACCCAACGTTTGTATGGGTATTAGCCTCAGATAATAAAAACACATTAAATATATATCTAAGGGTAAGTGAAAACTTGATAGCGAAGACTGATAGCTGGAAAATCAAATTCATGAAAATAAAAGCGCTGATGTGCAACAGAGAAAGATGTTTGAAACAAATTGTTATGATGGAATTGTTATGTATAAAAGGTGTTAGTGCATTTGTGTCCATATTTTGCCGATTTTTCCTGTCGGTGCATATTGGTGTAATTATAGGCGCATATTTTGCATATTTTGTTAAAATAGAGACTTATCACTAAAACGTTCATCTTTTCATAGATTACGTTTATGAGCGTTCATTGCTTAGAGCTTTTAACAGTTTGCTTTTTTTTCTTTTCTATAGATGATAAAATACTAGTGCAAATGTAGGATATTTCTTGATCTCATATTTGTTTTAAACCAGGCAGAAGAAATGCAACAAGACATTCAATGTACTTCACTAAGATGAATATTTACTTCAATTATTTCTCCCGCGAAATAAGGGATTGTGTTATGGTGGCACAAAAATATATCTTCTCATTCCAAGCATGCCTCTCGCAAATTTTGTCAAGAAAGGGTTATACAGGAAATGAAATGTTGTTAATTTATATTGCATATTATAGAGCATATTTCAGAATGTGTAGATCATAAATCCATATTTTAATAGCATATTTCATTACTTTTTATGTCATAAAAATAGTTATCAGTTTTGTGTAAGTCAACAGTTTCTATCGTCATCTGAATCATGTTTAAGGCAACATAATTTACATTTTACAATATACGGAACTTGTAAAAGGAACTGCATCCAAAACGTAACACACACGCTTGTCTGGTGTACGCGGTACATACTGGAGATCCATCGTCATGTAAGACATGAATGTATTCGCACTCTCTAAAGGCACTGGGGGAGGTCGCGGAGGTTCGCGTCACCTGTTCCAGGAACTCCTCTGCGAAACCACAAATATATTCATTCACCTGCCAAGTTTATTCTCCCGGGAGTGGATTGAATCGATTTTTTTAATCATCAATTTTAGATAATCACTATTATAGGAGTTGAAATACAGGATCAACTTAGAGCAGAACATACCGTAATGATCGCATTAGGAGGCCACAACACTGTCTTAATTGACATAATGCAAGTAGATCATTTAAAATAAAAATAAAGAGATCAGACAATTGCTGGTACTGTCACAAAAGGAAATTTGCTGCATATTCCAAAAACTTCGCCATCTATTAAAACGTGCAGAATTTACACCATAAAGACTCCAGATTCCTTCTTCTGATGTGGTCATTCAATGCAGAAAATGTACTACAACATCGTCAATAAAGATTAACAAATTCACGAAGATAAATGTTAAAAAGTTAATATTGACAGAGGTAATATGAATGTAACAGTTTAACATGCAAAATTTAATATGCATGTAACATTAATCACAATATTTACTTCCGTAATTCGTAACTCGGCTCGTACTAGTATTTTTCATCAGCTAGAACATCTACAAATCACTTTTACATCTGACAAAAATACAACAACAACAACAACAAAAAAAAAAAAACTCTCACCAAAGTTTCAAGTGGAAGCAACTCATTAGTCAATAATAATTATTAGAATTAGATTGAATAGGAATTATTTCCCGAAGAGTTACATGCACCTCGGATTCTTCAAAGAACTTCATCAAGAATGGTAGATTTACGTTTTGCGAGAGAAAAAAGTCTTCGTGAAAATTAGGTTTATACCTTTGTCGGGCGCGCAATTCAACTTGGCGGCCACTACTCGCGACTGTAACGGCCCTGGGCGTTGCTTCGTTTCTCCAGGTTACCAGTGGGAATGTCGATGAATTGTCTGAGCATACCACACATCAGAGGACTTTCGTAGTATCAATTGGTTTTATTCATTCTGTCTATATAATCCACTTAAAATGCACTATGTTATATCACAACACATGTTCAAAATGATTCGCGGTAAGTATTTTGAGGGTGTTTGGATGTACAATCTTCAAAGCAGATCTAAATTATAATCCTCATAATAATCACAAATTATTCTGTTACAAAATATGTCTATTTTACTTTCTTCCACTGCGCGCAGAAGTTAAAAGAAAACTTTATAGCATCCGCTCATTTGAGAGATATTTATGATTTCGTTAGTTATCCAGCAACTCGAAAAAACATATTAAACAGTTTCTTTTTTGACTTAAGGGGTACATTGAAGTAAATTTGCCAAAACGATGTGTTAAAATTCCATATTTTAACAATGAATAGCGTCCTTAACGTCTGAGTAAGAAAAATGAAACTTGACTCATAACATACCAGCATTATAATATTAACATATTCTTAATGCGTGTAATTCGAACCCTCTAGCTCATACGATTACTTCAATTAAGTTTAATATTTACGATTTCGGCAAAAGTACCAAAAGTATGGAATTCTCAGCCTACTTTTACAGAAAAGTACCTTCTAGAAATTGTTTCAAACATCTTATTAGAGAGAACATGTTTTGACGCTTCTAAAAAAGGTATTAGATCATCCATCCGAGCGAAAAATGGGGAAAATGTTAACGAAAACTTGGTATTCCCTACAAATTGCAGGTTTTTTTTTTAAAACGAATGTCTCTTCGCAACACCCTTAGCCCTTCATGGGCACTGGGCGTATCTGGAGTAATGCGTTAAGTTTTTGTCTTTTAGTCCCGTCGCGTCGCAGACAATATCTTTGATCCCTTCGACCAGGGACTTAGCGCCGTTAAAAATTCGGGTTCCCAGACGGTCACCCGTCGAGGAATCCGTGCTGTCTGCAATTGTTTAACTTCCATGACTTCACGGACCGAAGCTAAGCAATTCCACTAATGACGCCGTTTATTGTAATAGCAAAAATCTTTACACTTTTTTATTCTCACAGTGCACTGTGAAAACTTTGCACTCTGACAATGAAGTGTAAAGATGATTTTTGCAATAACCACAAAAATTGTGTATTTTCAACTCACTTTTACAGAAAAGTACTTTGATGAAATGATTTAAAACATCTCAGCAAAAATACTTGTCACTGTCAAACTTATAGTTGACTCTGTAAGGCTGAGGTTACCTCAATTCTGTAGTGAAGGTAAATTTGTAATTTATTACTACCAACAGTTCAATTTTTCCTCATGCACTACAATTATATTTTCTTATACATAAATTTATTGAAATTCGTATATTAAAAATCTTATATACATATTACTAGAAATGTATGATTATAGGCAATAAAACCTAAAATATTTGAGAACATTAGTTCTAGTTTCTTGTGCACAGTAGAATTTAAAACGGTACACATTCCCAGAAGCTTTGTAAGTTATTTGCCGACCACTGTATTGGAGGACGATACGTGAAGCAAGTCAATAAAGCTGTGACAGAATGAGGGACGGGGAAAGGCAGGGTAATTTATTTTCATGAATATTGTGCTCATGAAATAGTTGACCAATGGAGCGTTAAGTATTCACCAATACTTCAACCAATCCCAAAGGTATATCGGTAACTGTCAATTTTAACATCGTTAAAACCACGATGACATGTATTTGTTCTTTCGACAATCCACTTGTAATCTTCAATAAGTCTACATATTGAACAAAAGCCGATCTCAGAGGCTGCGGTCGCTAAGGCAGTAGTGCTGAAGTAAGCGCAGTACGTGGGGACGCAAGTTCGAATACTGCTTAGGTATGGGCGTATTTCACAGTTGTGTAATGTTATGATTGGTATACACTTACAGGTATCTACGTTCGTTAATAAGAAGTTGACATCCTATACCCACATTAAAGGTACAAGCTCCGAGATGGACTCAAGGGTTACATCAGGCTTAATATAACGCTAGAAGACCGAGATGGGCGTCACGTGCTACCTCGGTGTGTCGTTCGGCGAGCACCAGGAGGGGGGAAGGCTCCTCATTGAGAAAAGGTCTCAGGAAGGCTGTAGTTACTGCGAAGTCCTGACAGATCCCTCATGCGTCGATAGATGGTAGCCGGAAAGAGGGTCGGATAAAACCGGAACTTAGCTTCGGCAGAACTGAAAAGGGGAAATCCATCTTCTTCTTGGACTACTCGTATTGCATTTTACTCATTTCATTGGAGTTTGTAATGTATTAATTCATGTTATATTGATATGTTTATTGTAACGCTATTACCAATTAAGGTTCTGAGATTCACTCCTTCCTCCGCGATTCATAAAAGTAACAAACTATATAAAACCTCGTAGTACTATTACGTAGGATTACTTATGATAAAATAATTCTGGAACTTAATAAAACATAATTACACAAGTCAAGCTTGTAAACCCGTTTTGTCCTGTGGGGCAAACGGATGCCAAACCTTGGGGCCCGTAGGCGGAAGGCGAACGCCCCGCCTACTTCGTCAAGTGGGCTTCTTTGATCATATTTTTACAACAATGATGCAGCTGTTTTTTCAGCGCGCGAAACATCACGCTTTCCCACACTTGCACATGACACGTGAGAGCTCCGACAGCCACCCACAGCATGGCTGGCTCCGGGACACTCCCATACCCCGTCCCGTCCACTCATGCAAACTTGTTATCTATGAATACGATATTGATTTTCAAGCCGAACGTTTCACACAAGGAAAAGTTCGCTTTCAGCTCTTTTTCTTTCGCGACTACTCGGGACGGCCCAACAGGAATCGTTCTTTTTTTCTCTTTCAGAACTATAAAGCAAACACAAAACCTATTTCTTTTTTATCGCGATGTCCTGTTTGCTTGAGTGTCTCGGGGAGAGCAGCGAGAGACTCTTATTACAATTTCTCTCCGCCCCAACACCCCAACAACACCAAGCTTATCAATTAAATTTGCTCAGGATAACACGCGTTCAAACGCAATTACTTCCCTGAATTATTTTTTACTTTTGATACGAAAACAATTCAAGAGTATTAACTTGCTGGATATGACGGAGACTGCAATACATTTTTCCGTTGATTGCTGATTTGTAAATTCCATAAATTTGAATCACTGATTCATACAATAATTATAATTTTGTAAAGAAAATAGAATAATTAATAAAATATATGTTGTCAGTTTTCATTTTTATATATCTTAAAATTATCAGACTCAAAATTGAAATTCTCTTGTAATGTCTTAGAGATCGTTAACTTCGGTTTCATTCAGGTGTAGATTCCTGGACATGAACTGAACAACACCAAATAACATTGCAAAAATAGCCTGAACACAAAAGCCGGATTTCCCTTCGTCGGTTTACGTGCTACTGCGAGCAGTAGTTGTGTGCAGGGGAGACTCTCTTCGGGCCAAGGATAGCCGTGCTAGTTGTTTCCCACACAGGATGAACATCTTCTGTCCTGTACGCCTCAGTAATTCCGGAACACCTATATGGGCTCACTGAGAACCGCCTCAACATCTCTAAATGCCTCGTTCCTTCGCGCTTTGAGAAAACATTCTTGCGTTCGATAAATCTGGATGTCATCCACAGCAAATTCTCCTACACATTCCAGAATAATCTTTCAGTCATGGTGATGTTCGTCGTACTTCTCTTTTCGGTGCTACATGTATTTGCCAAGTGAAGATCGTCGTTTTGCTAAATTTGTAAGTATGAATGTAATGAAGCCACATTAATTATTAAATATTCCCTAATGTGAATAAACAGACGTAAAACTCTTCAAGTGTAACGAGCGTTACTGTGCTAAGAATATTAAGTCGAAATTCTTCCACACCCATTCAGGAAATTGAAATTTCTAAACTTCATTTCACAAGGTTGCGTTGCTTTGCGCAAATATCCTAACGTACGCGGTCATAGTTCTTCGGCTCTTCCGTAAATCCCAGTGAACGTCCGTCTGAACTTCCCAGGAGTTTCGTCCCACATGTGATATCACCAGCATCATTGACTATCTGGACTGTTTCGTTCGCCTCAATATATCATTTTTAATCACGTTTTTGATGACCTAGCGGGGGCATAGCCGTCTCGGCGAAAATTCACCCAACGTAATAATGCCCTCCAATTTTTACACCACGAAGCAAGCCATTTGTACCACGCTTTGGCACCCCCGTCGCCGCCGGGGCGGTGATGGCAGAGGCGCGGAGCGGAGGTTGTGCGTGCTGGAGCGGGGCGGGGCGCAGCAGGGCGGCGGGCGCAGCGCCCAGTCCACGTGACAGTGAGCTGCGAGGACGCCCCGGGTACGCGAGCGGGAAGGACTTCAGGCTGCACTCTTCACAGAGCGTCAGCGTGGAGCCTTACTTCATGGTTTCACAGGGATCCACGTGGACCTCCTGTAGAGAATTCAATCGAGTACTCAAGCATCGACACTTAAAAACGGGGTCTTTACGGGAACGATTAAAACATGTTCATTCGAACGTTCTTGGTTTAATTTTGTAAATTACGCGTTGTTGTTAAAATCACAATAAACTTTCCCATTGCATACAAATGAGTAACGTTTTGGTGTGGCCATGAACAAATGAAGATCGAAGAAAAAACTTGCAACAAATTTTCCTCATGTCTTGCTGTACAGCTGAAATTTGAAAACGCGAAGATAAAAGAAAAAAAACTAAACAAAAGAAGATCAGGTTATTTAGTTTGTTTGAATGAAATAAACTGTGCAAAGTAGAAGTTCAGTTGGGATTGATAAATCATTAATTTTACCTTAGAGGCTTCTTGATGAAAAATGCAATCTGTGGATGGGTCGATGGGCAACATAGCATGAGAACATATACTGTAATTCCTTGTCAACTAACTGACACAGCTGGTGCAGTATGTGCACGTTTTACTGCATTAATATGCCGGAGCGAAGTCCGCGCAAAGAATATGATAAGGAAGGCCGAAAGGAGGCACTTCCTCTCTATCGTTAACGCCTCATAATTAGTCAAGAATTAAACCCTTTAGACTCATAAGGACATGCTGGATTTGAGAAAAAAATGATAAGTTCCAATGAAAGTGGTACTGGAGACGCATACAGTGATATCCCTCTGACTTTCCTCATTCTACCTTTGGGTGACACACCTAACCTTCTAAAAGTTATTACTCTGGATACCTAGATCCAATTAAAAATACAATCAACGATTTCATTATTTTGGCACTTAGACCCTTATAAAACTAAACGTTTTAATTAACATTATTCCGGGCGTCGTTCTCTATTACAATGGTAATTAAAATTCTCGGGATCAAAAATTGCAGGTTCGAGTCCAGCGCAAAGCATGGCGGTTTTCGTTGCGAGTCCAAAACGTGACGGATAAGGTCACATTGCTGTAACCACTACTATCCTCTTTTTCGTCACGCTAAATAGCTAAATATGTAACTGATCCAGAGGAAAATAAAAACAACTAAATCATTGCATTCCGCCAATTAGTATACTGTCTGACATAAACGGCATTCGAAGAAACCAAGTATGGTCACTTGGAAGATATTCGAACACTATACTCCGCCTTTTTTAGAAGTAACCTCCATACGAGTGTAATTCGATTCACAACTTCAGAGACCTAATTTTAAATATATCTAAATGCATTAAACCATAAACTCTATAGCACGATAAGTCTGACAACTCGTAAATCCCATTATGAATGAACTGAGAATGCAATGTGAGTTTGCTGTCTTAATAAAATAAGATTAGTCAGTTCAACGTGTACCTGTCATCATCAGAACTACGAAAGTAAGAAATTCATTTACAATTACAAGCCAAAAATATACGTATTATATTTTTTATTTAGTTAATGCTATTCTACATTTTATATTGTGTGATTATGTTAATCCCAATTATGTTCTTATATTATCCTAATGATTCCTTCTACGCAGCTGACAACTTCTGCAACAAGAAAACATCACATTCACAATTCATTAGGTTAATTCTATCAAACCAACTGGAAACATCATTAGGAATTTCGACTTCGATACCTTGTGAACGTCAGGCGGCCGCAGCCGCCGGATCCCTTTATTCACAACGAACACGTCGCGGGAGAAGGAGAACGGACAACTTTCCATTTTCAATAGCGGAACTCGGGTCCGCTATCGAGCGCTGCGAGCGGACCCCCCCCCCAGTCACCGAAAGCGAAAGCGGTCCGCCGCGCCCTCCCCTCCCCTCACGGGGCACGCGTCTTCGCACGGCGCCTCGCACATGGTCACTTGGACCGCCTTCTCGCCGTGTCAGGGACACGTGCACTTCCTGGGCGCGCGCTCTCGCAGAAAACACTCACTTTTCGGGGAAGTGTCACACGCATTTGAGAGTAATTTTCTTTCTTATTCATTGTAAGGAATTGCGTTTTCGATTAATAATTTTACATCGATTTTTTTACTAATGTTCAACGAATAAGAGTCAGGCAGAGAATTTCCAAAACAAGAGTCACTGAATGCGCTGGTATGTAATCATCACTAATTAAAAGTATACGAGAAAACGTAAACGCTCACCAACGTTGCAAAGAATGTCCAATATTCAATAAACTATATAACGAACTTTAAAGTTACCTAAAACGGATGGACACCATTTAACGGAGTAACCCAAGGATCGTATTTGGGCCTATTTTTTCATTGATCCTTTTTAGTTTTTAATCCTCAATAATTTCTTGTGACGGTAAATTTTCTTCGAACGCATTTTTAGTGCACCCCCTAAAATGTAAATGCCTTCGGCCTGAGGACCATTAACGTGTAGAATTTGCTTCGGATAATTACGATTTTTCTGGTTTTAGGCTCAACGAGCTCCGCAAAATCGTTGTGTTCAAGCTGCAAATCACGCGAGTAAATGTCGAGAAAACAATTTAGAAACATGATTACAAAATTACTTTTAAAAAATAAAGTTAACGCCCACGGACAGATCAGGTAAGACGCTATTTCAATGTAATATATTACTTGGTGTCTCCACATCTTTCTTCTGCTATCAATGGCCTGCATCGCGTTCTCATCTGCCCCTTTTGGTTTTAAATCACGGCCCAGCGAAGTTGTCTGTTCGGGAAACGAAATTGTGTATTCTCCAGAAAACCTTACTATATTATACTAATGCAACACCGTGCATTCATTAGCTCTAATCCAATAGCCAATCATCATTTCACGCCTTATTCAATGAGGATTTTTAAGTCACCACAGTCAGATGTATATCAACAACCGTGTCAGTAATTGGGTATGAACTTAATTGTTGAGTTATAAGAAATAACAAAGGTTTAGTATTTGCCATATATTGGATTAACATTTCAGAACTAATTTTGAGCCTGGAATTCAGACACATAAATCTCCAGTTTCATTTATCTTAAAAGAACAGATTTGGGGAAGTTGCTCAATGTTCGTTTCCAATTCAGTTCACAGATCGTCGATCACTCAACTGCGAGTAATGAGTTATTAACGTGTAGTTCATTGCAGTTTAACAAATGGGAAAACAGAAAGTGGAAATTTTGATTTTGAGCCAAGACATATTTTTGTCCTTCACACTTCGATCAGACAAAACACAAATACTTCTTTACCTTTCAAGAAGCAATGCGTTTACTTAACATTTTCACACGTTATATCTTTTTCTACCGCTCAATTTTGAAATAAAGCATTCATGGTATCTCAACGCTGAGTATGCGGATCTACATGCGTCGCAGTGAAATTTCTGCACGAATTGGAAACAATCAGCAGAACGACATGATAGTGCAACTGTCTTGAATGAGTGTACATTTCTCGCAGTGAGTAACTTTACGAATGACTCTACATAGGTATTAATTTTAGAAAAAGAAAACATCAGAAATAAAATTTAAAAAATATATATATTTATTTGCAAATTAACAAATATAAATAATAATAACAATAAATACATCATGTACAAAATAAACACCTACTTGTTTATGAATTAAACACACCACAACATTTCGCTTGTGGGTGAATCTCGCCAGAATAAGTAGTTTCTCAATTTACTTCATTTTTAATGTAAATAATACACGTAATGTACGTACACGGAACATATTTGAATAAAAAAAGCAATAGATCAAATTACAATTAACAAAACCACAACTAGATATGAAATAGAAACGAATGATTTAAGTTACACAGGACAGAATGCACGAAATTCTAATAATTACTAGTAATTTGAGCACCGACACATTAAATAATACACGCGTGTGTAAGTTATTTACTAAAGCTTCAAAAATAAAGCAACAACAGTTTTGCGAAGTTCAGAGACCAATCTGAGCGGCAAGGGAATATGTGCTCCTGCGGTGCAATATCCGATGGAAATGTTGCACATAAAACTATATGGTTAAAGGAATTGCTGATTTTCTCCTCCAGTACGAGTCGATTACACACGCGCTGCGATCGATAGCGTTAACGCACCTGTCCCAAGGGGGATAGGCCGCAGCCCCTTCTCGCACCCATGCGTGCATCAAGCCGTCTCGCATGACAACACCACCAGCTGGGTTCACGACCTGTACTGGAGGTACATGGACTGCCCAGGATTGCCCTAGATCCAGCCGTTTGTAATATTCAAATTCAACCTTATGGAATTGTCTGATTAAACAGTAAAAAAATTGAATATTTGGAAGAGAACCTTTATTACAAAAAAAATGATATATTGAGCCCAAATACCACTTTCGAACGAAACGGCACACATAAAAAATAATCATGCGAGTTACAAATTTGACATAATTATGAATAATTTCGTAAATGTTCATCAATACAACTGTTAACAAGTTAAATCTAGATAAAACTTTCATTTATGGCGTCGATATTGAAAGCTAAATTTTCGTTCACGTAATATTCTTCTGGTACGATTACCGAGAAATATCGTATTATAAAAACATTAACGTGCAATGTTAATAAACTAGGACGCACTTACACTTTTCAATAATTTGTAGCGATACTAATTATTTTTCGGTGACAATGAACCGCAACAAAATATTATTCACCCCCCGCATGGGCACGGGACGACGCGTCGGTCGTCCCGCGCAACTCGCACTCTTCCGTGCGCCCACACCCTCGTGCACGCGTGCGCGGACATACGCACCCACACACGCGCTTCGGGCTTTTAGCGAACGTCGGTCCTAAGGACGACGCAACGTGCACTTCGACCGGGCATGCGCCATCTGACACAGCTGACCCCCTCCCTTTACCAGCACGCACACCGGCTGAATTTGAGTTTCGCGATCGTTTCCACCACGCCGGATTACTCGCATAGTCTTCATCCTATCCACGCGCGCTGCGAGGTTTGACACCAGACGTGCAAGATCTAGTAAAGCACTTGCCATCATGATTTTCGGAAACACTGCACTTAAAACAAGTATTTGCAAAATTAAAAAAATATCAAAAACTTATCAAAATATCAATAATTACATACAAGGATGAAACGCAATTAAAATATAAGTTACAGATTAAAAGGGCAGAGCCGAACGTCACTTAACAACACGGACACGTTTATCCGACGAATGACACATGATAAACACTAGATTCTACATAATTGTTTAATACAATATTTGATTTGAACTTTGCTATGGAAAAAGGAAACAGAAATTTTCGTTTTCCAGATAGATTATCTGTAAGAAGTTTTCTCTCAAAAAGTGGAAAAAATCATGTCGGTTCAAACGTCAAGCGAAATACAGGAAAAATAATTTAAATAATCAAAAATACTTACAGTACGAATTACCACACTGTACACAGCCCATTTGTAATTTATATTCCAGATAACACATTTCACTTAGCAACTATCAACTTCACTACACATTCACTTAATTTATTTTTGTTATCTCTAGAACAATTTTGTTTTATTCTTCTTGTCTTGCAAATCCATTCCAAATAAACATTTTTTTTTGTTACCTAATGCGTTTGACAAGTGATTCATTCAATTCGCAAATCAATTTTTGCGGGAGTCGCAACCACCGCGCACCGCAGTAGGAAGATCAGCGTGCCTGTCAAACACGACAAACTAAAATTTAAATTATAATATTTTACTCACTCTATTTATGAATTAATCCAATAGCAGCAATGCATAACACATATCCAACGCCTCCTACAGTATTTCGAACAACAGTTCTTTCAGAATCGAACGATTTACGTAAAAACATTATCGCAACACAACCGCACAACACAAACAACCGCCGCCATGTTACTCTCGACTGCTCTGCGCATCGTGGAAAAGCCATATCCTTGGTCGAGACTGGGCGCCGACTGTACGACGAGCTCATTGGTTGCGGGGATCCGCATGGCGATGACGAAGCCCGGAGCACTATGAGTGAGGCTGGCGGGCTCAGCAAGTATAGTGGAGCCGCTAGGGATCAGCTTGGGATAGTAACTCTCATTGATTGATTATGGCGTCGTCTGTTACAACGAATCCATCAACTCTTTTACCTTTGGGTAGGTTACTAACTTATGTTTTCTTTTCGTGAACGAGTGAAGCGTTTTTAGTCGAAGCGACCGAAATGTTTCCGAGGGCATTTCATAAATCGATCCTAACCTTAAATTTTCCTTGTAGCAGATCTTAGCCGGTTGAGTTTTGTGTTTGATATATTGAATTAAAATTGTTGTATTATGCTTTGTAGTTTATTTGGATGAATCGCCAAGCTATGCCTTTTACTTTTTACAGAGCTGGTGGATAAATGTATAGGTTCACGTATCCATATAATAATGAAAAATGATAAAGAAATTGTCGGAACTTTACTTGGTTTCGACGATTTCGTAAATATGCTCCTGGAAGACGTAACAGAATACGAATCTACGCCAGAAGGTCGTAGGATAACAAAATTAGATCAGATTCTCTTAAATGGTAACAATATAACAATGGTAAGTAAACAATTGAAATTTTGTTTTTAAATTAAAGCTTGAATGGAGTGTACACTTTCTTTTGTTGCAGCTTGTTCCCGGAGGAGAAATGCCAGATGCGTGACCGGTTTTATTTTGGATCATTTTATCCTGTGATTTATATTTTCAAAAAATTAATATTACATGAATATTAATTTCAGTACAAAGATGCTGTACAAGTTTCTTTATTTTGTAATAAATCTGTACATATTACTTCAATGATTTGTACTTAAGATTCACCCCAGTTCATTATTCAATATTGGAAAACAAAGAAGTGTGGAAAAAATGCATTTACCCTGTGTTAGCAACTGATGCATATTGTGAAGCAATTATATTTTTATTGGAGATAATTTTTGAGATGGTTGAATAAATGGAAATTCAAAAAATCTGTTGAGCATTTGAGTGAAAAGTGTTGAACAATTGTTTAGGCGCATTTGTGCAAGTATAGCAAGTGATAAATTTTGTGGAAAGAAAATAGACTACTTATGTTGCCTAGTGTGTATGCATGTGTTTTTGTTAGTTCATTGGAAATGTGCATCAAGAAAAATTTTCTTCAGTCTTAGTCTAAATTGTTCATTGTTGCATGGTACTTGTAGGATTTACATTGCTGTAATAGCTTTTTGAGTATATTAATTTAAGACAGTATAACAAAATTTGTCTTATTGATCATATTTTAGATTAACATCCATTCCAAGGAACAAAAACTGCAATGGCCCTTAACTGTTGATTGTGATGTTATATTGGCTTTGATGCTTCACAAATGCATACAGTAATAATATGAAATAAAAGAACACAATACCAATTTTCTTCCTACAAATAAAATGTTCACTGGAGTTCTAGGAATTCATAATCAGTTTTGTATGGAGTCAGAAATATTTTTCTGTTACGATTTTAATTTTTTCTAGTCTGAAAACAAAAATACATGTATATTATATACTATTATGCTGATTGTCTGTTAGTAAAATTCCCTTGATTTTCAGTATCTTAATTTTGAAGACATTCAGTTGAATATTTTAAAAAAATAATCAACTGATTGACTTAAAATTTAAGGTACTGAAAACCAACCGAAAAATACACACAGCTTTGAAACTAAATTCACTGTCATATTTTGCATGTCAGGAATTGCTCGGTAGTGGTCATTTACAATGAAAACAAAGTTTTAAAATTTTATTTGTTGTATATAACTGTTCTTTGGTAAAATATTACCCTTAATGAGATTATTCTTCCTAATTCAGTGTGTAGAGTCTCATAGATATTTAATGAAAATGTTTGGTCTCATATAGTTTTGAAAATGCAATTTATGTAGCAAAGGGATTATTATCAGTACAATGGAGATATGACAGTAGATTGAATCTACTGAAAAGACAGTAAATGGTTTTCCAAAAATTAGCACACTGTTCAAGAACAGAAATTAAAATACTCAACACTACAGCAAAAAATATGTTTTAACAAAAACAATCTTCACACAATACTGCAATACTATTGTATTTACACAACTGGGTATATTATACTATGGTATTCTGTTCTTTACATAACAAGAATATCAGAAAGTTGTTCTACACAACACATGGATAGCAAATATTGAATGGTGAGAAGCCTTTTCCTTGGAGCCTTGCTGTCTCATGTAAGCAATGACACATGGAGTATCAGAGACCAGTCATTACAGAGTTAAAGAATAGGTGGAATAACACAATCAATTATTTGCATTACAGTCAGAATCAAATTTTTCATTTTTTAAATTTCTGCCAATTTCATGGATAATAAAAAAAGGACCCCTCTCATGTGATGAAGCTGCATAGTTTTTTGTGTTTGTTCTTTCAATTTCTGCATGTATGGGAAATTGCAATGTTTATAGTTTCTTCTCAACTCTTAAATTCCCTTTTGCAAATTCCTTCAATTCTCTTGGGTGATAAATGATTCACCCATTGGTTCTTCTGGTCCTGTATGACTTACTATTTTTTGTGTTGGAATCATTATAAATATTACAATCCTCATGCAATCATCACTTGTTCCCTTAATCACATATTTTACTTTTTTCCTCTAAATCAGACAAAATTTGAAATACAGCAATTCAGAAAATAATATGCAAGGATTATATAAAAAGGATTTATTTCAAGCATTGTGTATAAAACCAAAAGATAAGATTCCTACATAAAATACTAGAAACCAACTAATTAAAGAATCTTGTGAAGTCATTAATTTCAAAACATTTTATGTGGTTCCTTAAATGCAAATCTCAAACACAAATTTATTTTTTGAAGAGCTAATTTACATGAGAAAAAGAGGGATTAAAGAAATGTTAACATTAAATAAAGTGTGTGTAATCTTAGCTACATATTTTGTAATGCAGTTATCAATAGTATAATTTTTTGTTCGAAACTAGTACAGTGCAAATGAGCAATTTATAAATGCAGTGGCTCATCTTGTCTGAAGTAAAATGATATCTTTCTATGGACAAGATAACCAACAGTAAATATATGAAATAAAAATATCTAAGTGAAAACTGCAATTTAATATTGTGATTTTACAATTTATGAAAGGAATTGTTTTTCCTAGTAGGCAAAACCATTTTCATTAACAAATAACAGAAATTTCTTTTCTCTTTGCATATGGATTTCTTGCTTGAATCTTTCTTGAAGAGTGTTTCTGCAAGCACACCCTGAACTCCCATGTATGCAGTTAATCATAATACAATCATAATTTCAGTTGTTGTTTGTTTTTTTCTCCCTAGAATGTGAATTGTTTAATAGAAGAAAATTCAAGTAACAAACATCTAAAAGCACTCACAGAAGTTATGGTGTCTTAATGGTGAAATTTGTTTATGAAATCTATGATTCTGAAAATAGTTGTTTTCACAAGTTAGGAATCTCAATTATAGAAGTAAAATTATAAATTATGAGCTAACTGAAAATCAAATGAACAGAACTCATAAATTCACAAGTCATTTATGACTAAAGTTGTCAAAAATTTAATGATACTTGTTGGAATTTAGCTGCAGTTCTACTTTATAAATTGTATGAAAAGTTTATTTAGATATGTATTTTAATAATTTCTTTATTCATTGGAAATTTGCCCATGTGTATTCTCGACTTCAAAAGGAAACATTTTGTAACTACTCACGTTACAAACTAAAACAATATCTCGCAATAAGTTTCTCATTAAAATCTCTTGAGACTCGCTACCGTATATCATTCAAAAGCTATTTGAAAATTATATTACCTTGGTGTATTGAGAGTTTATTTTTAGAAACTGCCCATAACCATGCCTATGCGTATAAACGTTTTCAGTTATGATTTAAAATATACCTGCCAGGACTTAATCAAGAAAAAATTATTTTAATTTATAATTGCAAAGTTTTAATTCGCAAAGGTGGTTTTGAATGTGAAAAATCAAATCCCTTTGATTTGATTGCTGAAGGTAAACAATTCACATCTTTCTCTTTCTTCTTTGTTAAAAATACATTACTTCTAAATTGCTGTTGGCAAATTTTACTATTTCCCTATTTCAATTTATCTTGTGTGATTTAATTGTGTTGAGCAAATAATTACTACTTTCGACAAATAAAATTTTAGGTCTCATGAAATAAAATGTAGGCAAGAAAGCAAGATGATGGTATGAAGAATCACTTTCAACAGTAAAATAAAGATATCTTTATTTAATTGTTGAAAAGGGGGCATTAATAAAAATACAGACATTTATTAATGTTTGTATTTAATAAAATAAACGTAAGTAATTCTGTTTTTAATAGAGTAAACCCTCATTGCCACGATTTCCAAGGGACCAAAATAATCAAAGTTCATCATATAAAAACTTGTGTTATGCAAGTATTATAAATGTCCATATTACCATAATCCCTTGCCGGGACCAAAGTCTTGTTCATGTTCTGGCAAATGTTGTGTTAACCAGGTGTGTGCTAATGAGGGTTAACTGTATAACTTATGAAAATAATTTATATCATTACTAATAAATGTTGTGCATCACTAATGATTTTTTTTTTTTTATTATCCTCCTTCCTCAGTGATTCATGTAGCTTCTATTTCATCTATCTTCATTTCTCTTAAAATATATTTCACACACTTCACGTTACTTCTTGTATTCTTCATTTATATTTCATATTAGTAACTATATTGTCAGTGAAATAAACATTCTACAAACAAATTTCACAGTTTTTTAATAATTTATATGCATAGAAACTATTTTTTGGAACATTATTCAAATAGTTTTTTCAATAGTATCTTGAAAGGTCTTTGGATTTCTCTTCATTTTAAAAAGAAAATTTGTTGAAATATATTATTGACTAGTACCTATTTCCTTAACTACATTTGTGTATTTCATGAAAATGTTCAAAAATCAAACTTCACCCTATCAGAATAAATTGTTGGTATTCAATGCTTGTTCTCTTGAATGACCAGTAGTAAGGTGTCTTTATCCTTATTGTATTGTACATATTAACGGTAATGCACGCAAATGTATTGCAATTGGTGTGGTTTGCTGTGAATAAAAAATTAATTGTAAAGTTTCATTACATGAATTAAATGGCCTGAGCTGTTTTCAGCTCATTGCATCCATGACAATGAAATTAATGAAGAACATTTTGATTGCAATTTAATGAAAGTAGTCATGATGTAGGGCAAACATTTGTATTAAGGTCATAGACAGATAATAAGGATTTAGTATGTACTGCACTTTTTATCATTACTCAGAAACTAACAGATATCACATATTTCCCACATAATGGGTAGAAACACAAAACTGATGATTCTGTTTGCGAAAATGCATAAGTGTAAATGTGTAATTCTCTTGTATCAATGACGATGTAAAACTTTGCCTTAAAATTGAAATGTGCAAATGCAATTTACTGCATATAATAATAAGATTTATTCTCTTTTCGATATCAGAGCCCCGTAATGTGATTCTTTACTGACGAAAGTCGTTACTTCCCGCTGCACCATTTCGATACTTTACTACCTAGTATGCGAGGAAGTAAAATGAACCTATTCGCAGTTTTTTCCCTTGCGTGATTATCAGACATGATTTGCGGTAGTGATATTCTACAAGTGAGATATTGTCTGAAACCGAAATAAGGTGGCGAAATCTTGAGATCTTATATTGTATGAAACTTGTGTACCTCCGCGGAGTCGCCCGATTCCATCCCGCGGTCAGATTTTTCTTTCACCGTCAGTGGTGAACCCTGAACTTTATTTTAAGTATACCGCACTATATGGAAGCTACCTCTAGCGTTGTCTTTTATTTTAAGCTTTTCTGAAATCCTAATATTATGAAATTCCGTCCTTAATAATTGTTCCATAAGACAATTTCACAAACCACTAACTCCTGGATCATTAAAACACTCCATTTTCACAAAAACAAATGCCAAGGCCTTAAAAAAAAAAAAATTCCAATTTTGTACTAATTTTGAACTATTTATACCAAATTAAAAATTTTGAACCGATGCACAACATCGAAATAAAAATGGTAAGAGTGGGTTCGCTAACTTAACGGTAAGTCAGGGATACCGCCCATGTATAACCAATGCGATAAAAAAACTAAAAATACCAGAATTTTGTACTAATTTTGAATTAATTTATATCTAAATTAAAATATTTTTAACGGACGCAGAACGTCAAAATGTACAATGTTTAAGAGTGAGGACGAAGTCAACATCCGCACCCAGAAAAAGACCAACAAAAAAAACAACAACTATGAATACCAGAATTTTGTTAAAAAAAGGAGACAATTAAATTATTTCGTAGATAGATACACATTTAAAGATATAATGATATGTAGAACCGATAATATTGATCTTATTTACATGGCTACTCATAAGTAGCTCGCTAACAGCCAGCCAATAAATTTCAAGTCTTTTGAAGCAAATTCGAGGATAATATTCAACTGATATAACCTCAGGGATGAGTATTTAGTATTTATTTAGTCAAAAAACAGTAAAAACTGTATGTGACGTATGGGGGAGAAGATCCTTTGCGCACGCTTCCTTGAGTTTCAGAATCCCTTCCCAACTTTTAACTATAAATAGTTCAAAGATAAAGTATTTAAGTCAAAGAAGCAAAACACTACGACTCCTATGATTCTATGCATAGTTGCATTCTATGCATAGTGGAAATCAAATGCGGTTGGTAACACTTAAAAACTAGAAATTTTCCCTGAAGTGTAATATAAAATTCATTTCTATCAGCAAACCAATCACAGATTTGTTGTACTATTGCTGACAAAATAAAAACACACCCCGACCCTACTCCACCCACAACTAGCAAAAACAGTTCAACAAATTTGCGGTTAGTGAAGAAAAATGAAGTACAATGTTTATTATAAGCATATTTAGTCGTTTAGAACTACACAGTACAAATTGTGACTAATGCATCACATAAGCATTGAAATAAATTCCATGTTCAAGTATAAGTCACTTCTGTTCCGTAGTACTTAAGTTCCAAGTATAAGTCACTTCTGTACCGTGCAAAGGGCACTGTGGCGAGGGAAACGATAATTTGCCCAAAATGTATGGCAACTTTCATCCGTTAAGGCCTGATGTGCTTAAGTTGTGTCGCACAGGCTTTGTGCCAGAGGTTTTTCGAGTTTCGTATAGAAACCTGCCAACGTCAGATGAAATAAAGGAGATCCAGAACTTGTTGCAGATGACACTGAAAATGAAGTTTCAGACAGTGTTCGAGCAGAGAATTATTTAAAGACTTTTATTTGTGTTCAAAAAATGGAAATAAACTATCTCTTAGAACTAAGAAATACGATTTTTGACTAATACTATTTATTAACAAAGAATTCATAATTATGTTCATGTAATAAAAATAATTGTTTTGAATGATTTTGATTTTCCAGAGACCTTCAAACTTTCAAACTGAAAAATCTCCAAAGTAAGTTTTGAGTAGTTTAACGGGTTTTCTTTGTATGCATTTTTATTCCCTTTAAAATACATTTGAATCGTTTTTCTACGCGACATAAGGTTAAAGATCTCGAGAGAAAAGCAAGTCAGAAAAATACTGGTTGTTTGGGCTCTCGGATTTAGCACGGGGTCTGAGAGGTCGAAAACTTGGGGATTTAACTAGTGCCTGGGTACATACAACAAACTCAAAGCAATTTTTTAAATGATCTTTTTCCAAAATTTTTAATTTGGGTATACATTACTTCAAAATTAGTACAAAATTCTGGTATTTTTAGTTTTTTTATCGCATTGGTATACAGGATCTGACTTACGTTAAGTTGAACACTTATCCATTTTATTCTGATGTGTCATCGTCAATTAATTGGATATAAATTAGTTCAAAATTAGTACAAAATTATGGAATATTCTTTTTTTTATTTCTGATAAGTGGGTATGCCAACTATACGGTCATGTATCGTAACTTACAAATAACCAGAGAAGGGCTGTTTACCGCAATATTTTGCGGTGCCTACCCACAGTCCAGACGTGCATCCTCCCCTCCCCCCCCCTTGAAAGGTGACGAGCCAAAAGTTATCGCGGCTGGCATGCGATGGCTTCGCCTGCGCTAGCGAATTCACTGGACAGCATTAAGAACTGTTTGAAACTTCGCACTCTACCGCACTTCATAGCGCTCACAGATGCGGAAGACTGACTGGCTCTCGGTATTATATATTTATTTAGTCAAAAAACTGTATGAGACGTATGGGGGAGAAAATGATCTGCGCACGCTTTCTTGAGTTCCAGAATCCCTTCCCAACAATTCAACTATTAATAGTTAAAAAATTAAAAAGTTAAAAAATTAATAATATTTAAAATAAAATTTAAAAAAACGCGAGATTAACATTTAGCGGTAACATTTAACTTTAAATTAAAAGTTTTTAAATTAAATTTAACATTTTAACGGTAGCAAAACAGTTTTTTTGCGTCTGTTCTAAAGCTTCAAAATCTCAATAACTTTTTAGAGGATTACCCTACTTATGAAATATTTATTATACACTTCGAATTACTAGGTTTACTCGGTGTATCGGTGAATTCGCCACTGCTCACCCCGTCTTCCCAGTTAATCTCCCTTCACTAAGAACTATCTCAGTCAGAATACAACCCGATCAGTGTTTCGGGAGGGGAAAGGAGGGAAAAATGAGAGGAAATGTCTTTCCTCTAGGTAATAGTAAAGTTTCGATTCATGAGTAACGCAAACAGGTCTCACCCCACCCACCTCTGAGTCGAGAGAAAACCTCGAACACAGGTGAACATGACAGAATCTTCAGAACTCTATCTAACAAAATTATAATAATTTTAATATGGCATTGTTTTAGGAAAGAGCATGTCCTATATACCTCTCCTTGAAGCAAGCCACAGTACACGTAGAGTCAGTTTCAATAAGTTAGTCAGTTTCAATAAGTAGTCAGTTTCAATAAGTTTAGAATATCCAGTAAGTTTAATTTAGTGAAACAATCTTTCTTAAGTAAACTTAATTTTAACTACAACAGCACATACTTATTCGTAATATTTGCCACGTTACGTAATACTACTAGAGCCTGCAAATTGTTTGCCCACGATGGGTTTGGAACGCACTTGCTTATATGATTGATCGATTGATTGTTATTGATTCCGGGTGCGTCAACTGCTAAGGTCATTAGTCTCCTAGGTGTAGTCCATGTTTTTACCTGGGAGCGGTGGCTCAGTGTTGTACCTTTGATGTCACTGGAGTGCCTCAGACCGGGAGGTCCTAGGTTCGAGCCCGGACGACGCCAGGATTTTCGACTCTAGCTTTTCAGCTAGATCGCATTCAGTCGCTGTCTGGAGGAGAATTCTAGCGGTCGGCTGCTCTGATCCGTAGTTTTCCGTGTTTTTTCCGATCAACGCCAGGCGAATACCGGAGCAGTACCCTAACAAATGGGCCACGGACCGCGCGCGATCTGTCCTTCCTCTTCCCTTACACACACACACATGCACACACATGCACACACTCTAACATGCACTACACTACCACATATTCCGGGAGACCTGTCGGGAGCTTAGAGCTTGTCCCGGCTGGGCCGGTGCCCGGCTGGTGGGAGATACCTGGTTTGGGGAGAACCCCGCTAGTCGACGGTAGGTCGGCGCTGGATCTCGCCATCCAGGGGAGGAAGGCCACCTCCAGATAAAAAACACGCACTACACTTATGCTCAGTAGCCAGCCCGGAATCAATAACAATCAATCAATAATTATTTCAGGAGGAGGCGGTCGTCTTTTCCAGCTGGATGGCGAGATCGGTTAGCGGGGATTTCCTCAAACAGGTATCTCCCACCAGCGGGGCAGCGCTCCAGCTGGGACAATCTCTAAGCTCTCGACCGGTCACCCGGCATGTGTGGTAGTGTAATGCATGTCAGTGTGTGTGTGCGTTTGTAAGAGGTGAGGAAAGGGCATGGAGGAGGAAGGAAAGATTGCCGTCCGTAGCCCGTTTGTTAGGGTACTGCTCCGACATTCGCCTGGTGTTGATCGGATAAACCACGGAAAACTATCGATCAGAGCAGCCGGTCGCTAGGATTCCCCTCCAGACAGCGACTGAATTCGACCTAGCTGACAAGCTAGTGTCGAAAATCAGCCTTCTTCGGGACTCGAACTTAGGACCTCCCGGGCAGGGGGACTACAGTGACATCAGTTGATGCCCTGAGTCTCATCGCTCGGTACACTTGCTTACGTTTCGAGAGCTAGTATGAGAATATCACTTCCAAACGGCTCAGGCGGCATGACAACATTCCCGACGGAAAAGAAAGTTAAACAGGTGGAACTCATTTAAAAATACAAGATTTTATTTGAAGATTTAAGTTCCAAGGACAGATTTAATGAAAAATGACGAAAAAATTTGAAACATGCAATTTTCAAAAACTTCGCTTCAACGAAAATTGGACCGCCATTTTAACTACACGCGCCATTTTAATAAGCGTAGTCTATCAGAAGTGAGGAGAGAAAAAATAGAGAAAAAGTTGGTAGCCATTTGAGAAAATTTTGAAAATGTTGAGGCTTCATATTGAGGTAATGCAATTCGAGGAGAAGGAGCGAAAGTCCGAATGGGGTAAGAGTCAGATTAGTGTATATGCGTATTACGTATTATAATTACTGTTTTCGAGTAGTGAAGATAGCACTTCCGCATTATAAATTGGAAGGTATCATGGCTCATGTTCTGTGAGGAGAGTTTTGTAGTTACTATGCGAATACTGCTGCGACAGTGAGATGAGCTATAATTTGAATTTGTTGTACAAATTAAAAGATGTTAATTTGATGGTTGGGGCGTTGGTTCGGGAATTCATGTCGGGGCAAGAGCGTACCCTAATGCGGACTTCTGCCCCACGTGTAGAGCATTATAGCGTATGTTGAAATTTTTCCAGGAAAGGCCAATTCAAGGTAGCAGAACTGTTTGGTAAATCGTCCTTGATGACTGACATGACTGACATGGCTGTGAAAGTTTTTGAAGTCTGTTGCACTGTACACATTGACAAATTCAAATTTGGGGAGGAAGACTTCCTTTCTTCACAAGTCACAGGCCAGAGACCCATTTCTCCAACTACACTGAGAGATGAGTTGACATTGATTGGAGAAGATCCTGAAGTACACCAGTCATGTGATCAAATCATAAATCACTCACTGGAGCCATCGTCATCCGTATTGAGCAAGGTCACAACACCCACCAACGAACGCGATTCTCCTAATTGTGAAACTTCAGAGAATCGCGGAAAACAACATTACTGTACATGGTACATTATCCCCATCCCAAAGACAGGATTGAATAGAAAATGAGGAAAGTCCACCATAATGACATTGTCACTTCACAAGACTGCACTTGAAATAGAGAAATAGCAGTCCACAAATGCCAATAAGAACTCGCTTTGCAACTCCACAAATAAGAGGAAAGGAAAGAATAATACATCAGTAGCCACTGAAAATACTTCGATAAGCCGTGCTTGCGAAATGGAATTCTTCATACATTAAGCATAGCTTTGTGTAAAAACCGAATCGATACACCAGTTACACGAGTGGAAACTCACTTTTTTTAAATAAAAAGTGCGGACTCTTGCCCCACGTTACCCAACTTTACGTATTAAATCACCAATGAAATTCTGTGTCACAAAATAAAAAAATGTATTTTGTCTTTCAATACAATGTAGCTCTTTCAAATCATGTATTTAGATCTCTCGTCTTCTTGTAAACGTTGCCGGGGGATCTTCCTATGAATGCTTACATTACTTATTGATGGTAAACAAACACAATTGTAAATAGGAGGTCTTGCGGCGATGTATAACATGCCACAATATAGAATACCGAGCCAGAATCAAAATGAAATTGCTAACTAATTGCCACGTATTTTCGGGGCAAAAATGTGTGTGAGCTGGGGGTCAGTATACAAATAAGTTAAATTAGGATCGTAGGTCGACGAAAACCTTCAAATGATTTATTGCTAATTAATTGTCAATTAATTTGCACAATTTGGAATTAATTGACACGTATATTCGTAGCGAAAACGGGTGTGAGCTCTCTTGACGTAACAAGCCAGTACACACAAGTTAAATTGGGTCGTAGCTCGACGGTGGTTAAAAATACGTCGGAATTAATTCGAAATTATGGCAATTAATTAGAAATAAATTTGGTTTCCGAGCTACGATCCGAATTTAACTTATGTGTGTGCTGGGTTGAAGCATCAAGCCAACTCACACACGTTTTCGCCACGAAAATACGTGCCAATTAATTCCAAATTGTGGAAGTTAATTAGCAATTAAGTAGCAATAAATAATTTTACATGTTTCATTCCGGTGTGCTGACATGGCTGTTCAAGCTTGACGCACTTCTTTCTCAAGCAATTGTAAATACTGATGAACGCTTGAGTGTACTTCCAGCTTGAACTGTATTGTGGAAATTATTGGATAAAGTGGGGTGTGTATGGACTATGGTGTTTTTTTAAGGCTAAATGCACCGAAAAATACTTATAGGAAAATCAATAGATCGCAGCACTATCACACGGAATTTACTAGATCGATAACGTCTGAACAGATGGTCCAATTTTCGATCTGTAAACGGTATTGGACTCCCTTTTAAAACAGAATTTACGCCACGATGCCGTTTTTTCAAAGAATATTTCCAAACAAATTAAAATTTTTGCTCATAGTTCCGGGCAGAAATTAAAAAATGACGACGTGCTTCCTGAATCCAACGACGTGTCAATCATGCAAATCGGATGAATAGGAGCGGCGTAAAGTGAAATTTGGAAAACACTTTCCCTCCCCCCTTCCCGCTACCCCTTGTGTCATCCGACCCGTCTGGGCCCTCCCTGGACGCGGCCGAACGGCCAAACCCGGTGGCCTGCGGCGCGGGAGGCCGAATTTTCAGACAGGCAAGCTGGGCAGTCAGTTTATACTTCCGTCCCTTTCGGTCTCAATATATTTTTCTCCACGTGCCAAACTAGTGATGCTGTAACACAGCCAAACGGTCTCGTATCATCTGTAATAGTCGTATAAAACTATATCTTGTTCACATATTTCCGTCTTCCTTCGAATACCATCAAACAATTATTTCAGGCATTACTCAAAATATCGATTCCGATTTGGAAACTCATTACAAACTGACAATTGAACTAATTGTGTAGATATCACCGATATTTCATGCCCACAATACCTAACATACCTATAAGATCTTCCGTTATCATTCCACTACCAGAAAGAATGAGCCGAGATTACGTACGAGCTCTTTCATACGAGCTCTTTCATCCTGCGACTCAATTTTTGATCTCAAAACGGTGTTTGTCTCCTTGATAGATTTCACCAGATGAATCTGTTTTCCTAAGTAAAATCACCGAAGCTAATTTTAAAACTGATTTCGTACTTTCGGACAAATTTGAAGAAGTGGTAAAATAGCGAGCAGGCGAGATGCATCCTGAATCCAACGCTGTAACAAACATTGAAATCTAATACTAAGCATCATGACATGTCCCAGCTAACTTGGTAAGTTATATTGACATAAAATGAACCTGTTATATTTGTATAAACTTGAAGATGGGAATAAGTAATTCCCTGCGCGTCATTTTGGTACGAACTACGTAAATGATAATGTAAAAGGATGTAGTGTAAATCATTGTATTGTGACACATTTATGTATTTTTTAATGCATTAAATTGTCATAAAGCAATAAATCTTTATCTTTTAGACAGGAACACCACACTAGAAGAGGAATATCCGTATACGTGTCGGATAAATTATGTTTTGTTGTACAGTTATGTTCGGCAACTTCTACATTTCTACGTTGAGATATTATTTCTAAACATCGTACGCGCTTTTCAGTAACATTTAATCGGGTAGCAATTCAATTTATAATATTTAATATACTACTAGTAAAACGTGGTTAACCAGTCTCACTTATAAACCTCCTACTAGGGAATGTGAATCAGAATGCCAAAGTATTAAATCGGCGATCCTCATCTAGGTGTCGAGAATAGGGATGCAACATTTATGTTTGTTTGTCTGTTTGTTTGTTTATTATACAGATTGTGGTGACAGAAAATAAATGAGAGGGTGTAATATCGATGGGGATACATTACTCCTCTCAAGTTAATTTCTCAAAGGCTTAGTCTGTGTGCGAACCTGTACAAAATCTTGGATATAAAACTAAAAAAATTGAATTAAAAATATTCGAACTAATGTATAAATAGACAGAACATAAAGCTGACTATAAAATACAACAATAAATCACAAAGCAATGCCAAATATGTTTATTATTAAAAAAACTTGAACGTATGTAAAATCATTAAACTCTACTATGCAGTAATCTCCATCATTATCCTCTTCTGCTATGCAGTAAGCTCCATCATTATGGGTCTTGGGAATGCTCCATATATTACTCAAATAGTCTTCCATCTTAAAGCTTTTAGGAACTGTTTTTGGAAAATTTCTTTGATTTTTAAGTTGCCTGAAAAATTTCTTCTGGTCCCATGAATACATAGTATCTGTTGTCTTGGTTTCATTACTTTATGGTATCTTCTTATTCGACACCCAAGGGCTGCGACGCGCTGTTTCAGATACTCCAGTCAGTCTCGAACCCTCTCCTCGGAATTGGGCTAGGTTCTTCGAATTCTCATCTTGCGTCCAATCGGCTTCACTGCATTGAAGATCTTTCTAGTTGCATTCTTAGGAGCTGTAAAGAAAACAGTCAGTGTGTCTATGTCTCGCCGGAAGCTTTCGATATTACATTAAATAGTCTCAACCATGGGGGTTTGGTAGACTTAGTGGACTGTACTGCGTCTTTCGATGTTGTCAATTGATCCTTTGTGGGTTTACCAAGTCCTTGTACAACAGCAAGGGCTGCGCAAGACACATAGCTCACCACCTCCTCAAGCGATGTCGATTGTATTACGTCAACCTTCAGCAAGTTATTGACAGCTTCCATCGCCGCATTTGTACGCGGGCCTTATCCCACTCGCGGGATCCATGGTCGGGAAGATAAGGGGATACCATGATAGTATGTCTTCATGGCTTCTTAATGCCCAGCCCAAGAGAATTGCTCAGACACTAGGAGGCAAGATTCATCAAAATTCGTCTCCACAGACCATTTCTGATTAGCTTGTGGATCTTCATGAATATCATTCCTATTCTCAACACCCAAGGATGCTCTTACATTCTCCCTAATGGTATTTATTTCCGAATTTCAGAGAAAGTTCCTTACAATGATGGTGCGCTGCTGGTCGCACACTCTCTGCTCGGATACCAATATGTTCGGATGCAGCTTTAACCATTAATCGTGAAATCGCGTCCGGTATCCCTCCACGTCTGCTTCAAATCTGGTAGCCACTAAGTACGCATGTATAATGGAGATATTTAACTACTGAATCCATTTCGTGCGCTGGCATTTGTTCTGAGGTTGGGCGGAATTATCTGTCGTCTCACCCGAGCAATGAACCCAGGTATTTGTTTGTATTGTGGTCGCCAATAATGGTGCAGCGCCGCACCTTCTCGGATGGTATAAGGAGGCTCCACTGCTCTCCTTTGGCACATGTAGCATATTTCTCACTGCAAGCCCAGTGCCAGAACTCGCAGCGCCGCCTTGCAAGAACGGGTCGCATGCGTCACGAATCCTTTGACTTCTCGTAAGTGCTTCTCCACTGGCGGACCGGGTAGTAGTCGAGAGTGGAAGAACCTGTCGCCTCTGAGCCAGAGCCCATTCTGCGTACCATCGCCTAACCCCTAAAAGATTATCTCAGGCACTTAGCCCGCAAAACCATATGGTTGACTATTTCAGATGCTACCCCATCTCCCAGTTGCCAGTTGGTTCGTCGATCCCTTTCCCGGAAGATAGGGCACAGGTCACCTCCCAGCATCCAGAAGAACAGACAGGCGTCCGATGTCGCGGGTTGCCATTACCCTGATAGCCGACGCTCAATAGTGCCTTTCCCCGTCCCCCACGTGCATAGCTGTTATCTCAGTCCACGTAGGGCTGGCCTTCAGGGAACGTAAAAAAAGGGTGAAATGGATAGGAAATACTTGTATTTTGTATAGAATCGGGAAAACAGTTAAGGGACATCTAAGGCATCATTTTGGCAAAGGAAAAGATTGAACAGCGAAAAAAGGAATGGATAATGGAAAGATGAATCAATTTTAGATGGGGGACAGCGGACAGCTGCGCTTGTTATTCGACAGAGGGAGACGGGGTAATACGACAGGGGGAGATCCCTTGGCCCTATTCTAGAACAAAACGGACACCACACGGTATTATTATTATTATTATTATTATTATTATTATTATTATTATTATTATTATTATAACACTAAATAAAAATGCCGCTGGTCCTATTTTCGGCTATTATTCTCTGAATTTTCGAACATTGCAAAATTTACGAATGCGAGAAAATATGTGCTCTTGTAATTTCACTAGTTTCTTCTTTATCACTGTCACTTGTGAAATCTTAAACATTTCCGCTGGTTTCGTCACAGATGCTCCCGCTAACCGCGCAACGAGTTTTGCCCTCTTTCGAAGTCTGAGAATCTCACATTTCACCAATCGCAATATGCCACGTCAACTGCAATGTAGCCGCGTCGCAGAGTTTACTCGTCCGTAGTGGCATCAACATCCAAAAAGATGTACTATATTGCACGTTCACATTATGTTGTCCAAATCCTGTACATAGTTTGTTGGTAGTGTCGTAACTGAAGCTTATATTAGGGAAAAGGGTTGTAATAATACTTTGCCCCTGATTGGTAAGCAATCTATCATGCTTAGGTGGTTGGCAGGCCACGTTCTGACGCAGATACGTGCCTTATTCGTTTGTATGAATAGGGGGCGGATTTTAATGTAATGTATTTTTTCTGTACACTTTAGAACAATGCATTTTAGTAGACATTAATTTTATGTTATGGCAAAAGGAAATAATCCAGTTTAATATGACTTTTTTGTTGGTATTCTTCGTTGCTTTCCACTAATAAGTCATTTTTTACCTTTTTCGTCATTTTTAAAGCATTTCTCCATGATTTCATCGATTTTTATATCATGTTAAGGGTATTTGCTTCATCTTCGAGATGCAAGAAATATTCTTCACAGACTTCCTGAGTAGCCTATTCGATTTCTTCGCTCAGAAATTGTAATGTTCGCTGTTGTCAGAATGTCTGAGGTTCTGTGATACCTATGAGCACCATTGTCGCTTCCTACGATTTCGCGATAGCTTCAGTCAGATATTTCTTGGTAAGGAACGGTCCAAACCACAAGTTTGCAACCTGAGTTCACTTGAGCGAAAGGAAGAAGCCTCGATCACATTATTAATATAGCCAACAGCTTGAGTTATTCATCTGAACTGGTTTTGATTAAATTTTTTACGTGATTTTTCTTTGCTTTTAGAGCATTTTAAAAACATTTTGAGAGCATTTTATCGATAATTTTTGACGTTTTAGATCATCAGAATCCGCTGCGGTATATGAAAATACAAATGTAGAGTTAGTCAATGAAACGTCCATCTCGAATATTTTCTAAACGGTTCAAGATATTGAGATAAATTTTCACCAAACGATTCAGGACGCAGGGGCTCATCAGTTGTAGCTATTAGCTCTTTGATAGCACTTTTTAAAGATATTGAACTAACTTTATTTTTTTGGGCTAAATAGGCTGACAATAGTTCAATTTGTCGCCACCACCCGGCAGCACCAAAATGCGCTAAAATTACTTCGCTAATATTGTCTGAATAAATAGTCCGATTTTTCAATCAGTAAACGGCATTGATTCGTACTTAATATAGAATTTACGCTACAAAACCCTTTTTCTAAAAACGTTTTTAAATGCTATTTCAAATTGCTCTAATAGTTCCATGTTGAAATTCACAAATGTAGGCATGTGGATAATGTGAGCATTGGGATTCGTCAGTTCGTGCTTTCCACATTTTTCGCCTTTCAACATTACTTTTACGTTCTCGTATACGTATGTATATACTGAGTAACATACATAGTATAGAGAAAGTTATGTAATGCTGCGGAAAATCAATTTCGGAATTTCAATGGAAATGCATATTTTTGAGCCCCCGATACCGAAAAAGTTTTTTTTCTTTTTTTTTCTTTCAAGACGTCCGTCTGTTTGTTCATCTGTAAACAACACTAGTGCCTAAACTATTCCTAGACTTTTATCGAAAATGAATATTCCCCTGTCGATTTGGCTTGCTTCAGAGATTTGCGAATTTGAAAAAGATTCTTTAAATTTTGGGGTACTTTAGATGATGTCCCTGGGATATTTTTTTACATTTTCTCAGAAATACCTCGAAATTCTTTATTCAAATTTCTTGTAAAAATAGATTGAAATATGCTTCTCCGACGTGTACTGCATAGGTCTTATGTTTACAGTTAAATTTTAATTTCTGAAAGTTACAAAAAGTTTGAAATACTCTTACAATTCAATGGAACATAAATGGATTACGTACCAAAATTAAAAATAACTCAGACATAATTTAACAAACCAACAATCAACTCCCTAAACTTAAAGATTACAAATTCTTTCAAAGAAATCTATTAAATTTTGTTTAGACCAGTGAAGGATTTCTCATTCTGCTTAACCTAATAACTTCAAACCAAATTTCTCTGTGAAAGAAATTAAACTCACGGCATTAGATATGATACATAAAATTTTGACAAAGTTACAATGTTAATTGTAAAGTAGCTACAATGGAGCAAGAGATGCTTAAAAAATTGAACAGGTACCATTTGTGTTGAACTATGTGAATTTTCGAAAATCACAATATGAGAAAAAATTTGCAGTATGCTGTTGTAGCATCACTAGTTTTTTTCTGAGTATGAGTGAATTTCATCTTCCCTCTGGCCCTTTTCATTAAGCATGTGCTTCTTCTTTTTCCTCTTTCTTTAAATTGAGAATCTAGGTAAAACGTGCTGGCAATTTATTTCGCATCTGTTACTGTATCAGTGGAAGTGTATAAGATTTCTAATTCTAAGATCAGACGACAGTGATCAAGATCAGTGATGAGTGATAGTGATCAGACGTTGTTGAAAAATCTATAGTGATGTTCTCCCACTGAGAAGACAATAAATTCAAACGTTCTGATTTTTTTACAAAAGTTGTTTCCGTTTTGATTTTATAGTTTTATTTAGGCTGGTTCTAAGATCGTTAATGGCATCTATAATTTTTCCTAAATGCCTGTATGTTATGGTTGTAGCTTTCCTCTTAGTAGACCATGTGGTACTGGTTAGCAGTTTTGGAGATTAGTGAACAGTTTTTACTAAAATCTCACATCTGTTTCTGGAGGATGCACAGCAATTTTACAAGCATTAAAGAAAGTCAATGCAGAACTCTGCCTCCGGTGACAGTTACTCATCTTTTGCAGCAACTAAGTTTAGCGAATGTGTTGCACATCGCATAAAATTCGTCAAATCCGTCAAACTCACATATTTAATGCATCTTTATGCACTGGAACGTTTCCAGATATTTTCAAAACAGCTAAAATTAAGCCGCTTTTCAAAAAAGGCAACAAAAATGAAATTCAAAATTATCGGCCCATTTCTCTTCTATCAGTTTTTCAAAAATATTAGAGAGACTTTTTTACGTACGAATGGAAACCTTTCTCACTAAAAACGACGCGCTTTCAGATTGCCAACATGGATTTAGAAAATCAAAATCAACGGAAACAGCTATATTTTCTTTTCTTAAAGATGTCGCCTCATCATTGGATCAAAACGAGGCACCTATTGGATTATTTTTAGATCTCTCAAAAGCTTTTGACGCCATTGATCATGACATTTTACTTTCCAAATTACCTTCATATGGAATTCGTGGTATTGCTCTAGATTGGTTATGTTCGTACCTTAAACAACGATCTCAGAGAGTTGAAATACCTTACTGGAATGATGGAACATTACGTACGCACCTTTCCGACTCTTTGCCCGTTGCATGTGGAGTTCCTCAAGGATCGATTTTAGGCCCTATTCTGTTCCTACTTTACGTAAACGATATGCCCTCGACTATTCGAAACGGAAGAACGGTTCTCTTTGCGGATGATACGAACATCCTTTGCAATAAAGAAACAGTAAATAGTACAATATCAGATGTTTCAAATTGGTTCACTTCATTTTCTGTGCACGTCTTCTAGAATTCAGTGGGAAATACAATTATTCAAATTATCGTTTCCATGTTGTCGCGGCAGGAAGTAATAAGAGCCAAAATTTATTGCTTATTTATCCTTGAAAATAGAGTTTATTACATGGGAGTTTTTTTGATTGTTTTTTTTTCTCCCTTTCAAAATTCAAAATTTTATTGCTTATTTATCCTTGAAAATAGATTTTATTACATGGGAGTTTTTGTTTTTCAAAATTCAAAATTTATTGCTTATTTATTTTTAAAAATAGATTTTACTACATGGGAGTTTTTGTTTTTTTTTCTCCCATTCAAAAATTCAAAATTTAAGTAGTATTTGATAGTGTAGGGTTCAAACTTGAAAATTAATTTTTTCCCCTTAAATAAACAATTCTGTGCTCCATTGAAAATGAACAGTGTACCATTGACTGATGTTAAGGCAACAAAATTTTTAGGTCTCTCAATTCAGTCAAACCTTAAATGGAACGTCCATTTAAATGAATTGAACACAAAATTAAGTTCATTATGCTACGCGTTCAGAATTCTTACAAAATCAGTCAGCCTTCATACTCCTCGTTGTGTATACTTCGCGAATGTTCATTTCCGCCTGAGATATGGCATAATATTCTGGGGAAATACATCTTATAGCTCTCAGACTTCTAGATTACAAAAACGAATTGTACGAATAATAACCAAATCCCACCCACGTGATTCATGTAAGCATCTCTTCATTAATCTAGGAATTCTACCATTACCGTGTCTTTTTATTTACGAATCAGTGGTTTTTGTAAAAAATGACTTGCTCAAGGGCGGGAATATATTTTCAGAAAACGCCGAAGTCTATTATTATAACACTCGACGTAGAAATCATATTCATCAGGTGACAGTATCAACAGCTCATTACAAAAAATTCACATACAATACATGTACATTATTTTACAACACTTTGCCAGATGACATTAAACGATTAAATTCAATAGAAAAGTTTAAATCCCAAGTGAAATCGTTTCTGCTGCATAACTGTTTCTATACAATTAGAGACTATACTGAGCATCACAAGAAAAGTAACATTAATTTTAACAATGATACATAAAGCATTATTTACCATTTGGACTGTATAAATGAGTATAAACAACCTGTAACATCTATTGTACTACAGCTTCCGGGTCAATGACCCCTATCTCGATCAGGTTTTTCGTTCAGTTTCCCTGATCCATTGAGCAAATGCTGAGATGGCCTCTTGTTTTGCTTCTGAACATAAATGTAACTTCATTTTCTGTGCACGTCTTCTATAATTCAGTGGGAAATACAATTATTCAAATTATCGTTTCCATGTTGTCGCGGCAGGAAGTAATAAGAGCCAAAATTTATTGCTTATTTATCCTTGAAAATAGATTTTATTACATGGAAGTTTTTTTATTTTTTTTTTCTCCTTTCAAAATTCAAAATTTATTGCGTATTTATCCTTGAAAATAGATTTTTTACATGGGAGAAGTAGTATATGACTTAGTGTAGGGATCACAGAATTTTGAAAATGTGCACACAATTCACTTTTCCCCGTAGCACGTCATACGCAGTTTTAACTGTTTTTTGATGTAAAATAAATAAATAAATAAATAAATAAATAAATAAATAAATAAATAAATAAATAAATAAATAAATAAATAAATAAATAAATAAATAAATAAATAAATAAATAAATAAATAAATAAATAAATAAATAAATAATTAAATAAATAAATAAATAAATAAATAAATAAATAAATAAATAAATAAATAAATAAATAAAAATTATTTACTTTTGAATTCGACCTGAGTTGTCGAGGTGGCTAGAGTGCGTATCGAATCAGAGCCTAGGTTCGAAGGGTTGCAGGTTCGAGTCTCGCAGTGCGCATGGCTCTTTCTCCCTTGTCTTTCAGGTATGTGTGTGGTCGCAGAGGGCCTTCTGAGTCTGCCGACCACATACCGAGGACAGAAATCGACATCCCCCGAAACTGTAAAAGCCTCAGGAAGAAAAAAAATACTTCTTGAATTCGAGATTAAACGCTTTGTGCACGCCGGTCATGGTCGGTCTATTATCAAAACTCAACGCTCTGCAGTTTTTAATACCTGATCCATCATTTTGTAGTTGTCATGTAGAACTCAAGCTCAATCAGCACTTCTCACATTTTCCATTTAGCTCCTACTGTTATTGTTTTTTCGAATTTGTATCATACGTTAAATATTTATTGTAAAACATACTTGTTTAGTTTAGTGCCCTCTCCCAATACGACGCGCAGTTTCCGCCAGCCCTTCGAGCCGGGCAGGTAGCTCGTGCGGGCACAGTGTGGAATCTTTAGATAGATAGAAATTTTATTCTACAATTGTGCAGATGTTGCCCGGTAGCAGAATGCAGAAATATGAAAATACAGTTAAAATTACAAATAAAAGATTAATGCATAAAAAATCAATATAAAAACAAATTATCTTTGTCGTTAACTAGACATGCAGATGACATTTACCTTTCTATACTATAAATGAAATTACATATATACTAGCATATAGATAATAGGCATTTTGATAGATAATAGGCAAATTATTAGTGGGAATCGGAAGTAGTCCATCCAGAAGTCATTTGGATTAGGGAATTTTCCGCAATCGAACACAGCGTGCTCGAACTTATGACTTTGTATCCGCCGAGACTTAGGTGACGTCCTCCATCCCACAGGGAAGCTTATTTACATAGGTTACATAGGTTATTATTTTGGTAGATAATAGGCATTTTGCTAGGCATAGATAATAGGCATAGGCAATAGATAATAGGAATAGACATAGATAATAGGTATTACAATAGGCATTTGTACTCTCTCTTGTTGTGACCGAGATACATACCGCCTCATTTCGTTACCGAGGTCATTGAACTAACAGCCATGTGCTATGTGAAGGCTGTGGGTATTTCGTCGCAGGTGATTCGACTCGGCTGTTGCATCACATCCTTGGTGATTCTGTATCCCCTCCTCCAAAGTAAGTAGCATAATACATATTCTATTCTATTCTAGCAGTGGGTGAATTACAGGTAGTAGTAAATAGTGAACAGTCTCAGAGTGCTACAGAAAGGCTTCTAAAAATTCAGGCTAGCTCTCATATAAACTAGAAAAGATAGCTCAAATTAAAAGTTCGGTAAGTAGTACATTTCTATTGTTAATTTTTCGCATGTATTTTTGTGTTTCATTGTTTTGTTTGTGACTGTCAGAGCAAGCAATCAAAAATTGACAAATTCTCAAAGAAGATTCAGTAGAAATTCACTTTGCATTGTAGAAAACACAGCATACCATAGGAACATATAGAACCAGGCAGACTTGATATCTTGAAAGTTTTTGTTTAAACTTTAAACCGTAACACGCCGTAGATCGCATACTCATGCCCACTATGTAGGCGACGCCATTGGTCTTGGGTATTCATTTCCTTGAATAGGACTGTCCACTACATTACTGTTCAAACATACACCTTAAAGAAACAGAAACAATGCTCTTCATTTATACAGCTAATATTTTTTCATTATTCTTAATTTTTGAAGTTAACCCGAAGAACGCCGGAAGTACGATTATCTTCTTGGCTCTCTATCTTATTGTTTTTTCCATTCGTTGCACTGAAACCCACGCTAGTGCAGGGGAAAAACGTCGTCGCTCCGCAACAGCGCTGCCCCACACGCGTGAAGGGCAGCTACGAATGAAACGGATTCCGGAACTTAGCCAGTGCGTGTGCGCTGCACAATGAGATTATACTGTAGATAGCTGTTCTTGGTCTGTCACACTGATGGAACTTGAAAAATAATAATTTAGAATTATGATCATTGTTATAATTTTTATGAAGACTTTTGGTAATTCGTACTTCTTAATTTATAAATTATTAAACGTGATTTCTTTACTTAAAAACTACGAAAACTTCAAATGCGTATGTGTCTAAATTTCATTTTCCGAGATTTGCCAGTGATCAATATAGTAAAAAAGATTTTGAACCGAAAGGCTTCTGCAGAATTGTTTGGTTATTGAAAACTATAAAAATATTCACATGAACATTTCCACTGGCATATGTATGGGCGTGCGAGAAACATTTCTTGGCACATATATTTGCATGATTTTATAAGGTTCACTATTTTTATTTTCACTTAAGTAGCGTTTCGAAATTGAGACGTACCTACCCTTTGATTTCTAAATAGCACGGGATTTGTTAACGTGAAGTTATTGAAGGTTAAATTTTAGGAAAACACAAACTGAGTTTACGAACGTAGTGAGTCACAAAAATTATTTTAAAACCTTTCTTGCAAACCATAATATACTCCATCATTCGAAGTATCCCTACGTGACAGAAGATCCTCAATTGCCTTCACAATTTCATCCGAATCCAAACAGCATGGATAACTTCCGTACCTAACCTCACAATCCCGGTGCACGGACTGCACTGACGCGATCTCAGTGCAGTTTCGGGCGCCCCGTGCGCCATGGTTCCATGTCACTGTGCGAATGGAATATGCGCTCCTTTGCTCTGCCCGGAAAGCTGCTCTGAGTGCGCAGTGGATGCGCACTAGTGCGGCGAATGGAAAACGTTAACTATGGATTTCAAATCACTTTTGACATCATGAAATTATTTCATTTTAATAAATTATCTCAAAAGGAACGTAGATCCACATAAAAAGGTTAAAAAAGGGTTAAAAAAGTGGTAAAATTGCCATCTCAGACTCAAAATGTAATTATTTGATTTTTTTTTTGGCCCGAGGCAAGGTTTCTTGAATCACGGGCTCCCTAGTTCTTGCCAAGCGCAGTGCGATAAGCTTGTACACAGTCCGTTGCGACATTTACGCCCGTCTAGAAACTGCACGTACCAATTTACAACGCTGACAGCTTTCAACAAGTACCTTTAATATAATCGAAGTATTTCTCTTGCCATACTTCGGCGCGATAAGTTCATACCATAAGTTAGTACGCTATTTTAAGTTGTGACGCACCCCTGCCGTGATTAGCAAAAAAATATTTATGACATAAACCCCTAACATTCGTATAAAATTAATATAGGCCGTATTTTCCCCAAGTTGGTGTTTTCTTATAAAGAATTTTTCATTTATGCTGAATATAAAATACATTTTTGTTTATTGATGTATAGTTAATATTTATGACATAAACAATTGATATGTTGTGTGGTTTTGTTAGTAGAGAAAATTAGTAAAACTATAGTAAAATTAAAAAAATCGTTTCTTTTAGTATCATTATTATATATATGATAACGAATCTTTTTATAACTTTTGCTATTATTTTTACCTTCTGCATGTGTTGTAATCATATTATTTCTCTGTGTACAAAAGATTTGCCGTGACTTGAATAGGGAAAAAAATGTTCACGGTATTCACCATAGCCAAATATCAGGGTTTTGAGGTAAGGGAAAAAATAAATGCAACAGAAATTCTAATAATACAATTGAACGATTTATTCAATAAGTTATTTTTTAAAACATAATTTAAAGATATCTATTCGCATTATGTTGTAAATTTCCGTGAAACTGAATTCTATAACGCACCTTAAGATATAAACATTTCATCGATTTTCTAATCATTCTTTAATTTTCACTTTACATCGAATACCAGTGAATAATGGTTCTTAAAATAATCCAGTTTTGGTTATTGGGTTCCACGTTTTGAAATTTAAATTGCGTTAATGTAATTAAACACTTTGCATCTCAACATAATTTTTTATTTGATTCATCATTCAAGTATTTAGTAATAATATAAAAAACAGCAATTAATAAAAGTGTGGGGGTAGGTGTTCAAGAAAACTTGTACAGATAATGTTTCTCCTACGTATGTCACATATATTTGTAACAGTTTCTGATGAAAATAAATAAAACTTTTTTTAACGGAAACTTGTCGCTTTAGATTACGATCCATCCAATATTCATTTTTCCCCAATTTTTGAAAACGTTGATCAGAACCAACTCACTAAATGTCCATGTTATATGTAAATTATTTAAGAATATACATTATATAAGAATATATGGACACCTAATTTACGGTCTGAACAAAACATCATATATGTTGTAAACTTCATGATATAACTTCATCAGTATGTTGTAAGAAGGGTGTTCTCATAAAATTGACCTCTAGAGTTCATTGGCTATCGCTTCTGGTTTATAAATACATTAATCCTGTCGTCAACTTAGCTTCACATTAGATATGTTATATGTATCCTAGAGTTTCACACCACCACCTACTTTTGTTTCAATCCAGTTCTATCGTGTATATTGTTAATTATAATCGTTTTACTGTTATTTATAATATTATAGAAAGTCCAGACAATAATTCTGAGAGATAGTAATTTCAGAAAATCTCTTTTTGGGTGGTCTTCAATGAAGTATCTTAAACTCTCTCTGCTAGTGACCTTTGTTGCTGTTGAACCCCTGATAGAGAAACTCACGCGGAGCAAGCGTGTCTTTTATCACTCTACGTTAAGAAACAGACACATCTCGAAATGACCGGCAAAGAGAGAGAGAGAGAGAGAGAGAGAGAGAGAGAGAGAGAGAGAGAGGGAGAGAGAGAGAGAGAGAGAGAGAGAGAGAGAGAGAGAGAGAAATAAAGAAAAATGAAAACCGAAGAAAATGAGACAGACCCCCAGCGACAATTCTCTTACAAAACGATTGTACATAGCGCTCGTTTGCGCCCATTGGGATGCTTCCCGCTCCTCTCCGTTTCCTGCTTAGACCTCTCCCCACCCGCTGGACACAAAACTGAGCGGCCCAACGAGACGTCCCAGTCACTGTTCGGATGCGGTGCGACAATGACGACCACCATTACTGGCTTCGACCGTGCTCTGCAGCATCTGGTTGTCAACTACAGATGGGTGTTCGCGTCATTCTTTCTTTTGCCATTGTCTTTCTTGTATGAACTGTGGTCGTATGCACGCAACTGGTTGGTCTTCAAACTTAATACCGCACCGAAACAACATAACAAGAAAGTTCAGTATGTGCAACGTCAGGTAAGTATTGACAAGTCTTACTCGCAGTGTGTTACAACTACATTACTTGTATTTTCAAACGATGTGCATAAATTTAGTACAGAAAGTATTCCTCTATAGCAGTTTCGTGTGTTATCTAATATGAGCGGGCAATAAGAATATAATTTTATTGCCATTGTGACTCAAACTAAATACACTATTTTCAACACACACATTTTATGTGTTACATAATATTTGTATTGATTAAATAAAAATATGGGTACTTCTTCTGGTTACATATTTTTCCGGTCTATGAAACTTTCTTTATATTATGAGTTTCAAAGGATTGTCTGAGCAGAAATGTAATATTTTCTGATCTTGTACATTTCTAGAAGAAATAATTCTATTATTTTCCATAAAACAAACTAATTTATCAAGAAATAAATAGTTCGTAACAATTTAATTGGCAGAAATAGAAAGATATCTTATGACTAATTAATTCTCGGCAAGTTATACGTAATATAAATTTTATTACTGTTAGGAAAGCTCTGTGATATCGTCGATTTTAAGAATTGTAATAGTCCGAAATGGTTATCGTTTCACTTTTGCTTCAAAAGAGTTTGTTTGCAGTATCTAAACACAAACTAGGAGTGATATTCGTATGAGAAATATTCACGTCATTAGTTCTCATAAACTAATAATAATAATAATAATAATAATAATAATAATAATAATAATAATAATAATAATAATAATAATAATAATATAAAAAATAATATTAACTTACGACCAATACGGTTTTAAATAACGTTTGTTTCTTTAAACCAATAGCTAATTTTTCTCCAGCAAATTCTAGAGTTAATACCTTCCATTAAAACGGCAGATGTTCCCTGCTCAAGTTGAGGATGTATCATGGTCTATCTTTGGGCAAGTGGAATTGTGCCAATCTTTTCATTCAATTGCCAAGGCCATTATTTCATCTCGTTCGAATCGACGTTGAATTGTCTGCATTAATGGCTCAAAAGAAAAATATCGAAGGTTACATAAATGATGTTTTAATAGTTTAATTAACCAATATATTAAATATACTTTCAGATGTACATAATTTTGTTTATTACAAAATAAGTACTATACAAAATGCTTGAATATAATAGAATAAAATATAACATTAAAGTTGAAGAGTTATTATTCAAATGTAGAAGGAACCTAGACTCTCAATTTTGGATTTTCAACTTCTTCTGGATATTGTCTTTGTGATAGATTCTTAATGACAAAAAAATAACGCTTTAGATACTTCTTAGTGTTAGATTTAGAAATCCTGTACATTCCGTTCTAACAGTTTGTATTACACTTCAGAATTGAAAATTTTAGCCAGCAAGTATGTGAACACACATAATAAAAAAGTCGAATTGAAAAAAAAAAGAAAAAAATCATTTGATTACTTATTCTGCTATGACTTTGAAAACCGAAAATGCAAATATTAGTCGCTATTTAAAAGTGTCCAAACAATTGTTTTAGACGCTTCTGCAATATACTATATTTTTGCAATAAACTATTGAATGTTATAAAAAACAAACTGTGTATTGTAATAAAAGATATATGTTTAGAGTATTAATTAAAGCTGCCAATATTTGCTATTCAGATGCGTCAGAAGCTTTTAGGATATGGAGTGCGATAAAATGCTAGAGCATAATATGCTTAATATACTTAAAGCACAATTATATGTATAGACTGATTAGCTTTTTAATGTATTTCTATTAACGTTTTTCTATATTGTTAGCAATGCAGAAAAATCAAAACTGCTGATCGTTTACTTTTGCAAATAATGTTTCTATAACTCGGAAACGAAAAGGTCTAGTTTTTCACGTGTTACTAATCTCTCGCTTTTTAAAATTTTATTATTATTATTATTATTATTATTATTATTATTATTATTATTATTATTATTATTATTATTTTATTTTAAGTTTCATTTACCTTTCAACTATTTATCGTTAACATGTTGGGATGGGATTTCTGGTACTCAAGAAAACGTGCGCAAATAATCTTCTCCTCGTAAGTCATACACAGTTTTTACTGTTTTCTTGACCAAATAAATCAAATCAAATCAAACCTTATTAAGCAGTATACGGCGCTATCTTTGTCTGTACTGTAGTTCATAGTCTATCGTTGGGCTAATAAACAGAAATTCGTAACAATCACTCCAATCCCTTCTCCAAACAAATTCCAATTCATTCTTGCTCGGGATCCTCTTTAGACACGCATTATTACACTTTTATAACGTTTAAAGTCATTTTATTGATATCTAACTTTTTTAATTTTATTTATTTACATGAAAGTAGCCTGGAATGCCAATATGTAAAACCTAATATACGTGTATTCATACCTAAGGTGGGTCCCGAACGAAAAGTGATTGAAAAGTGGCAACATACAAGTGTATAAATAACAAATTATTACCAATGTGCATTTCTTTGGCAAATGAGAGACTCTAATAAACGTGCAATGCCAATTTATATTCCCGATCCATTCCCATTTTAAGATAATGTGGAAAACTTTGGTCTTAGATAACTAACCAATAATTACTATGATTAAATTACAATAAAATTTTAAAGTATCCATTTCAATACATGAGGTTATACATTTGTTATTGTATAACAAAGAAAACGTTTTGTAAAGACGTTAGAAAAAATAAAAGCAAAAAATTAATACTATCCGCAAAAACAAATCAGGGCCACAGAGACGTATTTTACTTCATTTTATAGCAAAAGGATCCTAGCAAAGGAATTTAGCAACTTGATTTATCCACGTTTTTGTTACCAGGGCGCCATAAGTGTGTTTCTACCGAAAATTCGTTTTTTCGCGGAGCATTACATCTCTCTACTCAGTATGGAGAAAGTAAAAAGTGACGCCTTTGTGAAATCCCCCTCCTCGCTTATGTTTTCGCACCAAATAATCTTGTTCCGACAACTGTCACCAGAATGTTTAGTAAAGCCTCATGAAAGAGAGTTCGCGTCATGTCTAGCACAAAATTCAAATCCATAAAGACGCGGAAGTCAAAATATTATGTACTGTACTAACTATAATAATAATGTGTGTAGTTTGTACACATATAGTTTGCCAGGACTAAAGTGAATCGAATAAATAAACTTTCTCTACCCAATTTAATACTAATATACATTATAGTATTTGTAACAAAGGTAATAGATACTTAATATATATTGAAGCTACAACAAAGATGGACAATTGGCTTAAAAAATTGTTAGTTTTATAAGTGTGCGCAGTGTGCTGCTTACTTTTTCTGGTTCCGTGAGGCTTGCACGTGAAAATGTCAATAAATCATTACATGAGGGTTTGAAATGAAATCTGAAAAAAGGAAAGGGTGGCTTTTCAGAATGCGTGAATGGATGTGCCTCCTTCAGCTGCACTGGCCCGGGCGGCGTGGGGGGCAGGCCGGCGGGCGCGATCATATGGGCACTGTTGCATCGAAACAAAGGAGGGGAATAACTCATATGTTTCCAAATGCCATGTGGTGTTCTGTAAAGTATAGTAACATCAAAACCCGTTTGATTTCTCTACAAATATGTTCAATACAACCTAATAGTAAATAAAGAAATCAAATACCGTAGTGCGACCCAAATGTGGGGCGTTAATAGTGATAGCGCAATTTTAGCCAATTGCATTGAAATATTTAAGCTATGCGAAGTAAAGTTCTTAAAGCAGAGATTTCAAGCGTTAATCGTATCTAAATTTAATATATTTTGGATAAAAATTTACAGAGCTTTAGCCATTTGAAAAGTGTCCATTTCTATGATTTTATCGTAAAATTGGTCATATTCCGAATAATGTGGCACACTGTTTGAGTCAAATAAATAATGTTTGATGATCGTAAAATTATTGCAAGGTAACGTGGGAACCACCTCAGACAAATCTTTGTTGAAAAAAATTATATTAAATAATATTTACTCGTTATTTTCTAAAAAGTAGCGGGAAATGACCGAAAATGGTGTGTTTATGGGGTTTGTGACACACTGATAACATCTGTCTTGGTAAATTATAATTTCTTTTATAATATGAATAAAATTCTCTGAATAATTATCGCGAATGACTCACATCTTCAACATGTAATATATAAAATAAAACATATCTCACATTATCTGGACAAAATATATTAGACTTAAGATATAACTACGTTAGAGTGAAATGAAAACTGAACCATGTACTTCGTCATCAGAACGAAAACAATAAATTAAAAATATATATAAATACATTTTTTGTGTATAACAAAATAATCTAACAATTTTAGCATAGTTAACAGTCTCTAATAAAGATATCTGCTCCAGTTCTTCCTTGTTTCATTTTTTGACATAGATCTCATGCTTATTTCTTGAATTCCGACGTATTCTTCTCTTTTCATGCGTGTATTCTTTGCCTGCTACTTCAATCGCTTATGTGTCGCCTTTCTAGTGCCTTTCTAGTGTCTGATCATAACAGGGAAAATATGAATGTAAAGATGAGATTCTGAATTGTATTTTCACTACAAAGAATACAAAACTGGGCACTTTATAGTTATTAAAACAACATCCTTTCACCCAAATTCCAAAGTACTGTAGATACAAAATATGGCACGATCCTTCATTTGAAGAATTTATTTTAAGTCGCATCAACGGCTAGGCCATTGCATCAACAGCTAGCCAGCTGTGGCCATTAGCCACAAAATAAATACAACATATTACATTTTACATTGACCATATTAAGTTTTTACAATATTGAGGTTACATTACAATGATGATACAAATACATAAAACATAAACGTGAAAATTACATCAATGATAATTACGACAAAAAAAATAGGAGATTACATTATTCAAATACAGTTAAATATCTCCCAAAATACATATTTAAATACAAAATTTTATCACATTGCTTTGGTAAGTATTATCACTTAGAATGAAACTAAAACTTTCTTTATCAAAAAATTGAGGTCTGACAGAATTGTACTGGGGACATTCCTGGAGGACGTGATTAATGTTCAGCCGGAAATTGCAAGACGTATATAATGGGATAGGTTTTCTCTACATGGCTATGAGAAAATTTGGTATGGCCGAGATCTAATGCGTGAAAGAGTTATTTGTTCACGACGTGAGAGGTTTTCAGACGTTTTGAGGGCAAAAAATTTACCAATTTTCTTATGAGTTGTGTTTGCATTGACATTATACTATTGGTTTGACCACATCATCTTCATGGCTTTGCCAATATACTTCATGTAGTCCTCAATTGCGTAAGACATTTTGTTGTTTACTTTCTCTTTTAAGTCAATAAGCAACATAGATGTAGGTGATCTGCTAATCGGAGTTCTTGCTTCTATATTCTTTGTAATAAGGATCACCACAGGTTGAATAAACATGTCAGTTGTCTTTTTGCAGATTTCAAGTAAGTTGGTGAAGATTAATGGTAGGTAATTACTGGGTGAAACTTTAATGCCGTTCGGTACATATGTTGATAAAATAATACATTTCTTAGTTGGATTAGATTTGGCAAGGTTCATTGCCATTAGGAAAGCATAATTGTAAGTGTTATTTTTACTTTTAAAAATCCTAAACTTGATGTGAAAAGTCTTCCATGGAGATTGGATGTATATGCCCAGTCTGTCAGTATCCAGTGTGTCTTGGATGTGGATGACATGGTGATATTTATATTCATTGAGAATTTCGTTGAGGATGAGGCCAGCGTCGAAGTCGTTCAAGTTAGAGTTGGAGAGATTCTTGGGAAAGGAATCGACAGTAAATTTTGGTGTGACCCAGGGGGGTTATTTAGGGGTTCTACATCTTCCCACTGATATGTGTCCCCTGATGATGTCTTTGATGCTTTCGTAAAGTGTTTTTGGGTATGATTGTAAGTGGTTGGGAGCAGATTTGATTGGTGGGTTAATTTTATTAAGTATAATATTATTGTTGGATGAGGAGGCTTTACTTATATATTTGATAGTCAGATAATCCCTTCGAAATTGCAGGTTTGGTTCCGAGGCTTCGATAAGGATGCTGTTTGCGTTGTGTAGAAACATCCAGTACATATCCTAAGCGCTTTATTATGTATAGGATCCAATTTTTTGAGTAGGTTGTTTTTGGCTTTGTTATATATTATACACCCATAGTCGATTTTGCTCCGGATGATTGCATTCTAAGTGAGAAGCAAGGTATTTTTGTTTGCGCCCCAGTTGTAGTTCATGCATTTCAGTAAATTTGTTCCTCTTTTGACATCAGTGATGAGTTTAATGTGCTCTTTCCAACTATGCTTACAGTAAAAAATAAGACCAAAGATTCTAGTCGAAAAGACTCTTCTTATTGCTACCGCTCCCATTTGTAAATGAAGATCTTCAGCTATATTTTGTCTAGATATCAAGATGCATTCGAATTTGGTTAGAGGAGTTATGAATACGGAGATTAGCGTCCAGTTATGTATTAAATTCAATGCATCTTGTGTAATTCTCTGCGTAGAAAAGAGGTTCTTTCCTTTATTGAGGATTATCATATCATCCGCATACTTATGAATGATCGTGGGTGATTTGATTTTCTGACCAGCATCCTTAATTGCGATCAAAAATAAAGTTACATTTAGGGTGAATCCTTATGGAAGTCCATTCTCAAGCTTAATTATTTCAGATAACTGGTTACTAGCACGTACCTGGATACATTGATTACTAGTAAAATTCATGATAAAACTGAAAATGTTACCATTGATGCCGATCCCTTTAAGTAGCCATATTGCTCGAGGTATCCAGACCATATCGTACGCCTTTTGGACATCTAGGTTGACGGCAATGGCAAATTGTCTGTTGTGGATGTCTTCAGTGATGTAAGTGTCCACGCTAATAAGATGTGAGTAAGTAGAATTCCCACGTCTAAAGTCAAATTAATTATCCTCAATAATGTTATAGTGATTTAAAAAACATCTTAAACGTTTATCAATGATGATGATGATGATAATAATAATAATAATAATAATAATAACAATAATAATAATAATAATAATAATAATAATAATAATAATATTTTTTTCAATTATCTTACATGGGTTAATGGGTTACAGTTTAGGGATATCGGGCGATTGTTAATCGGGTTGGATCTTGCTTTGCCAGGTTTGGGGATGGGGACAACAGTTGCTGTTTTCCATTTATTGGGAAAGGTTTTATTTTTAAATATAAAATTAAACATATTGAGGAGGATTTCCTTGCCTTCATAGGAAGATTCCGTACGAAGATATTGGTGATCCCATCCGGCTCAGGTGTCGATTTATTTGTTATATTAATAACTTCGTTTACTTCCTGCATTGTGATTGGAACATTAAACATTAAATAGATCAACGTTCCGGTGGGTTTTGGCAGCAGTTCTTATAGGTGTCTTCAATTATATTTTTAACTTTCAAGAATTATTTATCATAATTCACTGATTGGATTGGAAGGTTTTAGCGTGCATGTTGGCAATTGTAGCAGAATCATTTATAATCTTGTTGTATGATTGTAAAAAAGGAATGTTGTTAGTTACTTTATTACCATGAATGTCCTTTACTTTCTTCCATGATTCAGACATGTTGTTGTTTATATTGATTGATGATACATAATTAGTTCATGATTTTTTTTCGATTCTTTGATAATCCTTCTGGCATGGGACCTAGTTTTCTTGTAAGCAGTCTTGTTCTGTACAGTTCTTCTTCTGAATTTATTAAAGCCACGTTTAGCTGCTTTAATTGCTTTCCGGCATTCGTTGTTCCACCAGGAGACTCTTATTATTAGATTTAACCTGAGAAGAGTCAATAGCTTGGTGTGCAGCTCCTATGATAATGTTGATAAAAACTTGGACTATGTAATTGATGTCAAATTCATTTGCATCCAGATGAAAAATAGATGAGGCAGAGCTAATGATTTCTTGATACGTGGTCCAGTCAGATTTGTTATAGTTCAGCTTGCTGTTGGGAGGGAAAAGTGTGTCACTAGAGCCGAGTAAGTCAATATCAATAATGATTAGATAATGGTCACTGTCGTACGGATATTCAAGGACGTTCCATGAACATTTTGGGGCGAGAGGGGCTTTGAAGTGTTATATCAATAGCGCTGACTTTGCCATTGCTGGGATTGGTGTGGGTTGGCTCTCCCCTGTTCGTTATCAAATTTGAGTCTTCTGCAAATGCTTCTATTAATAGACCGCTTTTATCTGTCTTAAATGAGCCCCAAAATGAATGATGAGTCTTTAAGTCCCTCAGAATCAATAGGGGTTTTGGTAATTGTTTTGGGATATCACTGAGCTCCAAATATTCATGCTTATGGCTGTTAGGGGTATATAAGTTACATATATTAATACAAATAGGTGCTACAATCTTCGCAGCAACTGTCTCTAAGTCAGATTTTATCATAAGGTTATCTGTCAAAATTGAAGCGTTGAAATATATGGCAACTCCACCAGAGACATGATCAGTAATTCTATTTTTAAAGCAACATTGATAATTTTTTATATTAGCCGAGTGATTAGTCTTGAAATTGGTTTCTTGCAAACAAATGATATCCGGGTCAAAATTGTTGCATAATAGTTGCAGATACTCAAGTCGACAATAGTATCCATTAATATTACATTGAAGTATCTACATTTGTTTCTTTGAAATTTATTTAGCAAGGGCGCACTGGTGTTTCTTAAGACACATGGATTAAAAAAAATATTGTCAGATACTTTCCATACTAGATTCAGACTCAGATGTGTCTGATTCCGCTACGTGTTTCTGCAGTTTTTTTATTAGTCTGGTGACTGCCTTTGATAATTCTATCCTTTAATACAGAATAAATGTCATTGACCATTTTTATAACTGCTGGGATGTCATTGGAATAGTCCTTGACTATAGGTAGAGGGTCAGCAGAGCCCAGAGTATTTTCTAGTAGTAAATGTAATTGATTTGCTTACAGAGGGAAAAAGTTTTGGTTCATTTCAAACAGAGCTTTAGTTGGGTTGAGCATGTCTTCAAGTGTTTTATCAGGATTGCTATCTTGGTCCAGTTCTTCATGGGTTGAAGAATTCTTTAACTGTTTTTTTTATTTTTTTTTCACATTATTGTCTGGTTATTATCACCTTTAACATTATTGGATGCTTCAGATAGAGAATAGGATTCATTGGGGAGGTTTCTTTTAAGAAGGGGAGGAAAATTAATAGTCACTGGTTGAGGGGGCAGTGGGTGTTGCAGTTATAGTAGGCTATACTTCCATATTGTTAGAAGGGATAGTTGTTGTATTTGTACTGGGAGTGTCCAGATGAAAATTCTCTTTGGAGTAATTTTGGGAGCAATTACTGGCAGTAAGACCTTCCATTCTACAATTGAAACATGAAATATTCTCAGCAAAGAAAAAATTGGAATATACAACAATAATGATTGAGGAAGTTTATCAATTTCCTCAGGTTGGATAAATACTTGCCTTCTGAAACTAATGAGATCTGAAAGGCCAGCTCTGAGAAAGATTTATTGGTAGCAATTTTGATGTAGTGGTTCTTAAAACATTGACGATTTCTTCATTTGGAATAAACGGATAAACATTTGATTTTGTAATGTGCTTAAGTTTGTTAATGAAAGGTGTTACATTTACAGTTATATTTTTGATAGAGTAGGGTGTATTTGTAATGAGTTCAGCACTATTCTTGGAGTTTAAAAATACACATATTCTGTTGTTAGAGATTCTGGATATGAACGTAATAGAACTGGGGGGAACAATTTCAGTTAATTTGCCTATGTAGTCCTTAACAGATAAATTTTCACATGCATCCGGTAATATGACTTAATCTTTCGATGGCAAACTCACTGTGTTAGCAGCTCCAGCATACGATTTCGTAGGTGGCTCTTGTTGGTTAAGTGGCGTAGAATTCATCTTGGTGTTGGTTGATACAGGATTATCCATGAAGACAAATCGAGCCAGCCGGCAGGCCGGCCAGAAAAACGTTGCATACTATTAAAATACACTGACACTATAAATAACACAATCAAGTAATATTTACACTGAAGTGATTTTACTAAAGAACAGGGTGCACAGATAAGTTGGTAGAGCGCAGCAGTAGGTGTTGCATCGAAAGCTGTCACCAGCAGACTGATTTGAAGAATTCTTGACATTAATGTTGAATCAATGTGGATAATACACTTCATCAACATTTGCTAAATAAACTTCTACCTCTTCATATCATCTACTTCAAAATCGGTTTTAAACAATATTCTCTTTGTTAGGAATTGGATTAGTACCCACATTTTAGAACCATAATTTACCATGTTCTCTACTTAAGTCAGAAACAGGGGGATTTAAACAAGATTCCAGCGTTATTGGAAATCATACCATTATTTTTCATTTGACGGTATTCTGATAATATTGAGAAAAGTAGGTGACTAAAAATTGACGATAGATGAGGATAGGAGGTCAATATCTAGTTCCTATTTCGTGCTTCATATTTCGGGAAAGTGATATAATATATGTTATCGGACCGAACTCTGGATAGAGGTTTTCACAAGTTCCTTCTGCGCTAGAGAAGCTCATTTTAATATTCAGTATAGAGTAAGTTTATTCTTTATCTTTTTCTTCTTCTTCTTCTTCTTCTTCTTCTTCTTCTTCATCTTATCATCATCATCATCATCATCAAAAAAGAGAGAAAATAAAATAAACAATATAAATTCAAATGCTAATAAGTCATGTAAATAATCCACAAAAATGTACCAAACCGACAAAACAAATTTTAACGTTAGATTCCGAAAGAAAACAATGTGCAATGAAAAGTAAACTTCACTGTAGTATTCGGTCACACTGAATAGTTTTTTGTGGCAATGTCATAATTTATTCATTCTCCATCTTTTCTTCAATAAAAGTAATTTCTTCTGCACCAGTTGATGCTAAGTAAATCTATTTCATGATGTTCTCACTATACTAACGTAGCATCTTTTATGATGCACTTTTTCGCCTCACACCACACAGAAAATACTTCATATAAGTTAATGAGTATGTCGTACATATTATGAATTATCTGATGTGTCAATACAGATAAGGTTTATCCAAAAATTTGAAGCCATTTTTGAGACAAATTTGAAAATGTGGTTTAGGTTTCATATAAAGTGACCCCCAAAAAACAAAACGATCCGTTTCAAACACAGCGGGTCTCGAGGTCCCTTAACTGCTGAACACACGTCATAGAAATCACGTTTATCAGGTGTCAGTATCAACAGCTCATTGCAAGAAAACATAGTGCATAATACATGTACGCTACCTTACAACATATTGCCAAATGAGATTAAACAATTAAGATCGGTACACAAATTTAAGTTAAAAGTAAAATATTTTCTGCTGCATAATTGTGTCTATACAATTAGAGTCTACACTGATCATCAACATCAGTGGCAGTCCGCCGCCTTCGGGATCGTCCCCGCCACCCCGGGATAATGGGGTGCAAGTTGGCGCAAGCCTAGAATACAAAGAAATGAATACAACAAGAATAATAATATTTATTTTAACAATGATATATAATGCATTAGTTTACATTTCTATTGTATAATTTTAAAAAACATTTAATATATATGTACCAAGAAATGTACTTCAGTTTTCGGGTCAATGACCACAATCTCGATCAGGTTTTCGTCCAGTTTCCCTGATCAATTGAGCGAAAGATAAGATGGCCCCTTGTTTTGCTCCGGATATAGATGTACCTTCATTATGCGCAAGTTTTGTTGAGCTCTCCTTTTGCTTGTTGTGATAGGATTAGAACCTGTGGTATGAGTTTCTATTTCCTTGTAAACAACTCGAATCTGTAGTTTGTTTACCAAAGAAAACAATTTTCTATAATTTTGGAGTTAAATTTTCTATTTTCAGATGTTAACAACCTTGCTTTGTTGGCAAGTTTTTCGTTATCATGGCCCAGCATTTAGAGTTTTCTGTCAAAAATTCGCCTTTTACCAGCGCACGGTTACAGTACGTTCTCGGTATTGTGTAGAACTTGTAGCCACTGCTGCAATAACAAAAACTGCCTTTACTCTGCCAGATGAATCAACCTTTAAGAAAAGATACCTGTGCTGGGCTAAAATAAATGTTGAGGCACTCGGAAAAGATCTGGTCAGGAATCTGTCTCTTTGGGTGTGTATGTGTATGTGTGTGTGTGTGTGTGTGTGTGTGTGTGAGTGAGTGTGTGTGTGGAGGGGAGTGAGAATAAGTTCATCATCCATGAAGGCCATTTCACGATTTAAGAGAAAGAACCATACCTAAAACCTGCTGAAGTGATGGCTCGAAGTTTGATAATATAAATATTACTAATAAAGAGTTAGAGGTCATTGGAGGAGAATCCACACTAGAGATGGGCTTAACAGTTTTTCTTCAATAACTGTTATCACAAAAACAGCTGACTCGTAATAGCTTAATAGCAGTTGAAAAATAACAGGTCCATGGCCAGCAACCTAACATGGCCGACTTCTAAGAGTTAAATCAGTTGTAGCGACTGCTAAGAGTTAAACCACGCAAAAACGAATAACGTTGGTAGCCCCGTAAAGCTTGTGCAGCTACCTTACGGCGCTTCCTTGTACTATTTTCCCTAACATGTTTGGACAGAGAAGCAGCAGATATGAAGTTATGAACGAGACTGGATGAACTGCCAAGGATGAATAGTAATTCATATAATGTGTAGCGAATGTGTATAGAATATGGAATATTACTAAAATGAAAGTGATTCAGGTTCAGATTGCAAATATTCTTTCAAATATGCAACTTGTGCATAGTGAAGTGACGAATGCCAAATATAATGAGGAGAAACAGTGTTCTTGCTTACCTATAGCTCAAGTGTCTGTTCTCAAGTTATTTGACCCTAACTCATTTTATTTTATCGGACCTAGGGAAATATTAGTTGATCTCACATAAGCAGCAATGGGACAGAAATAAGTTAACATATTGGACGGACTTAATTTAAAGGACAAACATCTTGTTTTAGTGTATACAACAAAATATAAAAATATTGTGCCACATAGTGTGAAATAATGACGACTTATGTATTAATTAATATATAATTTGAACTCTGGCAAATCATGATTGATTAGCTGCAGTGAAGCACGCATCGTATCGTATCGCACAAAATGGTTGCCACAAAAGCTTCTAGTAGTTCGGATTAGGCCCAGTAGATTGCAGTTCTATGTATTTGAACCGATAACTGCCAATAACAGGATAAACTAAATAACTGTTATTTCGCGTAACAGTTACGAAACGTTAACGGTTAATAAATAACAGTTTAGCTGTTAAGAGCACATCCCTAATCCACACATATGGACTATAGTTTGACATTTGGTCTTATGTACTGGGTTGAGCTAAAGCTGGATCGAAAAATGATCTGGTTTGTTTGTACTCTCCACAAAAATGAACCCCATCAAGACATTTAATTTCAGCCCTAGATGGCAAAACATTGTCATACAGGTAGTGGACAGGAATAATTGGTCGGATGCTTGACGTTGACACAGAACTGGAGTTCGATCCATCAATTCCTATACTCTCAGTTGGGAAACAGTCTCAGTTGGGTCATATGCTATCACCTGATAGTGTGATAAAAACATCGACCAAGCTATCTTATGGATGCAGAACCTACATAAATGTCATAATAGCGTGTTTATGCACACTCGAACGTTAAGGGACTATCGATCTTCTGCGTATGTGCAGTTCAAGTTTCGCATTTTGTGCATTTGCGCATGCGCAGAAAATTGATAGTGCTGTCCGCTATGGCGTGCACAAACTCCCTAATAGAAAGTTTATGCATCCTTGAACGTTAAAGCACTATCAATCTGCGCATGCGCAGTTCAAGTTTCGCATCACTTTTGTGCATCTGCGCATGCTCAGAAGATCGAGAATGCTGTCGGCTATGGCGAGCACAAACTCTCTAATATGAGGATGTAGAATAGTCGAGATTACTCTTGCTTGGTCAGAGTTCATCCGGGTTCACTGAGGGCACGTCTAGGAATGCGGTCATCGGCGAATGACATTCAGATTGTTCACGGTCGCGTCTAATCACGCCTTGCGTGCGCTCCACCCGGAAAAAGTCCCGGCTGAGGTGGTACCCCGCTAGTGGGAGACACTTGGATGGGGAAACCCCTGCAAGTTGACGTGTATATTGACGCCGGATCTCGGAGGAACGGAGGAAAAACACTGCAACCTCCCGTGATAAAAGCATGCAATACATTTTCGACACTGCTGACCATAGCCGTTGACGCACCTGGAAACACGAAATATTCAATTAATCAACCGAACCTCTCATCCTCTTTCCGACCATTTCGGCCCGTCCACGCAACTCCTAGCCGCCGACGTTATACTATCTAACGAAAGCGTAGATACCTCCCACATGGACGGAGAAAGCATAGTTTTCTTTCAAATTCTGCGCTCATTGGATATTAGCAATATCAATGTTTTGGATGTTTCCCGAGCTTCTAGGTATCTTGCCTAGATACCTTATCCAAATATCCGAAGTAAAGCATACACTTCTTTCAATCTCTGTGCGCACTGAATATTAGAAAGAAACTAGAGGTGCTACAGAATGGCACATACTTTTCAGCTTCATTTCAAACCAATATTTTAATTTTGGTGGTACTTTTCATGAAACCCCAGGGATATTTTCGAAATTTTAAAAAAATGGCTCCATCTCTTTTGATTAAATTTTGTTGTTGGATAATGTGAAGGATGTTTAAGAGAATGGTACTGGTTTCATTTTCATTAAAAACTTAAACTTGGGTTTCTGTTTTAATTGTTTAATATAATCTAGCAATGAGTTGTAAAATAACGTACATATATGGATTTCTGGTAGTGAGCTGTTGAAAGTGAACTGATGAATATAATCCCTACAGAGTGTGTTGTAATTACAAATATCTGTATTACATGAAAATATGTTGCTATCCTTACGTAAGTCAGTTTTCACAAAAACTAAAAATTCCTAAATAAATAGGAAAGCAATGGTAAGATTCTAAGCTCAATGGCAATAAGCGATTTCAGGAATCACGTATTTGCGTGTTATTCTACTTTTTTTCTGAAATCTAAAAGTCGAGGTACTGGATGTGCTTCCTCAGAATATGATGCCTCATCTCGAGAATATAACTTTGACCAGGAGGTCCTAGGGTTCGAGTACCGGCAGTGGCAGGATTTCCCTCACTGGCTGGAGTTAGGTCGAATTCAGCCGCTCTCTGGGGGAGAATTCTAGCGGACGGCTGATTTTTTTGTTAGTTTTCCGTGTTTTTTCCCACCAACACTTACCAAATGTCGGAGCAGCACTGTATCTGTTTGTAAGCAGTCTTTTAAATTGTTAATGTAAACTTTCTATACTTTTTGCTCTTGTGGATGAAGATCCTTTGTTTCTGTACCATTAACTAATGTACGATAAGTGAGCCCTTCAATTTATATTCTACATTGATGTTATCATGTTCATAATCCTTCGTGTTCATATTCACATACTCTTGCACATACACATATTATTATGAAATATACATGATAATATTTGTTGAAAATTTCTGGATTATTAATAGCTACGTTGTGTAATTCACAGGTACGGCAATGGAAAGAATCTGGTGGAAAAGTACCAATGTGTACTGCTCGGCCTGGTTATCAAACCATGTCTTTACGCAAACCAAAGTATAAAAACACCATGTACAACATACATGTGAATCTTGTCGATGTATTGGAAGTAAATGAAGAAAAGCAAGTGAGTATGATAATAAATCAATGCCAGTTGGTAAAATCATATATATTGGAAAACATTGAAACTTTATAGATAGTTCTCTAAAGAATTTAATATTTTCCACCTTAATATAATACTATCAAAGTCATGAAAGTGAATTTGTTTGTACAAGCAGAAAATTTCATTGGTTAATGGGTAGTTTTAATATGTGTATATAGCAGTGGCGGCTGGTGCCCCAACAGACTGGAGATTGCACCTACATCGAACATATAGGTAAAAATGCATGCAATTCAAATCAATTAAAACTAAGTGAAATAAAAGTCTATATTGAAACACTACTCACTCCAATGTTTTGCTTTGAGTCCGCGTAAGGCATATACAGTGAGTGTCAAAAGTATTGGAACACCTTCACAATCTGTGAATATGAGTAAATTTCACAAAGATAAAGTAATATAAATGACAAATTTTCAGCGGAATTAAATGCATTATACACAGTAAAGTTACTACAATATAAAATACTTAAAATGAAGTGCAGAAAATTGAGAAACCAGCAATTTAAGCAAATATCTCATAAAAAGGGAAGCCAAAAGTATTGGAACCCGCAAACTCTGAAACACTGTAACGACTTTGCTGGAAGTCACCGCGGCCGCAGCCGTCTTAGTCGTCAGAACTTACCTCTTAACCCTTAGCTGTAACGGTTTTCTTATCAGTTTCCTTTCCGGTATTCACCAGTCGGTGATTCAAAAGTGTACAATACTGAAGTATTAGTTCATCAAATGTCGTTATGGAGCGCAAAGAAAAGGAAACAAGTGAAGAAGAGAGAAAAATAATAATTCGCTATTGTAATAAATGCAGATTTTCGAGAGAAATCGGAAAGATTGAGCAAAGATCACACACTACAGTACTTAATGTAATTGATAGGTACTGTGACGAACAAACGCAGAAGTGGACTGAATGAACATGCTACAAGAATTTTTTTCGAGACATTAAAGTATATCCAAAACTTAGTGCTCCAAAACTTGCTTCTGGAATAGATATTTCTCGAAGTACATTTCGCATAATGCTAAGAAACACTGGGTATCATGGACGTGTGGCACGTAGAAATTCTGGATCAATGACATTAACACAAAAAAGCATTAAGAATCTACTTAAAAAATATTGAAAAGGTTCTCAATAAACGTGAAACCAATTCATTTTTACTGATGAAAGTCAATTTAATGTTTTTGGCGCAGATGGGAGATGTATAGCACGGAGGAAGAGAAACTCGGAATTTCACGAAGAGAACCTCCAGCCCCCAGTGAAATACTGAGATGGTTCTGTACTCGGCGGGGGGTGTACGAGTGCTTCTGGTGTGGGGAATCTTCACTTTATAAATCAGAGGTGCACAAGAACCCTATTTGAGCCCCTTCTTGGGGCGCTGGAAAGCTCGCGCCCCACGAGAACCAGGAAAATTGGCATAATCCCCGACGGCCGAGCTGTCCCTTCACTTGTCTGCTCTTTAGATTTCTCTTTCAGAAGTAGTCAGTCGCGAGGTTGAACTCAGAGTGCAAACTGTGGTAGGTCCCGAACGAAATTGAGTAATTGGGAATCTTCGCAACTGCACTGGTATTGTCACTGTTCGGTTCGACTTATATCTGTGAGCAGTTTTTCTTCCGCATGAACTTACAAAAATCTAAGTCCAGAGGCCAAATGGCACTCTCACATCTGCTGTCGACAATGCGAGTGGCAGTGTCACGAACACTCTGGCCAAATATTGATTCTATCATTTTTTCAAAATTATGTGAAACTTAATGTGTTTTTTGTTTAATAAAAACTATATGATTGTGTTTCTCGAAATACTTTGTTCTCTGTATTATTATCTCAAACTATGTTTCTATTTCTTTCCTTTTATAAATACAATTACCGGCATTGAAACATTTAGAAAAGTATGGTCAAGTGCATAACAACCAGAATTAAATTTATGAAGTGCGTATAATTATTAACAATGATAGTTCGTTAAACATTCTGTTCTTGTTATTTAAATTACAAATAGTTTCAAAATCAGTTGCAACACTAAAGATTGACCATGAAATTTGTGGGAGTTGTTGAGCAATTTAATTTGAAATAATAATATACAAAACGAAATCTTCCCTCTCCAAAAACAACAGCTGTTATATCAAGTCTTTAGTTGTCAAATTCAACATGATTCAACTCATTTCCTACTTAAGAGCCACAGGGCTTTCCTCTTACCGAGGGCTCGGGCAGCGGTCACTTGCCCCAAAGTGAAAGACTGGAAACCGGTGGGGCGCGGAAGGGCCTGCCACCGCCATCGTGGGGTGCGTCGCTGGGGCCATTGTGCAAGCCTGTTATAAATGGTACAATGTACCGTGTCGTTATAGATAATCGATATTGTGCAAAGCAAACTATACAAAAGTGCTGAAAAATTCGGCCGCAAAGACGATTTCCCTTTTCAGGAGGACAATGATCCAAAGCACAGGGCTTGAAACGCAAGATAGTGGATCCTTTCCAATACACCACCATGATATATGGAAACGCCACCACAATCTACAGACATTAATACTATTGAATATTTATGGGATATTTTGGAGAAATATTAAAAACATACCCATTTTATGTAAAAATGTTCTTAAGCACGCGCTCTAGGAGGAATGGGACAGTATCTTGCCCCCTATGAGCGGAAAGCTCGACACTTTTACTTAAATAAAATTATTTTATTTCGAAAACTTCACTATCCTGGAATATTTGACAATAATGAAAGATCTTCGACCTTGGTATTCATTGGTATTCACAAGAACGTTCGCAAACCGTTGGCCGGCCAGCTGCAGCCACGGGGGACACTTAAGGGACTTCCATCCAGAACGGCCATCTTTACAGAAAGAACTCATCAAATGTACGTTTTGAATCAACAAACCTAATATCAAATGAAAACAAATTCTCCAAATATAAACAATGCATTGAATATCGTCAATAATTGACTGAACTTGTGTACTTTCAATAACAAGCGAAAATCATGAAACTACGTTGCAGTGAGTTAGACGAAGACAGAATATGGGTAATCCACTGAGATTCTCTCCGACGCCGCGCAGCGTAATAGCGCCAGCTGTCTGGTTGCCCAACCAAAAGGCTGTATCTTCCCCGTGTTAAATCGAAGGACCAAGGAGTAAAAGAGTAAATTAGTTACTGTTACTTAATCATTAATACAGCCAAGAGCGTGGTGCAACTCCTGGCAAGGCACCAGACACCGGAGAATGCGTCAGTTGGACGCACTTTGGTTTCAAAATGATTTCATATACATCGATATTGCTGCAATATCTTGAATATTGAATGTTTTAAAAGGAAAATGTATATTCCTACGATATTACGAGATCTTTTTCATTTTCGAGGGATTGTGCAACCGTGCAACCTAAGCACGAGCCGCCACTGGTTTAGGGTATTATATTTCATTTGTAATTTAATTCGCGAATTTGCCATTATACTACTTTCAGTAGTCAAGATCCTGTTTTAATACTTCTTTGCACTAGAAAAAAATACTAAATGCCAAACTCTGTTTTCCTGTTATTGAAGAAAACAAAACATTGCTTATTAAGTGAAAACTTAAACACGATTTGGTAGAAATTTAATGTATAAAACTGCTATGGGTAAGAAATTGATAAATGCAGAAATCATGTGGTTTACTAAACAATATGTATTCACTTCAAGGATTGGAATGTTACAGCATGATTAACAGCATTGGGCTGACTCTTACATACTGTTCATTTAAAAGGGGCTCAACAGAATAATCAACTTTAAACACCTAAAAGCTGATCATTGGCCCTAACAGTCTCGACAGAAACCAACATTTCTATCCCCCAAATTTTAAGTTTAGACACTCCATTTTTTAAGAGTTAAAGTCATACAGTACTTTTTGATGTACTGGTACTTACATTCATTCACATATTTAACTTCAAATAGAAGAGAAATACTTTATATTTCTGCCATCCCCTTGAAAGAAATACTTGAATGCCAATGAAATAACTTTCTTACATAAATAATTCGAAGATGGCACATTGTGTATGAGGAAAATCTGAGAAACCCACAGCACTTGTTATGTCATTTATTATGCTTGTATAAAAAGTGAATTTTCTAAATACTGACTTTCAAATTTTAGACAGTTCGTTGTGAGCCCCTTGTGACAATGGGTCAATTAACAGCCACTTTGAATCCATTAGGATGGACCATTCCAGTTGTCCCTGAACTTGATGATCTAACAGTCGGTGAGTTCAGCCTTCTGTATTAAGTCTGGTTATTATTCTTAAGACATAAGAACTAATTTCTTACTTACAATCAGTATCTAATAGAATATGCTTTTTTACTACAGGAGGTTTAGTAATGGGTACTGGTGTGGAATCTACATCACATATTTATGGATTATTTCAACATATTTGTGTTTCTTATGAATTAGTTATGGGTGATGGAAGTGTAGTAACCTGCTCAAAAGTAAGTACTATACAAGCAGTAAGTTTCTGATTGTTTTTTCTCATTAGAGTGGTGTATTAAAAATATTAATTTTCAGGATAATAATCCTGACTTATTCTATGCTGTTCCCTGGTCATATGGAACACTTGGATTGCTCACAGCTGCTGAAATAAAAATTATTCCTGCCAAAAGGTATTTACTTATGCAATAAATTACATCAGTAAAAACATGTATTTATTCCATGATTTTAAATCTTTAAAGATTCAGTGAAAGTTTTAATCAATAACGAATCATCAATTAATTTTCAATTAATCTTGAAGGTATGTGAAGCTTCACTACCAGCCAGTGTATACTTTGGATGATGCTGTTGGTTTATTTGCAAAGGAAAGTAAAAGCAAAGAACATCAGTTTGTAGAAGGTCTGATGTTCAGCAAGAATGAAGGTGTTATTATGACAGGGGACATGGTTTCCTTGGCTAAAGGAGAGATGGTAATAAAAACTACATTCATTACCAGTACCTTTATCATTCAACTATTTATAGTAAAAGGGTGGAGTAGGAATTCTGGAGCTCCAGGAAACTATTATAGTCCTCCCCCACATCATATTCAGTTTTTATTTAAAAGTATATATTAAATTTTTATTTAAAAATTATATTAATTGTACCCCACATCATATTCAGTTTTTATTTAAAAGTTATATATTAAATTATTTATTTTAAAATTATATTTCAATTACTGTGAAGTACATTCTGTTTTTTAATATATTATAAATAGATGTCATGTGCAAATATACTATTTGTATTTTTATTAAATAATGTATAAATTATTCAGTAATAGATATTTTTATATTTAATTTATGGGTGGGGGTGATACCCGGATTCCATTAACTGAAGCTAAGTCACTGGCACAAATAGAATTGAAATCAATTATTGAGAGTGAAGAGTGACACAATACAAATATTCTCAAAGAGTACATTTGTCAAGAGTAAATAGAAGAAAACACATCATAATTAATTTTAAAGAAACTAAAATTTCATGATGTTAAATGTGATAATGCACTCAACATTTCATGACATTATGATAATTTCAGATAAATGAAATTGGCAAATGGTATAAACCATGGTTTTTCCTCCATGTGAAAAAATTCTTGAAGAAAGGACCAGGAGATGAAGTCATTCCTTTGAGAGATTATTATCACAGGCATACACGTGCATTATTTTGGGAAGTTCAGGTAATGTTTTATCACAATCAGATAATAATTATTAAATGAGACAATGTCTCTAGTGTAATATATCAATTAAACTTAAAACTAAAGTATTATGCAAATCATTTCTTCGTTTCAGGAATCCACAGTTTCTTGATATAAAAATCATTGAATACTGTAAAAATCCAAATATGTATGCCTATTTATATTATAAAAATTATATTATCAGATGAAAAATCAACAGTACTGGGCCTCTACTTTGAAAGTTGTATTTCTATTTCATATCAAAAATTATTTTTTCAGGACATCATACCATTTGGTAACAATATCATTTTCCGATACTTATTTGGCTGGATGATGCCTCCCAAGGTTTCATTACTAAAATTAACAGAAACAAAAGCTATTACAGACCTTTATGAAAATCATCACATGATTCAAGACTTTTTAATTCCTGTATCGGCTCTCAAGGAAGCAATTACAGTATCTCACAAAGCTGTGGAGGTAAATGATTCTTGGAATCATTCAAGAATTTTTTTCCAGATACTGATTAGAAATTCAACATTATTATCTGTACCAATTATATTACAGATTTACCCTCTATGGCTATGCCCATTTAATTTACCAAATGATCCTGGAATGGTTCATCCAGCTTCTAACAATGAAGAAATGTATGTTGATCTTGGTGTATATGGAGTACCAAAAACTGGAAACTTTGATGCTGTGAAAACTACAAGACACATGGAAGATTTTATTGCTAGTGTCCATGGGTAAGTTCGTAATTGAAAAATTTACCCCTCTTTACTCATCTCATCAATTCTTTGCCAATTGAGCAGGGGTCTCCCAGGGTGAGAAATTCACTTTCTATCTTTCTTTTATAATGTAAACGTTATGCCCTCGTCCATTAGAATAGGAAGTTTTAATGGACGAGGGCAAAACAATTCTATTTGCTAATGATACAAATGTTCTTTGCAAAAACGAAACTAAATAATTTTTTTAATAAGAAACAATAAATATCAGATTTCAGAATTTTAAAATTGATTTCGTTATAATAAATGAAGAGTTAACGAATGAGAAATGCTTTCAACGGAGTTTTCGCATTTTAAACCGGCAATTGCATGCGCCATTGAAAATGAAAAATACGCAATTGGCAGAGAAGGTAACAAAATTTCTGGATCTTTTAGTTGCGTCAAACATCAAATAGAATATCGTGTAATACAACTGAATTAATCACTAAATTAAGTTCATTATGTTACACGTTCAGAATTCTTCAAATTATGTCAGCCTTCATGCAGCTCTTTACGTTTATTTTGAAAGTATACATTCCCACCTGAGAACGCATAATATTCCGGGGAAGCTAATCGTTCTACTATCTGGCCACTAATCGAAGTGTTTTTACAAAATATTATGCCATAACTCAGGCGGGAATATACACTCGCAAAATACAGGCAACAAGCTGCTTTAATGTTGATTGTCTTTTAAGTAATTCCGATGCGTAACTGAATGAATTTAGTGTAGTGCCTAATTCTTGCAGGGATATTTTATTTGAGGTTTGAGCGAATTGCGAGACCCAGATATGTTGTTACCTGAACATCAGCCAATTGCATATTGTTCGACTTCAATGAGCATACTATTGCTTGTTTGAAGTGCAAAACTGCAGTGAAACAGTTTTTTCTACGTTTTAATATGAATCTGTTATTACGCAACCAAATCGAAATACCTGAAGTTATACCACGATATATATATATCTATTGTTTCTTTTTTGCAAAGAATATTCATGTCTTCAACAAACAGAACTGTTCATCCGTTGTTTCCGATCATCATATTGTTTGCGTATAAAAACGAAAATAGGCAATATCGAACTCTGCAGCACCTCATGTTCAATTGGTAATAATTGGAAAGATGAGTAATAATGTTCTTTCATGCTAGTCGGCATTTTCACTCTTTGAGAGCAATGCTTAAGATACGAAATTATCCAAGCTAGGGCAATACCACGAATTTCATATTAAGGTAATTCATATTAAGCTATTGTCTCGAAGTGGCAGAGTTGTTGAGTCGTCTCAGCCGGTGTTCGCAAAATAACGAAAGGATGTTTTTCTTCTTTCAATGTAATATACGATACGTGTTAGTATGCAAAAATGGTTTTAGAAAATACTGCAACTAATTTAAACAAAAGGAATGACAATAAATCTTTTTCACGGATAGTGGAAAGTAAGGTAACACACAGTATTGCAATTGTTTATATGAGATGATTTGATGCTAATAATATTGATAAAAATGAAATTTTTAGATTCCAGATGCTGTACGCCGACTCATTCCGGACGAAAGACGAATTCCGACAAATGTTTGATCATTCTTTGTACGACATCTTTAGGAAAAAGTATAATGCAACAGACGCTTTTCCTGACGTGTACAATAAAGTCAGCAAAGCAGCTAGAATATAGTACAGTATTTCTACATGGAATGATGCTGTTGAAATATACACCAGGAAAATATTTTAATTTTTGTAGTTCTTTAAATAAAACCACATAAACGGACATAAAAGTATGTGCACTTTTATTGAAATCTGAAAACTTTCCCCCCAAAACTGAAAACATTCCATTCCTCACCTTCTTCCTTTCAATAAAAAATTCAATACTTTCTAGCAATTTAATGGTTACTCTCATAACTAAACATTCCCTGGAACAGAAATTGAAGTTTGAGTATATCTACAAATCTTTATAAAAAAATATGATTGTAAAATTTGTCGAAATTTTAATTCTAACTTATTTTTCAAAACTAAAGGGAAAACCTGCATTAATAAGGAGTGAAGAAATTTTGTTAGAAAATGCTTCTGGATTAATATTTTAGATGTGTGTTCCCATTGCCCTACCTGGAAATTGTAGTTTATCATTTTGTTGTTGATCAAATATGGATTAAAATTGGCTGTGTACCTCCAATGAAAATATTTTATTGTCAATCAGTTGACACTATAAAATTATTTCCAAATCAGAGTTATTTTGTAGTTCCTAAGAGATGTTTTAAAAGCATTCTTTGAGACACTTTCGGGGTTGTCCCACTTGTTCAGCCTCCACATTTGACTTTGTTGTACTTACGGTTCTAATTTACTTTTCTTTTTATTTCTTTCGATTCTTTTTCTTTTATTTACCGTTGGTAAAGATTCTTCTTTCATTTTTTTTATGGGTGATCTTTGATGATTTTCTTTACTTTGTAGCCTTACTGCGTACTTACGTAGTAAAGAGACAGTATTGCATGTGAAAGCGTAGGCTTCCGCGTCCGGAGTCACTTGGCTGTCCCGGGGACGCCGCGTCCCAAGCGTAGTTGCCGACGATTCGGCCGCCGTACTGTGCCTTTCCTCAGGACGAAATGCCACTGTTTTGCATTCGAAGAATTCGACAAAGAAAAATTGAAAGCAATAGAAATGGACCATCTCAGAAGATTTTTGAGAATCTCACGCCGAGAACATGTAAGCAATGAAGAAATAAGGGAAAGGGCGCAGTCTCATCGTTGACAGAATCCAAGAAAGGCAGCTTCTCTGGCTCGGGCATGTATTAAGAATGGGAGAAGATAGATGCCCAAAGAAAGTTATATACCAACCGACAGGAAGGAAAAGAAGAGAACATCGTGGTATGCAGGAGTACAAGAAGCCATGCGTGCAAGGAATATTGAAGAGGAGGAAGAAGCATGGCGAGACCGAGACCTGTGGCGTCGGAGGTGCGGGAAGCGGCGACAGCTGTAGGACCCCCGCAGAAGAAAGAATTCGTCCTAGCAGAAGATAGCCAAAACCTTTTTTAAACTACTGGTGCTACAAAAGCACATACATTCTCGCGTTATTTCTAAATGTTCCGCTATATAATACTACTACATAATCAAGAAAAAGCGTTTTCAACCAGCAAAATCATTTTCCGCTTCGAGACCCGAACTCCGATCCTCAGATTTTACGAGCGACTCCGATACTCACACCACTACGCCCCAGAAGCGCTATGTGGTCGAACTGGGGCAGAGACAAAAACGTAGCCTCCAGTTCGTTCAGATCGATCAGGGAATATCAATTTTGGAGAAAATCGGCTGAACGGTTGGAGCGCTAGCGTCAACCACAGACGGGCAGTCGTTTTGCCGTCAATCGATTTTTCCGTATCAAGGACCCACAAATCACAGATTCTGGCTACTGCAAGTGTTGGAGGATTTTTTTCTATATTCAGCAAACGGATTCACCCACTTAACCACATCCACCACACATCGTTACAAAATTACTTTCCGCGATTTACACAAGTACGCGATGTTGATTGTCTTTGAGAGGTCACAACATGAGTTATCTTATTTCGTTTTGGAGTGACTAGCGACTCCGTGGAAAAGTTGAAAAAACCTGCCGCTTCAGGAACTTCTGAACCTTCCATACGCCATAGTTTAAAATTGATGTATGTGTATAATTATTCATCAGATGTCATTGTGTGTAGTATTGCTAAATTTGTCTATCTATTCGTGTAAAGAAAAATATAGCATTCCATTAAAAACTTGTGTGCTAAAACAGCACGTACTTTTTTGCCCGTATTTTCACACAAAATTACGAGAAAAGTACTCAAATTTCCGAAAAATTGTGCATGACCTTATTGCAAAATCAATATTTAAGGAACAGATTTCATTAAGGGAAAACTATCTATCTTTAATATTTTAGTTTAGGAAGATACCGGAAAAAAAATTGAACTTTTTCAATTTTCAAAAAAATCAGGGTTTTTATGGAACATGAGATCTCTACCATTCCTTTAAACATCCTTCACACTATCCAACAAAATATTTAATCAAAAACGATGGAGCCATGTTTTTGAAAATTTTGAAAATGTTCCAGAGGCTTTATGTAAAGTACCCCCCCCACATACACACACAAAATAAAAAAATCTATTTCAAATTCAAGGGCCCACGGCATCAGTTAGATCGATTTGGGAATATCAATTTTGGAGAAAATCGACTAAACGGTTTACCCGCTAGTATGGTTCACAGATGGACGGACGGATGGATAGACAGACTTTTGCCGTCATTCGATTATTCTGTACCAATGACACACAAAACAACATGTGTTAGAGAATCCCCCCTCTAAATTAAGCAACTGAATTTATCGACTTTTTCGCTAGCGGGGCCCTGTAATAAGAGTTTTCTGCCGAAAATTCGCCGTTTTTTTCGCGCAGCATTACGTAACTTTATCTGTACTTCGTAGCGAGAAAGTAAAAACGAAGATAGAATCTTTAAAATAATATATTGTGACGATTTATACCATCCTATTATTGTTATTATTTATATATTATGGATTATTATATTATTGTTATATATTATGGTTAATACTCCGTGTTTTTCGTTGTGGGCCTGAAAAATAATCGCTGTTAGGAGGTTACGACTGGTGATAATCTTTAGTATGAAGGGAATGGGATTATTCTGTGGTTTATCCTAATGAGCAATTTCTAAATAACAACAAGTCGTTTGTTAACTAATATTTCAGCGGCAGTAAGTACAGACTGAAATTTATTAATTTATTGCTGTCTTATTAACATGACACAAATTTAATATTAACTTACAATTTTCCCCTTAATTTTTTACTTTTTAACTAATTTTCTTAAATGACAATCTTCGCATTGTACTTTGATTATTCTCTCAATATCTTTTCGAAGTTCTTAAATTCTTACACTTTCCTTTTGACTCGGACGGCATCTCGGCGATGCGTCGAGGAGAACTCCGCTCTTGGTCGCCCACTGATAATACCAAAAAATGTTCTGGGTCGTCCATCAACCATTCTTTGCTGCATTCCACACATCCATCTTCCCACGATTTTTTAAATGTTTGGCTTTTCTTTAACTTAATTTCTTAATTAACTCGTCGACAGATTTAGTCACACCGCGACTTAATATTTGCCATCTGTTCAAATCGCATTCTTTTTACTAAAAAAACTTTAAAAACATTTTCTACTGTCCGCAGCATAGCATCCTGCCCTCTTCTGCCTAACATTCACCTATGGCAATTCATTTTGCTCCCCGCTGCTCTGGTTTTTCATTGTTTTCTCCCCATTTCGATAGTATTCTCTCTGCATCCCTACTGCACAACCGAGTTCATTTGTCTATTCAAAAGTCTTTCGTAAAAATATTTTACTTAAATAAAATATTTTTCTATTATTTAAAATATCTCCCAAATTGATTGTGTTTACTTTCTCTTCTCCGAGTCCCAATGTCTCACTTTTGTTCATATTTCCTCGTACTTCTTTATTTTCCACTTGAGATTCCGTCGACATATTTTAATAATTTATTTCAAAAGTATCCCGAGAGGTATTTTGACCCCTCTCAACATCTTTAAAATAAAAAATGCTATCGACAAGGTAATATCTTCAACTGCTGTCCTGATACTTCTGTGTCCCGAATCTTTTGGTGAAAATTTCATAGGGTGTTTTAGCGCCAGGGTAAGGAGGCTTCCTTGAACTCTATTGATCACATGGCTAACGACGTTATAGGGTCATAAGGTCTACTGCTCAAAAGAGCTTTAGCAGTTCCGACATTGCGTTATGCGTATAACAAAAGAAGCATTTCAAGCGTCGAACGAAGAAGCTGCTTAATATATCAAAGCGTGTAGGCGAGTGGTGAGGTATTGGAACCATGGAAGGAATCAAGAGTAAGCAAATCTCCATTAAGCAACGAGGTTTAGATTTTATGGGTCTGCATGAGTATGTAGAATGGAAATTTGAATATGCTTTGTCTTGAGAATGTAGGGAATATCTAATAACAGCGCCTGTTATAAGAGTAAGACAAAACCTAACACGAAGATTTGATTTCAACTTCTTTTTCGCGAATTTCTTACCTGACACCTTTCCAGCATTTTCCGTTAATTTTTGCCAAAGTTGTGGAGTCGGTAAGAAATAATTGTAAATGATCTTGGCTCTCCGGGAGACGCCGCGTCGAAGGCTGTGTTACCGACTTTCGACCATCTTTTCGTGGTCTTCCTCAGGGCTGGCCTGCCGCCCTGACGAAGCAACAAAGATGTTTGATGTTTTGTTTGTGAATGAAAAAGTCCTGCAATCACAATTTTGTAGAAGTGAAAATATGAAATAACTGCAATTTTCAGTTCGTCTTCGAACGAAAGAAAGAAAATCTTCGAAAGAGAATATATTAATAGTATTTCTTTCATCGAGCAGACCATCTCTCTCAGCAGAAATGACCCCGATGCCTTGTTTATTTCCCACGCCTTGCATCATAAATATACAATTATGTATATTTAAAAATTATTTTCTGATAATTATTGTATCTTGTATCAACTAATATATGTTGCAGACAGGAAAAACTTCGTTCAACATTTTCACTTGTCGGTGTCTCGAGTCTCACTCCGACGTACATGTGCACGCGCAGCTAAACGCCGAAAAAACTGCGTTTATTCTTTCTCGTACCTCTGAGGTCAACGTCTGTACTGAGATATTTAATGAATTTGAAAATCACAAAGGAGTGGTATCCTTTGTCGTGTGGAAAGCGCACTGCGGCTGGCAGACCACCACTGAGGAAGACCACGAAAAATGGTCGAAACGTCGGCAACACAGCCTTCGACGCTGCGTCACCCGGACAGCCGAGATCATCCACATGACTCCGGCCGCAGAAGCCTACGACTTCACATTGTTCTTTCGAGAATCTCCCTTTTTTCGAAATAAGAACAGGAGCTCAAAATTATTTTTTGGCATTGTGGAACCCCTTTGTATGTGTTTTAGACATTATTCAGGAAGCTGGAAGATGAAGTCTTTTGAAAATCGGAAAAATGAAATATCCTGAAAATCGGGAAAACTTTGGAACGTTATGATTAGTAATATTACTTTTGAATCGGAATGCTACTAGATCAAAATTATTTGAGGGTAGTATTTCATTTGTCAACATGTATATAATTGTGAATTAATTCCTTATCTCTATACGTTTCGTATTTTTGAGTTTAGATACTTTGGAATGATGTAGTGCTCAAAAAGTCTAATATCGTTTGCACGAGAATTTTCCATATTTTGGAAAGAAAGGAAGAAAGCCCAAAATTATTTTTGGGCATTGTCAAACTCGCTTGTATGTGTTGTAGACAATATTCGATTGCTGGAAGAAAGTCTTCCAGTTTAGGTTTTATAACATGCAAATATTGAAAACTAGAAAAAAAACGGGTACGGTTTGATTAGTACATATATTTTTATTAAGAATTATATTAGCCCAAATTTATTTGAGGGTAGGATGTCATTTGTCAACATGTGTTCGATTTCCAATTAATTCCTTATTTCCATACGGTCCGTGATTTTGAGTTTACATACTTTGGAATGATGTAGTGGTCAAAAAGACGAATATCGTCCGCACGAGAATTTTCCATTTTTTTGGTAAGAAAGGAAGGAAGCCCAAAATTATTTTGGGGAATTGCAGAACTCCCTTGTATGTATTTTAGACTATATTGGATTTCTGAACGAGACCGAAAAAAATGGGAACATTTTGATCAGTATATTTTTTAATTAAAAAAAGACATGCCCAAAATTATTAGAAGGCCGAATTTCATTTCCCAATACGTGTACAATTTCCAATAAATTCTTTATTTCTATACGTTCAGTAATTTTGAGTTTATTTAGTGAGTAATGGGAATGTGGTTAAAAGGTGTAATATCGTTCGCACGAAAATTTTGTGGTTTTTTGGAAAGAACTGAGAGAAGTCCAAAATTATTTTTCTGCATTGTGCATCTCTTTTTTATGTGTTTTGGACAATATTCAGTTGCTGTAAGAGAAAGTCTTGTAGTTTAGTTTTTATAATAATGCAAATATTGAAAATCGGAAAAAGGTTGGTACGATTTCATAGTCCATATATTTTTTGATAAGAATGATACTAACCCAAAATTATTTGAGAGTAGGATGTCATTTGTCAACATGTGTACAATTTCCAATTAACAGCGTATTTTCATACGTTCTGTATGTTTGAGTTTTCTTGCTGAGTAACGATAATGTGGCCAAAAAGTAAAACATCGTTCGTACGAGAATATTCCTTTTTTGGAAAGAAAGGAGGAAAGGCCCAAATTATTTTTGTCATTGTGGAACTCCCTTGTATGTGTTTTAGGTAATAGTCGATGCTAGAATACGAAGTCGTTTAATTTAAGTTTTATAACAACGTAAATATTGAAAATCGGGAAAAATGTCGTGCTGTTTGATTAACTTTTTTTAAAATAAGAATAGTACTAGCCCAATATTATTTGAGAATCGCATTTTCTTTGCCAAGATATGTACAACTGCTAATTAATTCCTTTTTTCTATACGTTCAGTGTTTTTTAGTTTACATACTTTGGAATGATATACTGATCAAAAAGTCTAATATCGCTCGCACGAGAATTTTCCATTTTTTGGAAAGAAAGGAGGGAAGCCCAAAATTATTTTTGGGCATTGTCAAACTCGCTTGTATGTGTTTTAGACAATATTCGATTGCTGGAAGAGAAAGTCTTGTAGTTTATGTTTTATAAACACGCAAATATTGATGATCGGAAAAAAATTGGGATAATTTTTATTAGTTTATATTTTTTCAAATTGTACGAGACTAGCTCAAAATTATTTGAGAATCGCATATTTTTTATTTAACTTATTTTAAGTCGCATCAACGGCTAAAGCGATTAAAGTCATTAGCGACTAAATAAATACAATATATTATATTTTACATTGTCAATTTTTAGTTTTTACAATATTGAGGTTACAATTGAGGTTACAGTACAGAGATGATATGGATATAAAAACATAAAACTTAAACGTGAAAATTACATAACTGTTAATTACTACAAAAAGGAATAGAAAATTACGTTATTCTAATACAGTTAAATATTTCCTGAAATACCTATTTCATTACAAGATTTTACTTTGGTAAGTTTTATCCCTTAGAATGGTACTAAATCTTTCCTTATCAAAGAATTGAGGTCTCACAGAATTGAATTGGGGACATTCCTGGAGGATGTGATTAATGTTTAGCGGGCAATTGCAAGAGGTACATACTGGGATGGAATTTTTCTCTAGTATATGTCTATGAGAAAATTTGGTATGGCCTGATCTGATGGGTGAAGGCATTATTTGTTCACGACGTGAGAGATTTTCATTAGTTTTGAGGGCAAAAAATTCACCAATTTTCTTATGCGTTGTGCTTGATTTGAGATTGTTCCATTGGTTTGACCACATCTTTTTCATGACTTTGCCAGTAAACTTCACGTAATCCTCAATTGTGTAAGACATTTCGTTGTTTACTTTCTCTTCAAAGTCAATAAGCAACATAGGTGTGGGTGATCTGCTAATCGGAGTTCTTGCTTCTCCATTCTTTGTAATGAGGATCACCACAGGTTGAATACGCATGTCAGCTGTCTCTTTGCAGATTTCAAGCAGGTTAGTGAAGATTAATTGTAGATAATTACCGGGTGAAACTTTAATGCCGTTCCGTATATATGTTGATAAAATAATACATTTTTTAGTTGGGTTGGATTTGACAAGGTTCATTGCCATTAGGAAAGCATAATTATAAGCGCTATTTTTACTTGCAAAGTTCCTAAACTTGATATGAAAGTTCTTCCATGGAGATTGGATGTATAAGCCCATTCTGTCTGTTTACAGCGTGTCTTGGATGTGGATGACATCGTGATCTTGATATTTATTGAGAATCTCGTTGAGGATAAGATCAGCGTCGGAGTCGTTCAAGTTAGAGTTGGAGAGATTCTTGGGAAAGGAATCGACAGTAAATTTTGGTGTGACCCAGGGAGGATATTTAGGTGTTCTACACCTTCCCATCGATATGTTTGGGAGGTTGTAGGCCCTGATTATATCTTTGGTGCTTTCGTAAAAGGTTTTTGGGTATGATTGTAGGTGGATGGAAGCAGATCTGATTGGTGGGTTAATATCATTGAGTATAATATTGTTATTGGATGAGGAGGCTTTGCTTATATATTTGATAGATAATCCTGTCGAAATTGCAGGGAGGTTTCGATAAGGATGCTACCTGTTGGCGTTGTCTGGAAACATCCAGTACATATCCTAAGCGCTCTATTATGTACAGGATCCAATTTTTTGAGTAGGTTCTTTTTGGCTTTGATATATATTATACACCCATAGTCGATTTTACTACGAACAATAGCTTTGTAAGGGAGGAGCAAGGTAGGTTTGTCTGTGCCCCAGTTGTTATAGTTCATGCATTTTAGTAGATTTGTTCTTCTTTTGACATCAGTGATGAGATCTTTAATGTGCTCTTTCCAATGTTGCTTACAGTAAAAAATAAGACCAAGGATTCTAGTTGAATATACTCTTCTTATTGCTACCTCTCCCATTTTTAAATTAAGATCTCCAGCTATATTTTGCCTAGATATCAGGATGCATTCGGACTTGGTTGGAGATATTATGAATCCTGAGCTTACCGACCATTTATGTATTGAGTTCAATGCATCTTGTGTAATTCTCAGTGTAGATGCGAGGTCCTTTCCTTTACTGAGGATTATCATATCATCCGCATACTTGCGAATGATCGTAGGTGATATGATATACTGACCAGCATCCTTAATTGCGATCAAAAATAAAGTTACGCTTAGGGTGGATCCTTGTGGAAGTCCATTCTCCAGCTTGATTAATTCGGATAACTGGTTGTTAGCACGCACTTGAATACATCGATCACTAGTAAAATTCATGATAAAACTAAGAATGTTACCATTAATGCCGATATCTTTAAGTATCCATATAACTCGAGGTATCCAGACCATATCGTACGCCTTTTGGACATCTAGGTTGACGGCAATGACATGTTGTCTGTTGTGGATGGCTTCAGTGATGTAGGTGTCCACGCTAATAAGATGTGAGTAAGTAGAATGCCCAGGTCTAAAGCCAAATTGATTATCTTCAATGATGTTATAGTGATTTAAAAAACATTTTAAACGTCTATCAACAATCTTTTCAATTATCTTACACAGGTTACAAATTAGGGAAATCGGGCGATAGTTAATCGGGTTGGATCTTGCTTTGCCAGGTTTAGGAATGGGGACAACAGAAGGATCGCATTTTATTTCCCAATATATGTAATTTTCCATAAATAGTTCATTTCTATACTTTCAGTAATTTTGAGTTAATTTACTGAGTAATAGGGAAATGGTTAAAAGGTCTTATATCGTTTGCACGGGAATTTTCTGTATTTAGGAAACAAAGAAGGGAAGCCCAAAATAATTTTTTAGCATTATCGAACTCTCTTGTATGTGTTTTAAGCTATATTCTATTACTGGAAGAGAAAGTCGTGTAGTTTAGGTTTTAAGAAAACGTAAATATTGAAGAGTGGAAAAAAATTAGAAATATTTTCATTAGAATACAGTACATATAGAGCCCTGAATTTTGGAATATAAATGTGGGACTAATTTTTTTCCTGTAGCCCAAAATTATTCTTACATTGTAGGTGGGGTTTAAGATTTTTCTGTGTTTTTTTGAATTTTTTTGTTTATTCGCCGGTAAGAATCAATGTTAATTGTTTCTCTATGTACAGCCCTGAATTTTGGGACATAAATGCGTGAGTATTTTTTTCCCTATAGCCCATAATTATTCTAACATTTTTTAAAGGGCTTCATTTTTTTCCGTTTTTTTTTTTTTTTTTTTTTTAGTTTTTGTGTTCATTCGTCCGACAAGAACCAATGCCAATTGTTTCTCCTTATACATCCCTGAATATCGGAATATAAATGGGGGAACAATATTTTTCCTAGAGCCCATAATTATTCTTACATTTTGGGTAGGGTTTCAGTTTTTTCTGTGGTTTTTTGGTTTTTGTGCTCTTTCGACCATAAGAACCAATGTTAATTGTTTCTCTTTATACAGCCCTGAATGTCGGAAGATAAATGCGGGAGTAATTTTTTCCTAGGACCCATAATTATTCTTACATTTTGGTGATGATGAGCTTGTTTGTGCTTGAGGAAGAAAACTAACAAGACAATAGGATTGTTAAAGAATAATCATTTTGGAAGCAGATCACTCTTTGGTCAAAAATTTATTTTATATTTAACACCAAGAATCGGGGAAAATCCTTAAGGACCATATACAGATTGTCAAGGGGGTAACGACCAAACTTCGAAAATAAGCTCTTAAAACAATTTTAAACATATTTGTTCTCATAAACTCCTTGCATATTCCTAATGACTGAGTCGCAATGAGTACTCAAAAGTTTTGAAAAAATACTTTCTATGCAAAACTTTTCATTACAGAAAAATATAAACACTCATAAACATGTAAATTGTTTATTATTTACAAAGGAAATGAATATATTTGTTCATAACGAAAGATGAACCCAGAAATAAAAAAGTAGTCGAATTGTGTAGGCTAGGCTATGACTGCTCGAGTGAAACGCGCTTCCACCTGAGTATCAGAAGTACCCCTATCACTTTGTCATTTGTATTAAAATTGTCAACGGCCCTTTATGTAATAAACGTAATGCAAGCCGAGAAGTCGAAACAATTTTTTTGCAAGAAGGGGTAGCTGAAGCTTACCTTCGGGGGAGGGTCTTCATAATTAGTAGCCCCTGAGCGGTAGCTAACCCATCTTGGTTTAGTGTTTGGCAGGTCATATTCTGATGCACCCCCTCACCATATCCCCCTCTCTCCGTCTCCCAATCTCCGTCCCCCCTCCGTCACCCTCTCCGTCTCTGTCCCTGTCTCAGTCGCTCTCTCTCACCCTGTCTGTCTCTTACACTCTGTCCCTCTCTCTCTCATTCACATTTAGTTGCAGATTCTGGAGGTCTGTGAGCAGGTGGGGTAATATCGATAAGCGCCGGACCAGCAAAAATGTAATTGAAAATTCAAGAAGATCTCATCCTGTAGATTACGGTGTTGTTAGGAACTAAAATTTTGAGGACCTCAAAAGTTTAGATTCTAAGGCCCTAGAACGTATCGTTTAGGAGTTATTTAACGATATAAATTCAAAAAATCCTGTTTGAATTTGACATTTTTAAAAAATTTCTGTTCGATTTTTAAAAAAATTTCTTTTATACGAACATTGTTCTAACAATAACGGACACAAAAAGAGAACTATCCAATTTGGTGCAGTCGTTCGGAAGTTATACGTGTACATACATTTCGGCGATTCAATTTTATATTAAATAGATATAGGATTTTACTCAAGTTATTACATTGTGTCATACTTATTTACTTTAGGGAATATATTAATATATTTATAAAACATGAAAAATAATTCAAAAGAGATTGAACTAAAATTGGACTAACAGGCTTTTTGGCCATAAAAATTATTACAATTTCCTCAGAAAATAGCTTTGAAGCGAACTTGAGCTCTGCAGATATCATGCTCAGGTTGCTTAGTCGTTCTTGTCCAGTTAAGTTTCAGAGGCAATTTTAACGACCTTTAATTTGCTAACACTCCTTTTATTTGAGGCGGCTGAGACAGGTTTAGTGAGAAAAATGCTCAATTTTGTCATTGTTATGCTGTTATTAAATTATGTTGTAGCTTTTTTCATATTACGGCTTAAATTCAAGGCATGATTCTTAAAACTTCCCACTTACTTTATATCACTATATTCTATCGGTCACTCATCCCTTTTGAACTTTTTTATATGTGGTAGCTATTGCAAGTGCATGGCTCCTCAGTTATTCTCTAGTGAGTGTTTCAAACCGAACTGCAGCGAGGAAGCCAAATAAACTACCCATGTTTTGAATGACTTCAAACATTTGTCTCAATGCATTCAAACCCCGCTCTTCAACTTCTAAAATCAAGAATTTAATTTTTTTTTTCAGAATGAGAGAGGTACACAAATGCGCCAATCTAATGACTCCTCTAAAACAAGTTTCACAAGTAAATAATGGTTTACGCAACTTGGAGATTTTCTTTTCTTAAAATCGTGACCAGGAAGATGAAATTGATTGAAACATCTGTCGTATCTCATACGGTGACCGCCACTCACGTTGCACAGTGCACATACGATTCACAGAACATACTCTAGCACTCTTCTCTTTATCAAATGCGTAGAGCGACTGATGTTCAGAAAATTTTACTCAAGTCCCTTGACAAGTGGTCTGTTATATTTCACGAGCAAGGTGAAAAGGTCACCCCATCCCTAAGACGCAAAGATACTCAGCAGTAAAATTCATTTTGCTATCACCCATTCCTTGTGAGGGACAGAGTGAGCATATGAGTTACTAAATATTTCTTGAGACCCTAATCAGGCAGAGGTCATTCTTTTCATTGTTCTTCGGCAAAGACTGATCGAACTCAATTCATTAGGGCAGGGGCAAAAAGTGTGCAACCACATACTTATAAAAGATTGTTTAGATCTGTAGGTGTTCAGTGCCCACTTTTTTCTTGTTGTGTTTTGTAGAAAACTGAACAAGAAATACGCCTATATTTTTTCAAATTTTTATTTGAGCGAGTTAATATAGAAATTTTCATTATTTTAAAAATAATTAAAATGTTTAAATGAAATATTTATTTTTGAGAAAGTAATCTACAGGGGGATAAAATACACTTATCAAAGGAATAAATGAAACAAACCAGTATTTTTTGGTGAGCTAAGTACTCGTACATTCCGAGCATCAGTCAATCATATTTTGCGAAGTACGCATATTTTCAAAAATTTAATATAGTCATAACTACACAAATAATCATTTTTCATGTAAATAAAGAAACACGTCTTTTTTTGTGATGCCCAGATTTCATAAAAAAATGTTATACATTTAAAAAAAGCCGTGTCGATTCTTGTGCGATTTGACGTGGAATGGCTCATATTTGAATTCGTTTATTTGTTTATTTATTTATTTTACGTCAAAAAAACAGTTAAAACTGCGTATGACGTGCTATGGGGAAAAGTGAATTGTGTGCACATTTTCAAAATTCTGTGATCCCTACACTAAGTCATATACTACTTAAATTTTGAATTTTGAAAGGGAGAAAAAAAGAGAGAAAAAAACTCCCATGTAATAAAATCTATTTTCAAGGATAAAAAGACAATAAATTTTGGCTCTTATCTATGTTGTCCTTCAGAATAATACTTCCTGGCGCGACAACATGGAAACGATAATTTGAATAATTGTATTTCCCACTGAATTCTAGAAGACGTGCACAGATAATTAAGTTACATTTATGTCCAGAAGCAAAACAAGGGGCCATCTCAGCATTTGCTCAATGGATCAGGGAAACTGGACGTTTCGCTGTCACCCATCCATTCTGGGGTCAGAGTGAACGTCTGAAATACTAATAACTCTTGAAACCCTAATCAGGCAGACGTTCTTTTTATAGTTCTTCAGCTCGTGGATCAAAGACTGATTGAACACAATTCGTTTGTGCATGGAAAGACAGATCGCGCCCTCATATTTACAATTGATTTTTTAGAACTGTATGTGTGGGGTGTCCTTTTTTTCTTAGTGTACTTTATAGAAAATTGAACAAGAAATTCTCCTATATTTTTTCCAAATTTTTATCCCATAAACTTTATATTTATTTCGTCAAATACGCGTAAATTCAAAAGTTTAATATAGGCATAACCACAAATAATCCATTTTGAGGCAAATAAAAAAAACTTGTGTCCCTTTTTTTGAGGTCCAGATTTAAGAAAAATATTCTACATTTAAAAAAAGTCGTGTCAACTCTTGTGTGATTTGGTGTGGAATGGTTCGTAAACGAAAAATAAAGAAATCGATTTTCCGCAGCATTACATGACTTTCTCTATACTAAGTATATACTCCGTATATACATACGAAGTAAAAATACTAGGCCGTCCGGCGACGTGGCCATACGCCTCATCTGCTCCCCCGCTTGTTTTGGCCCTGATTACCTCGGCGGTTTTATACGTTGTTAATGTGTGCAAATTCTTTATCAGTAATATCTATTACATACAAATGTTTAAAAAATATTTTCTCAAAAACATTCCTTCATCTGTTTTTTCCGCCTCCTCACGCAAAGAAAATTGTTTGATTCCCTTTATGCCAGTCGTTCCATCAGCTAGATTGGTTTTTTTTTCATTTCAAAATTATATCTCTATAAATGCTTATTGTTGTTGTTGTTGTTGTTGTTATTGTTTCCAAAAGCCACTACATCCACTTTCCACACTTACTAATGTTTTGACATGGTCACATTGAACAATTCATTAATAGTATCCGCTTCTGATTTTTTTTTTTACCCAATGATTCAATATCAAATGTAAATTACAGGTTTAAAATCTGATTCATTTTCAACGTATACTATATCCACTAAATGTACTTGTTTAAAAAAATACCATATCCGAAGTTTCACAAGAGGTGGTATATCCATTCGGAAATTTTGGGTACATAACACTTTACCATATCAATAATTTATTTCCTCAGCTTTTTAAATGCTCGGAAAATGATAAAGTAGAACAGAATACTATTACTTACAATTCAATACTCCGAGTTACAGAGCGTTTTTTGGAAATAGCCTGCTTGACAACCCTCAGGGTTCTAAAAAAGATAATTTGTCATTTCTGCCATTACGTATGCCAGTACAATATGTTAGTGTCTAGTGCTCTTTACATGTAGCATTTTCGGCTTTTAAATTAGAATAACGTTGGTTTTTGTATCCAACACAAGGTCTGACTAGTGTACGTGTACGACTACCGTACAAATTCGAGCTGTATTGGTAGTGTATGACTGGAGTACTGTAGCCTACATGTTAGATAGTACTCGTACAAGTAAGTAGTTCGTTTGATAAGAGTATGCGTAAACAAATTACAAGTTATTAAAAACGTTTTGACTTTTTTAGGCTCACAATATTTCTTACGCCCAGAATTACTCGTAATTTGTGGCCCTATGAAATCCAAGTTCTTCTTTGAATGTTTGTGTCTTCAAGTCTAAAGGGTCTTCAATTCACTAACCCGAAACGTCCACTCATGATCACGTACTTTTATTAAATTGATATAAACACTAACTTTCATTCCGAAAATTTTTAATCGTTTTAATTTGTTATTTTTGGTCCTATGGAAAATTATTTTGAATCGCATCACTGACACATTGTACTTACTGAATGTATGATTTTTTGATTTGTTAACTTAAGTATTTGTCAAAACACATTATTATTGTTTACTGTGTATCTGTTTAATTGGTCTATCTTTTTTCGGGTTTAGTGTTCTACAAACAACAATATAATATAGGCAATAATTAACCCTACAACCGCCGAATGTCGCGTACTATCGAGAACCGCCATGCGGAACAAAAATGTCCGATGAAGTTTCTCGTGTACTGCGGTGTATATATAGGTCAGAGTATTGGGAAATAATAAATGGACATAAATTTCTCGTGATAAATATTAAACAATATAAGATATTGCACTTAGGTAAAAATGTGTAATTAATTTCCAAATTTATTTAAAAAAATTAATATGCTTACAATCTTTCAGACTATGCTAGTTGTGCTCAGTTGATGATACGAGAGTACAAGATCCACAAGTATTTCATGTGTAATCTAATTGTTTCGAAACATTAGCCGTGCTACTCATTGTTACAACAATCACAACAAACATAAGTGATCCCGTCTGTAATTTTGTACAAGTTGTTTTCTTCTACGCAGTGCAGACATTTTGACTTTTGTCTTCACTGCAGTTTTTATGTAATTGACATTGCCGCCGTTTAGTTCTGACTGAAAAATAATCAGAAATTTAATGAAATTCATGAAACAGAAAATCATGATGAGAAATTTTCTTACCGGTCACCATCCGAAAAATCATCCAGGAGTATATGCCTGCCAAGTCCAATACGTTGTAAAATGTATGAAGAAGTCATCTTCTGAACGTGACATTGAATGAAATTTTTCTAACAATTTCATCGACCACATCTGTACCATCTGTGTGTCTCATTATAAAATGTCATACAATCAAGCTTGCTCTTTCGCCATTGTCAACTTGCACATCGGGATGCATGGAACTTAAAATCAGTACACTCTTTGAAAGTTTTCTGGATGTGGACTAACGTCTACGTTCTTCAAAACAGCCGTGTTATAAAGTGCCTCCTTTTTTTAGTTTATTTTTGGTCGCATCAACTACAAGGTCATTAGCGACCGCATCAAATTACATTATCTGAGTACACAGATAACATTTATATCTCTAATAATAATTACATTGCTTTAATACCTTATTTCTACGTTATTACAATATACGCCGTTCACAGAAGTTAACATGTTTTGACCTCAAATTTCTGTTTTAATGCCAATAATTTGACAAAATTTGACCACTTGTTTTTGAAAGTCAGAGGAATATAAAATTGCCCCAATGTCCTGTCCCCGCAAAAGATTTATTCGCTGTAAGGCGAACTTGGGACATGACACAATGATGTGGTCCAGGGTTAGGATACAGCAACAAAGATCACAAGTTCGGGGGGGATTATTTTGTAATAAGTGATGGTCAGTCAATTTTGAGTGTCCCGTCCAGATTCTTGTGATGATCATTTGCTCTCTTCGGCTTAGTTTTTTGTTTATTATCAATTTATTGTGTTTACTGCTTTGATATTCAGTTACTTTCTTATGGAGGTTACTTCTTTAAAGAGTTGTCCAGATGGAGGACCATTTTTCTTCCATTATTTTTCCAGCATATTTCACTAGATCTTGGAGTGTATTCGAGATTGCCAGTACAGTTTTTGGGTTATCTGTTGTGCTTCCACTAACTACTCTGTCTGTTTCCCTCTTCTTTTCTGTTTCTTGATTCATATCCCAAATCAATATTACTTCTTTACCTGATTTGGTAATGTCATTATACAGTTCTTGGATTGTAATACTCATTTCATTACAAGTTTCATTGTTCTTGATGCTATTTATTGCAGAGCGGGAATTTGAGTGTAAACTGAACTTTGAATGGTTAATTTTTTTAATGAGTTTCATGGCGCAAGATGGCACATAATTCGGCAGTAAGATGGCTGGCATAGAAGCTAAGTTGATGTTTGACCAATGCCTCTTTCGTTACCACTGTTGCCTCTGTTCCTTGTGTATTTTTAATTGCTTTTGCGTAAACTGGATAAAACATGTCATAATTGTTTGTCGGTCCAGAGTTTATCTCAGATGTTTCATTACCTTGATGAGTGCCTGAGGATAGGTCTACTGAAATATCCGGTATTATCCAAGGAGGAATTTTATAATTTCTCTTCTTTTCTACTTTTCTGTGATCAAAATTAAGATCACTAAGTACTTTTCTAGCTCTTGCGTACAAAGGTATAAAACGCGAATGCTCTACATACTCTTGTTCTTTAGGATATATGTCTTGTACTATAATTGGATTCATGGATGTGGCTGCTTTTAGAGCATATTTGATTATTAGTTCCTCTCTGCGATGAGATAATGTGTGTTCACTTGCTTCAATTAGTACGCTTCCGATGGGACTGGTATGAAAACATCCGTGCATATCCTGAGACCTTGGTTATGGATTGTATCAAGTTTTTGAGGTCAATTTTACCAGCAGATCTGTATATTATTGAACCATAGTCTATTTTGGATCTCACAAGCGCTTTGTATGTTAATAATAGCAATTGTCTATCAGCTCCCCAATTGTTGTGTGCGAGGCATTTAATTTATCTTACAGGTCAGTTTAGTGTCGAAGTGCATTCCTAATATTTTGGTACTGGTGACAAATCTCAGGATCTGATTACCAATTTTAAGCGTAGGTAAGTTATTGATGTTCTTTTTTGAGAATATTATACACTCCGTTTTCTGAGGTGAAAATTTAAATCCAGATTTGAGTGACCATTCATAATACAATTTAGTGCAGTTTGCATAATTTCTTGACTTGAGTTAATGTTTCTTCCTTTGCAAAGCATAGTAATATCATTGGCGTATTTCCTAATTATGGTTGGTAGTTTGATATTTTCGTCCGCATCATTTATCGCTAGTAGGAAAAGTGTAACACTTAGGATGGATCCTTGAGGTACACCGTTCTCTATTCTTTTCTTTGCAGATAATGTTCCATTTACTCTCACTTGCATGACTCGATCTTCCGAAAAATGTTTAATTAACTGATACATGTTATCTCGAACCCCAATTTCGCTCAGCTTATGTAGGACTCGATGCATCCATACCATATCGTATGCCTTTTCAATGTCCAGGTTGACAGCTAAGACATGTTGTTTGTTGGCAAACGCTTCTTGAATGTAGGTATCTATGCTTACCAGGTGGGAGATCGTTGAGTGTCCTGGTCGAAATCCAAACTGATTACTGGATATAATCTTCTGGTAATCGAGATACCATTTTAGCCGACGATTAATATTTTTTTCCAAAATCTTGCACATGTTGCAGGTCAATGATATGGGCCTGTAATTACCAGTTAATGTTGGGTCTTTTCCGGGCTTAGGAATGGGGATCACAGTAGCCGTTTTCCACAAAGTGCCTCCTTTGTATTCTTTACAACTTAAGCGCTTCCCATCTGATTTTGTTTACTGTTCAGACGATACTGGTCGACTTTTCTTTTAGTCGCTTTGCATGTGATACAGACGTTAAAGGTTTTGCATGTGACATTCCTGCCTTTTTCATATAAGGATGAACACGTTTCATAACCATGTGATCCGCAAAACGTTCATTTCCTGACCAAGTAACATCTTTTCCAAGATATGTGAAGGCATTTATGACGTACTTGGATTCCTTATCCACGGCTATCCAAAATTTCTGGCCGAAATTGTCGGGCTCGAATGCCATGTACTGCGTAAATATACTTTTGCATTTTGACGGGAATAACTGTTCATCCAGTTATGTGTGGGACACGAATGTAACACGCTTATTTCCTGTAAACCTTTTTCATTCTTTCGAAATGAGGGAAAATGTGCCCTCTTTTAGTCTTGCAGATGTGGTTGATCTAATTGCAAATCTTAGGAACCTCAACTGTTTTGGGCCATAATTTTCTTGATAATTGTTTTTCCTTATTTTTTCGACCACATCAAATCTACTTCCATCGCTTTTGATTCAGTTGCACCACGAATATAAAGAATGGCCATAAAACTTTCAAGTTCTTCTAGAGAGACAGACCATTGATCCTTCTGAAGAACTCTGCGAGCTTCGCCATCTTTGCAAGATTCATGGCTTCAAAATAGCTTCATCAATTATCAGTTTTCACACACTCGAGACATGTTCAGTAAAAACTGTACGCTTGGCGTAACGAGATGGTCCCATATTCTCTCAAAAACAATTATGCAGAGCCTGCCTATCTGCTAAGAGTCCACCTGTATCAGCGACACCACTTTGTACAGTCAGGTGCTTCCACTTCAGTTCCTGCAACCAAAAATTGAATCTTTGTCACATCGTGACGTTTCCAATGTAAAGCTGCAAACGTCTGTTCTTGTTGGGTTTCCATGGTCGGAGACACGTTTCTGACCATCTCTTTCACCCTCTGTAACCCTATTTGCTTTCAAAGCAACAGAGTGACCACCAGAAGGTAAAAAAGAGGAAACCTCAACACTGTAACACCTACTTTTTTCTGAATTTCATGATAATTTTGATAATCTAAGTATACTAACTAGGTTGAAGAGACCTATTCTTATATTTACCAGCGGAAGAAGTCGGAGTAGTCACACTTGATTCCTATTCTTCCATTATTTCTTCACAAAGTTAAGACTCATCACTAGAAGACTCTTCGACAGATCCGCTTTCTACTTACCCTTCCGAATCTTCACTTATCTCTCGTAACAGACACGATGTCTTGTTATTACAATGATCTACTTGCAGCGATTCGCTAAAAGGAATGACAGTGTGGGTCGATCGGACGGCATTGTAACATGCCAGTGTCAAGAAAGGCGGTGATTGCCGGAAACTTCGACGTACAAGAAACGGGAATCAATTATTATTGACACCAGAGATGCTGCGTTATCAAAAGAATGAAATCAAGGAAGCATTTATAACTGATGGAGATGTGAATTTCCACACCGATTAACGAAATGAGCGAAAGAAGCAGCATATTCACAATGGGACAAAAATGGCTCGTTGGTGGTTTTAGGTAGAACGTGGTTTACCTAGGAAACTAAAATCCCCTTTGTGTTGAAACTTTTCCTGGACATTACATCTGTAAAATGAGGAAAAGTTGCCGACGAATAGTGTTCTCAAATAAAATGTCTAATAGATATGAGCAAATGAAAAATGGAATGGGACAAAAATGGCACGTCGGTGGTTTAAGTGTTAAACTTTAAATAATTTCAAGTTCAATGAAGGTGATGTAACTTGCATCTTGAAACAAATTTGGATCGTCCGCGTTTGGTGTACTTTTATTGAATCTCCTATAAGAGTTTTCTTCTTCAAAAAAGTATCGAATTCAGTACATTTTGTGGCAATATGTACTACTTTTCCCTCGTAAAACCCAAAATATTTTGACCATGAAGTCAGATTTTAATTCATTAATGTAAAGTGTTTTGAACTACGTACATTAAAAGTAATTGCATGAACAGAAACTTCATTTTTGACGTGTTTACGCATTTTTAAGAATTGTGATCAAAAGGAAAAGTAAAAATATTTAATAAAATGAGTTGTAATTTAAATGTTATTTATTGCATGTATTATTCAGCCTGATAGTATCATGGTTGGAAACTAGTGGTTTTACAACATAGTAGCACATACTTTTCCGCATTTTTTTCCTTTCGCAATTCTAATTTCTATAACAATGAGATATACACTACTTTTTCAGCGTCCTTTGCTCTGAGGGTGGACAATATTTCAAGAAAAAAATTTGAGCCGTTTCTGAGAAATTTTAAAAAATAAATTCCATTAACTTAAAGAAATTACGCAAAAATTACTAGTTTTTTTTCTTCAAAACATTGTACACGACCTTCTTTAAATGACATTTTTAAACAGATATCATTGAAGAAAAACTTTCATCAACAATATTGTATTTTTGCAACGTTAATTTTTTGCAATTTTCGAAGACACATTGACTCCTCCGAAAATGGAAGCAACATCGGCATTTTACCGTCCTTTGCTCCATTGGAGGAACAAAATAAAGAGAAACTTGGAGACATTTTTAAGAAAATAATTATTTTAAATAATTATATTTCAGGAAAAATTATGAGAAAATTCTCATTTTCGAAAAAGTGTTCCTTATCTTCTTTCAAAAAAATCTGTCTTTGAACTGCAGATTTCATTTAAGAGAAATTCAACATTGAAGATACAGGAAGACGTCGACAAATTTTTCAAATTTTCGAATTTTCGAAAATTCAGAGATTTCAGCGAAAACGAGATGTGCGCCATTTCTTTATGCGTTCTTTCCCTATCCAAGGACAAAGTTTAATGAAAATACTCAGAGCTTTTTAAGAAGATTTTTGAAAATGTTGAAGCTTCATATAAAGAATCATCAAAAACCAAAATATTCTTTTCAAACTCACAGGGTCACGATTTTCTTTAAATCGATCAAGGAATATGAGCTCTGGAGAAAATTATCTCAACGGTTTAGGCGTTGGCATTCACCAAAGATTGACGTTTTGCCGGCAATCGATATTTTGGTGTCAAAAACCCACAAAATGTGGATTCTGACTAGACAAAGGGTTAGATGAAGTAATTTGCTACACATAAAGAACAATATCTATCCACTTTTTAGGTACTACTAAAGCCTGTTTTACACGGTAATTTTTCCATCATTTTTCTGTACAGAAACTGGAAAAAGGACGTTCGGTTCTATGCGTACCGAAACTGGATGAACGTGATTCCAATGTTTTACACGGTCATTTCTGGTCTGTACGTAATCGTGATGAAAATACTTCCTCCAAACGCCGCAAAAAGCGCTGGAAGTTGAACAGTTGAACATCGGATTTACAGAAACAAATTAAATTAGCGGGAAGAATGATCAGATAGTTACGAATTCGCAGAGTAAGGAGTAGAAAGATGTGTGAGGTATTGTGGTTTCATTTGCGAGAGGGATCACTGAACGCAAAGACTCAATATCACAAACAACACGTGCCCACGCTACGCACCAGATAAATATACTTCCTGCCGGAGAACTCACGCAATCGAAGAAAGTTCCATAAAGAGACACCAGGGACGCTGTAGTCAAACTGGATGAAATCTGTACGGAAAAATGAAGCATGCTTCATTTTTTCGTACAAATTACATCCAGTCTGCTCCGTATCGACGGGAAATGATGAAAAAATGACCGTGTAAAACAGGCTTAAGGCCCGACAATAAGAGTTTTTCTGTCGAAAAATCTCCGATTTCCCCCGCACAATTTCGATATTTTCTCCTTACTACGTACAGTCAATTAGGGTGACTTTAGACCACGGAGGGTGTCATTGTACTACGCTCCACGTTAAAGGAATGTCTGTTAAATTAAATGTTGGGTGTGTATTTTCAGTTGCTTTAACCATTAGTCGATTCTAGGAAGTTGAACACACCAAACGGCAACACCGGTTGCTCGTGCTTTTGATTATTAGGCTTAGCTGACAAGAAAATAGTTCAATTTTGGACGTGTTTTTATGGAGAGTTCTCACATTTTATTAACTTAATACACTTTATTGAAGTGTTGATTATAAAATAATTATTTACAGTTTACTCATACTACTTAACATAAAAAATTCAATTTATTTGTATCATTTATTGTTCCAGATCATAATTTTAAAATGGAGGTGACTTTGTACCAGGAAAAATTTAAAAAGTCACTCTGATGTACTTTTACAAACAAACAGTGGATTTTTGCTTGTTAAATTAATTCAGACTTATCATTTACGATGCCGAGAACTTATCATCGTTCGGCTGATGCCAGGTCCTATCGGAAGTATTCTGATGAAAAGTCACTGGAATTTATTGACGATAGCAGGTAAACTTTTCGAGAGAAAAGTAGCAGCTCTTTACAAAATTTTACGATCTACCATAACAAATAACTTCAAGGTAAACCTGTGTACCACATTGGTGGTCAGAAAGTGTTTAGTGATCAGGAAAAAGGGGCATTATTAACTATCTTGCAGCACTTGGTGAGTTAGCATTTCTAGTTGGAAAGAGAGATTTCCGTTTTATTGTTAAAAACTGTATAAATATCATGCAAAAGAGAAAGCTTATTTACATGAATAGTGCAAGTATCGATCGAGCCTCGGTAGATAATAAATGATATTGAGTGCTGAAGTTAAGCTTATTTTGTACTTATAATAATCAATTAAAATTGATAAATACTCGTGGTTATGTTTTGACATGGATAAAGACACTCTACCCCTTAATTCTTTAAAATGTGCCTACATTCTCATAAGAAAGACGGAAGCGAACAATCTGTGGTACAATGTCGCTCTACCCTCGAGGGTGACTTTGTACCACACAAACCTCCTCTCCTACCAAAGAAAAAACTGTTAAATAAACGGCTTGAATGTAAAAAAAATCCTCTGGAGTTACCTAACATTTGTAAATGATTATAAAAATGTAAAAAATATATTTTGGTTTCACAAATAAAAAAACATCGTTTTCTGGTACAAAGTCGCCCCAAAAGACGGTACTTAATAATGCGAGAAAGTAAAATGATAAAAAAACTAAAATGGGCTAAGTCAACTTTTTAAAAGCCTAAAATATACTTGATAAAATCCTAAAAATATTGGCCCTACACATTACGTAACCCGTTCCAAAAATTACGAGAAAGTACGTGCTGTTGCTGCACCATTACTTTCTTCACAATTTAGAATATCAATCTTGTACTTATACATTGAGTTATTAAATGCTGGAAAATAGACACAGCTGCGATTCAAGAATTTGGAGAAGAGAGATTGTATGTGCATTTTATTACCATAAGGTAGGTTTTGAAGTACAGAAGGTTTCCAGGTAGGGAATAAAAATATCTACTGAATTAAATTATTTGTCTTTATTTTGTGTTTAGAAAATTGAACGAAACGTACACTGTATCTAAATGTTCTATTGAACAATTGTAGAACAATTGTTGAACAAAAATTTTCAAGCTCTGCACCAATTAATTTACGATAATTTTTTGCAACACAACTTATCACAAAAATTCTCTGATAAATATATCTCAGAAACGTTGTAAGGTACACTTATCTAAATTTAGATATTTGCAAATTCCAACAGAGCAAGAGGCATGGTAGGATGTCAAGACAGCATGCATTACGATACTTAGAGACTGTGGACAATGCAGAATCAAGTATTGAGAGAATGAACTATGGAGAAAAAAGTATGGTTTGTGGATATGACAGTCATGGATATGACAATCTTGGCATATGGCAATTTACAGTGTATCAGGCGAAGATCCAGAAATACCCAGAATTGGTCCATATCGTTAAAGAACTGTGGAATATCCTAGAAAAAAAGATTGTTCCTGTGGTTCTTTCAGCAACAGGCATCATTCCGAAGACCTTAAAGCACTCGCTAGAAACACTTGGAATTAAAAAGAGTGCCGCCATCAGTCTCCAGAAATCCGTTTTACTCAGTACGTGCTCATTGGTCACGAAGTTTCTGGGAAGTGATGGATGTTTTTAGGTTCTACAATAGTCAATGTAAATATGTTTCTGAATTGTACACATTAATAATATTTGATATGTTTAATTTGTAATTTTAATTTATAATACGAATTAAGAATGTTGAAGTCATGCTTTGATAGAGGATATCTGTGTGCCTTCTATCGCAGTACCAGTGAACTGTGCACGATTAAATAATAATAATAATAATAATAATAATAATAATAATAATGCATAATATTGGATTATTGAAGTATGCAGTATGCGGTGGCTCTTTTCGAATTTCGATCAAAGTGAAATTGGCAAATGCCTCGTGTAAATATCAGTTTAGGGAAAAACAATATTGCCGAGATTTATAGGAATACGTTAAAATATACTTATTAGAATACTTCAGTACTCCTTGTACAAATACATAACAAAGTAAAAAAGGCTGAAATTATTTTATTACAATTATGGTGTAGTTATACAATGTTCTCAACAAACAACAAACTACAAAATTGGTACACTTTGAAAAATCACATAAAGCTAAACTTAAAAATTAAAATGGATAGTGGTGGCAAAAATATATTTGTCTTTTTTTTTGCGTTCATATTCCGGACAGAAAGAACTGCGACCAACTGATTTTCTCCCCCATACGTCACATACAGATTTTGACTTTTTGACTAAATAAATAAGTAAATAAATAAATAAACTCTCCTATAACGGATCCCGGATCTTTCTTCTTCCATAATTTTCTGAAAGCTCTTTAAAATGTGTAGTGAATTTAGTAGAATTATCCTGCCGTAATATAAAAGGAATGACTTTTGTGGTCCGACGGAAGTTTAGTCACAAATCACCCCCTCTGTTCATTATCCTTATCCTTCAGATGCCTTACGTTTCCGCTCTTTTTTATCTAAACGAAGAGAGGGACTGGCAAGATTTGAGCACCACACATAAAGCTGTGATCTTGAACCATGAGGTGGCTTTTTCTCAGCATCTTCGTTTTCGCAAATGTTTCAGGTTAGTAGTAATCAAATTAATACGAATTGAATATACTTTCATGGAATTTAGGTAGAGACTAAGTTCGCTTATCATTTTTCCAATATTCAAGTGATTTAATCATTGCCTCTAGTTATTCCAATTCATTACATAATTATAACAAATACATTCCAAAATTAATTCTCAAAAATAATGTTTTAAACAAGTGATCGTATATTATTTTCAATATATTTAAATTGTCATATATCCAGTGATAAATAAGAGATACTGTATTCTAGTTTTTTTGAGAAATCACATGCATCACAAACGTTTTCCTTTTCACAGTTTTAAGTGGACAATTCAACAGCTTGTATGCAATAGAAGATGATGACAGTGACGATAACAATTGCTTACCAAAATTGGCCGATGAGTGCTTTAAATATGTTTCTGACAATTTGAATTGCCATTTAAACCCAAATATACCAGCAGAATGCGAGAAGAAGGATGCAGCTGATCTATGCAGGTATCTTGAATAAATTATACTTAACAGTGCACAAAACGATTCATAGTGATGTAGACTGATTCAAATTCATCCTATAACTACTTCAACATCAATTTTCACAAAATATATAAAAGAAGGTGGGAAGTACAAAAAGGCTTCAACGTTTTCGAGGTAACATCGTTACCATTCCAGGACAAAATCGTCATTTCATTAGCTTTTATCATCGTGCAGGATTTTCTACTAGAAAAAAAACAATAGTTTTGATATAAATGTGAAAACAACAGGCTACAATTAATTACGCAAAAAGTATATGAATTACGTCTTAAATTGCTGGCATTTTAGCCAGATTCAAATTTTCGACGTAATATAAAAGTTCATACCATTTCTGAAGCTGTAAATTTTCCCTTTCTTTTTATTAGAACGTCTTCTCTGAAACCAGTACGATCGACTCTGGTAACAAGACCTCTGAATTGTAGGCCTGAAAATGCCTAAAATTGAGCGCCTTAAATATACAATTATTTTCCAGTAAAGCAATTAAATAAGTACTTGCGTACCCGTGTGAGAACTCTCGCATGTTAAATCTCACTCTCTTCCCTATCTTTCCATTTCCATATTAAGCCTGTAATATATATATATATATATATATATATATATATATATATATATATATATATTCAAGACCCTGTTAATTAGTTTAATTTCACATACAGTTGCATAATTAACTCCTAAACGCTTCGTCTAGGAGTTATTTAACAATATACTCGTAGATTCAAAAATCCGGCCGTGTTGCGGATTGCATTTGACAAGAGTATTTAGATGTGTTTTTTAAACAAATTCTTCATATTTTTTAAGTCAAAGCCGAAAAAGTTATGTATACTACTGAAATATTACAGGAGGCGATTTGTCTTAAAAGCCCACTGTTTACTTGAATTCTTTTTTCTCGATTTTGTCGGAAATCAGAGGCCCATTGTTGACTTGTATTTGTTTTTCTCCACTTCGTCCGAATTTCTTTTCCAGTATCTCTTTTAATGATAATTTCCACTTCATCAATGAAGTGTATTTAATATTAATGTTTATCCATGCGTGGTATTCGCTTGGCGCAAAAATCTTTCTTTATTCGTTGTTCTCAAACTGAACGTGACTGAAGGCACACGCAGAACGTGGACCTCATGTTTTAGCTGGTTTATAGCATGGTGGAAATAAGATTACCGCCTTTATTATTACTGTTATAATAACAACAACAACAATAATAATAATAATAATAATAATAATAATATAATTATAATGTAAAAGAAATATAATGTTATATTAATATATTGATAAACATTATTATTATTACTATTATTTATGAATAATATTTTCTGATTCTAGTGCCATTGATGGAGGGTTGAAATGTGCAAGAGATATAATTGACGGTGACTGTGATGTTGATGATGGTAGAGATCATTTTGATTTATGGATGAATGGACTTGAAAAAATGTACAAGAGTCTTTGCTCCAGCAATATGCAATTGCTAAAAGGTTTGTAGTATATTTTTGAAGATTTAGTTCTAAACAGTTTTAATTTTTTTAATGTTTAATAATACATTTTTAACTTAATTGCAATCAAACATGAGCATGCACACTATTTCATCCAGCATATTTGAAACCACAGATTTGAGTAGTCATCTGACACAGTAATAAAATGTATTAGTGGAATGACCTGATCCCTTTGCTGCTCTACCTGCTAGAGTATTCCTTGCTCTTTATGTTGTTTTTCTGAATATGGTACATGTCAATGTTTCTTGGATTTCTCCTGAATGGATGAAGATAATATTTATCATTCAGCTCCTGAAAGCAATGATGTTGCTTACATCAGTGCGTCACCGTCAATCAAATAAAATGACGTAATTTTCAGTAAAAATTCCACTTCCATTTTTTCAGTTCTACTTTAATTCTTCCCTAAAATATTTCTTCAAATAACATATTTCTAATTTAATTGTCACATTCATTGTTTAACTTGATGTCTTGACTTCAATCTAATTTTACACAAAGACGGGAGCGGTAGCTCATTGCATCAACTGATGTCACTGCAGCGCCTCGGACCGGGAGGCCCTAGGTTCGAGTCCTGACGGCGGCAGGATTTTCGACACTAGCTTTTCAGCTAGGTCGAATTCAGTCCCTGTCTGGAGGAAAAATCTAGCGGCCGGCTGCTCTGATCGGTAGTTTTCCGTGGTTTCTCCGATCAACACCAGGCGAATGCCGGAGCAGTACCCTAACAAACGGGCCACGGACCGCGCGTGATCTGTCCTTCCTATTCCTTGTCCTCTCCTCTCCTCTTACACACACTCACACTTACACTAACATGCACTACACTACCACATACTCCGGGAGACCGGTCGGGAGCATAGAGCTTGTCGTGGCTGGGGCGGTGCCCCGCTAGTGGGAGAGTCCTGATTAGGGGGAAACCCCACTAGCCGACGGTAGATTGGCGCCGTATCTCGCCAACCAGTGGGGGAAGATCACCGCCATCTGCTGAGAATAATCATGCACTACACTAACGGGACTAATGACCAAAGCAGTTGACGCGCCCGGAAACACGAAAAAATCAAATCAAATAACACAAAATCCCACAACACAAATATACTAAAATCAATTTTCTGTGACTTTATTTCAATGCACATATGTTACATTGATTTATTATAACAGAATGCGTATTACAACTCCATAACTAAACAGGATTCCTACTTTTATTTTCAATAATGTTTCAAAACATGATGTATTATAAACTATACAAGATCATCAGTTCAAATGTTATTTCTATTCTCTCTTTAGATCCAAGCTTATTACAAACAGACCATTTATCATATACCTATTAAACTGCCAATACTTTCCTTGAAATGAAAATGGGATTAATTTAGAACTAATCATTTTGAATCTATGTAGAAGTAATTTAAAATACAAAATGCCGACAAATTTTCATTTCTAAATTTTGATTAGTTTCTTTTAAAAGGTATCAGACTAGTTTAAGTGGTAAGATCTGTAACTTTGATTTGTTAACTTTGATTTGAATATTCTCATTCTAGTTTCTTTTAAAAGGTATCAGACTAGTTTAAGTGGTAAGATCTGTAACTTTGATGTTAATTGATTTGAATATTCTCATCTAATGGACTAAATGGTTAATTAATGATCATTTTAAAATACTAAGAATATTTTTTAGTATATAATTATTTTTGTAATAATTTAGGAACATTTGCTGGTCAAGAATAAAGAATGTTAGTAAATATGAAGTATTCAGTGTCAAATTTAACAAAACGTTTTCAAGATTCATTACAATAGTGAGAGACAAAACACTTTCACAATCATTTGACAATATTTTTCCGTTTCTTGTCATTATTCCAATAATGAAGGCTGACTAACTTAGATTCTCATCTTCCAGAGAATAGGTTTGAGAAGAAAAGAGTCAGAGGAAGAATGTTTGATTAAATTAGAAAACTTCAAAAGACATTTAATCCAAAAAACCATGATGTAAGAAAGAAAACCAGTAAATTCCATTTCGATTAGTTTCTATTCTATCAGTTTAGAAACATTGTGACCTGAAGTTCTTTATTATTGGGCAACTAATTTTTAATCTGATACCTTTTTTTCTATGTTAGTGAGCAATCTTCCAGTCATAATATGTATTAAAAACTACAAACTAATGATAAAATAAAAATAAAATAAAATAAATAGAAAAATAATAAAAATAAACAAATAAATGAAGAGAGAGAGAGAGAGAGAGAGAGAGAAGAGAGAGAGAGTTTTTTTTCTAATAATATATAACAGCAAAATTCATATATTATTTTTTTTATTAATACAAAATAACCTGTGCTTTGGAAATAAATAAATTTTTGATTTTTCAACAGTTTTGTTAGAATCTTCCCACTGCTGGAATAGTGGATTATTTATAAAGTGTCTAGAAGAGGAAAAAAACATTCTTCACATAGTAGATTTCTTGAAAGTTGACGGAGACTTAAATAATTGCTAGTAAGTATTGTTTATTCTTAATTCATATTAAGTAATTATCCTGACCCTGTTATGTATTACTCATTCCTACTTATTCTATATTAACATAACATGTGGTGGAGAAACATGTCAAAGGATTCAAGCAATAATCTCATGAATAAGCTACAAAACCCTGCACCATCACTTTTGAATTGAATAGATAAACATTTTTTACAAGTTACATTTTCAATTACTATAAGAATTATATTTTTTCACCTTTTTTTCAGCCATCTAACAATTAACTTAGCATCTTGCAGTACAAGAGCATCATCACAAACATCATCATGTGTTTCTCCACGAAATGCCATAAAAGAACTCTTGCATACATTCTTTACTGCAGGTATATGCAGTGATATAACTAACAGTCAACCTCGAGGGAAACCATTTCTGGAACTTACACCTATATTTATCATAATATCCATTATGTCTAGGTTAACTCTATTTATGTTTTAACACATTGTTGAATATAATAATGATTCTGGCTTGTAGTTGCAACAATATTGATACAATATGTCACATACCAAATCAATTAAATAAAAGTCTGTATCGTTCTATAAGAATTGAAAATTTCTTTGCTGTGACCTTACAAACATAAATTGGAATGTCTAAATAGCATATATAGTATTTTATTGTTTAAGAATGCATTTTCCCAATTGACAAAAGCACTTCAAATTTCAGTGAATTTGTTAGTGATTTAGTCATTGAAATAGTCAATAATTTTAAGAGCAAGATTTTCTGTTTCAATTGCTTCCTTGAAAATAATTGTTTCTGTTTGTGTCATGTTCCAACCACTAAGTTCTCCTAAACTTACTAAATTTGGACAACATTCAATTAAAATTTGGACACTCACTGATGTCAAATAAACAGCATTTGCAAACCAAATATGTTTCAGTTTTGTGAATTCTTTTGTTGTAAAAATTTCAATGATGTCATCATCAGTAATTTCAAGAAAATCTCCAAGGCTTAATTTCTCCATATTTGGTGAAGCTAGCATTACACTTTTAACACATGATGGACTGATATCAGAATAGTAAACACCAAAATTTTTTAAAAAAGGAAATTCAACTTTATCAAAGTGTCTAATACAATCCATTTTATAACAAGTAAATTTGACTAAATTTGGACATTGCTTACTCAATAAAGCAAAGTCTAATATTCCTGATCCAAACATCAATTCCATTGTTAAAAGTTTTCTTCCTACTTTATCAATGAATCTGAAAAACTCATTGAGTTGAAATCTCTGAAACTTAACTTTGGTCAAGTGAGAAAATTCACATAAATTAGAAATTACACCATCAGAAGGATGATCAATAAAAATTGAATCTAACATAGGAGTTGTTTTAATTAGAATGCAAATTCTATTTAAATCTGTATAAGAATCATGTAAATGAATTAAATTGGTAGTGATATCACTATTTTCTTTGATCAAATACTCAATTGCTTCTCCTACTTTGGGATATGATCCCAAAGACTGTAATTTTGGTAAATATTTAATAAGCAGTGACACAGTACTTGGAGATACCTCATCTCCTCCAGGATTGCCTAAGAGCACAAATTGTAAATTATGGCTAATAACCGAGTTACCACTACTGCACAATGATTCAATACCAGCTTCTGTCACATTACATTCACCCATAATGTCCAAAATTTGTAATGATGTATTGTATTGACCTATTGTGTCCAATATTGCATCAGTTGCCATGTGAGGTATATGCAAATCTCGTAAGTTTTTGAGGCTCTGAAGAATATTCTGCAATTCCACCAATAAATCACCTTTCAACCACACACCTCGCAAATCAAGTGACTCTAATGTTGTTCCTTGACAACATATTACATGAGATACTCGAGTAAAATATGTCTGAGGAAAAATTCCAGGACAAAGAGATTTCATTTGTGGGCATAAAATTAATGATAATGCTCCATATCTGACTGAGGCTTCAAGTTCATCTAAATCCAAAATGTAATACAGTAGTTTTTCCTTCAGAGACACAGGTAAATTGGATAAGTAATTCTGAAATATAAGTTTGACTTTGCCATCTCTGAGAATCTCCCTTTGTACATTTGTCAGTGTCAAAGCATTTATAACAAGGCCAGCAGCAGCATGCATTGATGTAGCCAGAAGCAATGGTACAGGTATGTAAAGAGGCATGTCCTATAACACAATAAAGGAATGGGTTAATATATATGGTAAACAAGAACTCATCAAATAATATGCAAAAGACCTATCATTTGTTTTGTCACTTGGAAAACGGCAAAATATTTTCTGTTTACTCCAATGTTTCTGTACTGTTAAGGGACATTTATAAAGTAAATATATATATATATATATATATATATATATATATATATATATATATATATATATATATATATATATATATATATATATATATATATATTTTAGGATTAAGGAAATTTCGCTGAGGAATCTGACATTTACTATCATAATATTTTTATTCTCAAGAATACGAAGCTGTAACAGTTCAAATTAACATTTTAATTTCAGGACATGTTCTTAGCAATTTCGTAATGTGCAATTCCCTATTGAAACGAATACCCAAGAACTGAAACTCAACTAATTTTGACCTAGATGTACTTAAAACGTATCTGGAAATACCAGGATGGATAATTATATGATCAAATTTTACATGCAAAGCTGGGGGGGGGGAGTAACACTTACGATTTTTAACGAGAAAGCAAACCGTCAGGAAAATTCTGGAGAAATTCTGTGTTTATCACCTTCCTACGAATTCCGTTCTATTGCTTGGCTCCGGAAAGGTTCTCACTGCCCAACTGGTACACAAATAGATCCTCTTGTAATTTTGCCAATGCAAAATCAAGGCGGCCCTATTTAACTCACCTTTTTCTCTCTTTCCCAATAAATGCTTAATTTATATTATTAATGTATTTCTTTATTGAAAGACAGAGAAAAGTTAAACTAGTGTAGCCACAACAGCACGTACTTTCTCACATTATTTGTAACGGTTACGTAATATTATAAAACTACTAGAAATCATGTTTTCTAAACGGCAAAAGTGGATGCCCTCGCCAGCATTCTGAGGTACATAGGCTTCGCTATCACTGAGCCACTACTACTTCTCCAACCGGATGAGTTGGCATAATAACGTTCCCAACGAATTGCAAAGAAAATTAATGCTTAATTTTCGAAAAATCAGTAATTTAAATAAAACCGGACGACTTTGAGTAAAAAAAGGAAAAAAATTGTAGATTTGAGAAAATATTGTTTACAATTTTTAAAAGTTCTCACACTTCACTCAAAATTTCGCGAATATCATTCATATTAAAAAAAAGTACGTGACATTATTTAAGAATTTAATTTTTAAGAACATTCCATTTAAAAACTAGTGGTGCTAAAACAACAGATACTTTCTCACATTATTTGTAACGACTGCGCAATATTATACTATTGCTCTACCAGACTAAAAAAAAAAAAAAAAAACTTCCACTGCGCGAGCCCGAACGTGGCCTCCCCCTCCAAAGCTGCTAATATTTCCCCGCCCGCCTGCGCTCTTTGTCACAACATAGCTCTCTCTCTGTCTTTCTCTCGTAGATCGCGCGGCAATTCAACAATGAGAGTTTGGCAATAACAAACATAAGTGAGAAGTATCAGACGAAAGGCAGCTTACGTGTTTCTCAAGTAGGGGTTGTCCAAACGATCAACAGAAAAAAAGCAGCGTCTTGAAGTCAGCGACACCGGTTTCGATTTTCGCTCTCCAGTCCAGTTTTACCGTGGCTAGTGAGTGGTGTTTTATACACTTTCTGCTGATATTGCAAACTTTTGTTCGTGATCGTGCATTTCATAATGACGTCATTATCAGCAGGTCTTTCGGTTAGGCCGCTGAGAGGACGAGCTGAAAGAGTTTCTAAAGTTGCCCCGTGCCTCTGTTGCAGTAATGGACAAAACAAAGTACCATTGTAACGAAACCGACAGAAAACGAAACTGCTTTTTTGAAGAAAGATATAGCAGAGTGGCTAAATAATCATGGAGTTTCTTTTGATCCATGAAAACCCAATTGTTACAAATAATGCAAAGTACACACACTGAAAAAAGATACGTCGTTGATCAATTAATCATTGAAAATGGTCACATTCCTTTCCGTCTTCCACAGCACCATCCAGATCTGAATCCAATAGAACGTCTGTGGGGATTTATAAAAGGGCGTGTGATAGCGGAAACAACTCGAGCATAATTAAAAGAAAAGGAAAACGTTTTGCAGAACATTGAAAAGTGAAATTGAACAGTGAAAGATATGCTGCAAACATGTGTAGGGAATAGAGGCGACATATAATAATTCAGATGTGAGAGAGCAGCACATAGATGATATCGTCATTTCTTTTGCCATTTCTAGCAGTGTATTCCTCTTCTGACTGATTGCTTGATTGATTTTTTCGTGTTTCCGGGCGCGTCAACTGTTTTGGTCATTAGTCCCGTGAGTGTAGTGCATGTTTTTTCTCGGGAGATGGCGGTGATCTTCCCCTGCTGGATGACGAGATCCGGCGCCGACCTACCGTCGGCTACTGGCGTTTCCCCCTAACCAGGACTCTCCCACCAGCGGGGCACCGCCCCGGCCGGGACAACTTCTAAGTTCCCGACCGGTTTCCCGGAATATGTGGTAGTGTAGTGCATGTTAGTGTAAGTGTGTGTGTAAGGGGAGAGGATAGGACAAGGAATAGGAAGGAAAGGTCGCGCGCGGCCCGTGGCCCGTTTGTTAGGGTACTGCTCCGGCTTTCGCCTAGTGTTGATCGGAGAAACCACGGAAAACTACCGATCAGAGCAGCCGACCGCTAGAATTCTCCTCCAGACAGCGATTGAATTCGTCCAAGCTGAAGAGCTAGTGTCGAAAATCCTGCGGCCGCACACTGGTTTAATCGCGGCAAAAACCTGGCCATAATTGCAAAATTCAAAGTGCGCGTTTGGAATTCTGACTTATCAAATCTCGTTCGGAAGACATTGGAGCATACTACTTCAGCTTCAGAAATTTATTTCAATCATTTTGGCTTCCACACGGTGTCGTAAAGTTACCGTTGCTCGAATGGCTCGAATTCGTTGATTCTTGCCAACGATATTCGTGAAATTAAAAAAAAGGGGTTAAAATATTTTTTTATGATTCTTTTTGTATTTCCGAATATAAGACACTTATGGCTATAAGTTAAGTACATTTTTAAGAAAAAGTGTATAATATTTTTATATGATGAGGTTGAATTGTAAACCATGTAGCGTAACAAAGTCAGTCGTTTATATTGTAGATTATATTTTTTGTCCTGCGAGGTCCTGCCTCAATTATTATTTTTATTTATCAAGTAGAATGTCCTTAATCACAATAACACAAATTTAGCTGCACATATCTGCATCTTTTTGTTTTAAAGCGACTATACTACAATGTTACGTAGTAAGATATAACACTAGATCGCCCCGATGGTTTCTTCGATGCCACAGGAATTGATTTCTTTATAATTTAAATTGATTTTTGATAATTTTACTTCTCCTTCAGATAATTACTTTTAGTAATAAAATTAATAATATAAATTTTTGGAGGGATTAAACAATAATAACCGAAGCCACCGAGCACTTTCAGATTTTTAGGGTATTTTAAGGATTCTTCTTTTCTTGACGCAACAAACAAAACTATGGGTAACTAAGGTGTAAGTGTGAATTCAATGTGGTCACTTCAAAGTATTGTTGACTAATTTTTGATTCAATTATTCATAATTAAATATTAAATAAAATATTGTTTATTCAATAAGTGCCGACGAAATTAGATCTGTATACATAGATATTGGGTTCCCAACAGATGGGTGACATTTGTTTGAATGTGTGTTGTATATATCGAAAGGGCTTCAGATTTTTTTTTGTACGGATAGTGCTAAACGGACAGGATAACATGACATAAATGCCACTATCATGTCTTCTGTTTTATAAAAAATTAATCATAAAATTTTATATAAATAAAAAATATATGTATATCAGCTTCTGGGTCAAATACTTTCCTCTAAATCAGATTTTTCTACTAGATTCTCTTCATTCATTGAGAGAATACTGAGATGGATCCTTAACACACGCACACAAGTATCTTTTGTTATTAAATGTTACCAAACCCTCTGGTTATTAAATTTTACCAAAAACTCTCTTTTCTCATTCAATTTAAAAATTATTATAAGAAAAGGAATGAGTAGGGATGCTGGACATCAAGAAAACTGGTGCAGATTTTATTTTTCGACCAATACCATTGTACACTTTTTATATGTTAAATAAATCTTAATGAATCAAGAAATTCAAAAACTGTCATAAATAACATTTTACTTACAATCGATTTCTTTTTCCTTAAATCCGATATTTCTTTTTGAAGCAGCTATTTTGAATTTCATAGCAATTTTTGTATTTAGTTACTTCAATTCTGAATTCTGATATTTCATTCCATAATGAAATCATATCTCGAGAACCATTTTATACATATTTCTACGCACATTGGGCTCATTTTTATGAGTCAGTTAGCCATTTTGAAGCCGCATTTTGAATTTTGAAATTTCATTATGACATTTGAAATCAATTATCTTCAGAGCTCCATATGTATATTTTTATATGCATTTTTCTTTGTTTTTAAATGAGTCGATCCGCCATTTTGAAGGCGCCATTTGAATTTTGAAATTTCGTAATGATATTCTAATTTAGCGACCTCAAAAACCCCTTGATACCAATTTTTACGCAAATCTACCGACATTTGCAATTATGACCAAGTTTTAGGCCCGATTCAACCAGTGTGAGCCGCCAGGACTCGAACCTAGGACCTCCCGGTCAGAGGCGTTGCAGTGACGTCAGTTGATGCACTGAGCTACCGCTCTCAGTCCTCTTCTGACGATGAGGGCTGCGATGATGAGTGACGGCCATCGCCGCGTCTCGCTCTCTCCTTGTCGCCTATGCGCTTCCTTATCGCCGAAAGGGGAAATCTCAGCTGCCGCAGGGGGGATGCCTCCGAGACTTCACCAAAGGCACGTTTGGCATAATGTTGTTGGGTTTTTTCCATGTGGTACATCTTTACTATCTACTACAGTAAACAGTAAAGTCGTGGTAATCCGAGCCTCGACAATCCCAGATTTCGTGCAATCCTAGATTAAAAAATTAATTAAAAAATGTTTTAATTTTTTTTTTTAAATTAAAAAAGCCTGATGTGCCCCAAGTCACCCAAACAAGCGGCGATAATCTAGAGTTGGATCTTGACAGGTTGGCAACATTGCGTTGAAGATCACGTGCGCGGTGATCAGTGGCAGTTGCAGTCTGTCGGCTACATTGTTATGACCGGTTCGCACTCATCAATTTTCATTGTACACTACGTTACTAGTACAATAGTATATTGTTGAAAATCAATATTTCAATTATGTAAATGTCAACTACAACTCACCACTGAACCAATATGTACGTATATGTAACTTTAATAGTATCGACAGGTAGGCATAGTTTTACCAAGTAGTTGAAAATTCCGTTACATAAAGTAATTTCCTTTTTTTCTCTTGTGTAATTCTAGGTTGTTTTTTTAATTTTTTATTTATCCGCAGTACTTTGTCTCAATTACCTCGAATTATCGCGACTCTACTGTTCACGAAACTTCAAAAGAGTTTCCAACTAGCAAACATATTAACTCCGCTCTGACAGTCGAACTGAGATCCATAGAGTGAAAAAATTACCCCCATTCATCACTTGCCTCACAACTTATCTCAACCTTTCCGATACTTAAATATGTTGACCATTTGCATTTGCAATTTCCAAAAATTCAGATGTTTACTTCACATTATTTCAAGATCTAGATTTAAAAAGCCAATGTAATTAAGAGGGAAAAATTAACATGGCAAAACTACAATATTGGTGCTACCACCAATATTGTAGTTTTGCCATGTTAATTTTTTGTGTGCAATATTCGTCAATACTGAGTACAAAATACACCTACGCAAGTTTCCAAGCGTCATTTACACTATCCGAGGGGGAAAATTAAAGAAATTGAGATTTATTTTATAAATGACATTAACACAAGCAACAATTTTTTTTAAAATGTACATGACTTTTAAACGAAGACGAAGAAACTCTCAGAATAATGTCGTTACTAAAACGGTAATTTGTTTCTCTGAAATTATGATCCCTGCCAAAAGTGATGGATTTGCTTTTGGAGCTATTTATGGTCATGCCATCATTTTCCGCCCAGTAATATAATGCATGAAGATCCCATTGCATCATTTTTTCATCTTTCGAATTTATAATGCGAATATTATGCAATCGTCTGCAAATAGCCGAACATTTGACATTAATTGCGCTGGAAAATCATTAACGAACGCTAGACATAGAAGAGGTCCAATGACACTCTCTTGTGGTATTCCTGACGTAACGCTTGCACAGGAAGATAACTCTTGCCCAATTCGGACTTTTTGTTTCCTATCTCACAGAAACTCGCTAATCAATACCTCCACCCTGGGGTCAATTCATTAATGTCTGTACAAGTCGATCGTGTGGAACAACATCGAACGTTTTGGCAAAATCTATATCTACTGCGTCTACTGCCCGCGTCAATTCCATCTGCTAGATCCTGAAATAGCTGACTTTGGAATGATTAACCATTGCTGAACCCGTGTTGGCCATGATAGAGCCATTTTTTGATTTCCCATTTTTGCTTAATGTCACTCGCAACTATATGCTCCATAAGTTTGTAGACCACTGACGTGAGACTTCCGGGTCTATAATTACATAATATAGATCAGTCCCCACTTTTAAAGATCGGTACGACAAAAGATTATTTCCAATCTTCAGGTACTTTTGAATTGCTCATGGACACGTGAAATATTCTAATTAGGTACGGTAATATTGCCTCTCCTCCTAGTTTAATTATGACCGTAGAAATGTCGTCTAGACCCCTTGACTTACCATTTTTCATAGATTAAATTTTATTCCGTAGAACGATTATTCAATAGTAAACTGATTTTTAACTGAAGACTTTTGAATTAGTGGATGGTTCGTGTTGCTTTTGAAAACCGAACTGAAATACTTATTAAATGCATTAGCTTTTGCTCGATCCTCTGCGATGAGCGTGTTTCCATTTTCACGACTCCATTTTTTCATCCAATTTCAAGTCAATAATGGCCACTAGTAAGTATAACGATACCCATCTTCGTAATTCGCTGTTCAAACGTCAAACATTATCCCAGTAGCAGCCGGTACGGAATTCTTTTGATGGTGCCAGTTAGCAGGGGGGGGGAGGATTTTTGCGCATCGTATACGACTTCAACCAGTGAGCTTCAGACACCAGTTTGCGTCACAATATTAGCGGGAATTTTAAATGTACTCAGATACCAAAATTATCAGCTCATTACAAGACATTGAAACAGATTTATGAAGCATTTCTCTTAATTATTGCATCTTGCACACCTTCATAATAATATCTTTTGTTGATTACCGTTTAAATGTCACTTTGTACCACATTCAAAATGTTTCTGAACACTTCTCGCTCTCCATGCAACATGGCGGCCAACATCTGGTCTGACTTATCAAACGCAAACTGGTTCTGCGCCGGACGAGCAAAAGTCGGACCGCCGGAGTAACTCACCTATATCTTTCCACCATGCCAGTTAGTAGAAAGTTGTTGCAATCTCGAAGCATAAAGCAATCGACAGTACTATCGATCTTCTGCGCATGTGTAGTTCAAGTTTCGCAACAGCTGTGCGTCTGCGCATACGCACCAAATTAGAGAGATGCGCATGAGATTGCAGTCGATTGCTTCCCGCTAAGGCGGACAAAAACCTCTCTAGAGATCGATAACAAAACATCGATATTATCAATTATCGATGTTTAGAATTATAACATCGATGTTAATAAAACATCGATCGAAAACCATTATATTTTTAACAACGATGCGATGTTTTAAAACTGGTTTAGTAATCTCTAAAATAAAATTCGTATGCAACAAAATTTAATGTTATAATGACAGTGTTCATTAAGTTATAATGAAGATGAACTAAAAACAAACTAAAAATACGCCGATCCGTTGGCTGAGATCGCTAAGACAGCAGTGTCGTAGCGATCTCGTACCGAAAGGTCGTGGGTTCGAGTTCCTCCTCGGGCATGGTTGTATTTGTGTTCGACCTTTCACCCCTTATCACCACATCGTTTCATCTTCATAGTTACCATACCGTTAACTCCAATAGTGGTCGCGAATGACCGAGATGTTGATGCGACCATAAATAACCTAAAAATAATAAGAACAAATAAAAATATGCAGTCTGAAAGCCTGAGTGCCCACAGTAATCTCAAAAGGTCACAACTTCCTGAGTTTGTTGAAGAAGAGTACGGGAAGAAGAGCCGAAGCCTTACGCCCGCGGCGTAAGTCGCCTCGTCATGTGCGAAACACAAGGAAAGACGTACGAAATACCAGGGCATCAGGGTCATCCTGAGCGAAAGACAGTCTGCTCGATGACGATAGTGGCGTTAATACACTATATGGAACAGAAAGTGAACTACTGCGTCAGTTCGATTTTGGCACCGTCTCATCCATAAAAGACCAATACAGCGTTCTTTATACGGCGTTAAATGGGCACAAGCGGTGCAAATCCATAGGTGGCTCAGAGATTTAGGAGGAGGCCGTCAGAAAGCACTACGCTCTGTGTGTTTGATGAGAGTATTGATAGAGCATCGAATGGCTAAGTGCTCGTTCGAATGAATTACTATAAAGAAAAGTATTTTGAAGAAACGATATTTTATACACACATTTATGGTAAAACATTTATTTTCCTTCCTTTTTGTAGGTGGTGCCATGGCACACAGGTACTACCCTACAAGCCACCATTGCAATTTCCTGTCATTCTCAGATTTTCACCTGCAAAAGAAGGTAGATTTTCCACTTTTCTGCAACATAAATAATCGACTAAAAATACATAGCTCTCTCAATAAGTTGTCATTTTCATACATTGCCTGAACGTGAATATGATACAAACAGTGTCATATGTTCAAGCCACTAAAATTTTGTGGATCTTGACTTTAATTGTGTGAAAGCTATTGTACCGTCGAGGGTAGGGATCTACGCCACAAAGGAACAGACACGAGTGGGTATATACAATTTATTTACAATAAATATTTACAGTATATCTACAGACCTCACTCTAAGGCGGTTGTCGTAGCTACACGCGCCTTGCGACCGCGCCTGCGATTAGCCAACTCGGCCGACTCGCAACTCGGCACCTGGTGTGCTTCGGCAGACAATCTGCCCTGAAGTATAGATCATACTTCACCGTATCCGAACCTCGAACACCTGCTCGTGCCTACAGCACTTCCGCGCCAGACTTGGCCGGACAAGTTTTGTGGTCTGACCGCGAGGAAATCAAAAAACGTTACCCGATCAGGGGCGAGAGCTAACTTGTGCAGTTTTGTGAACGCACGAAGTGCAATGTACGTTCATGCCACTGCGGTGCGACCATTCCTACCCTTACGGGCATCTATGGCCAATCCTGCGACATGAAAGAAAAAACAGATCAAAAAAGATTTTAGCCAACCGGCGCGCGCATTGCGTGTGCAGTGATTCAATGCTTATATTTCAAGTCTCATTTCGCTGTTTCAGATTTCTCTTACTCCAGGAACTGCTTGGGTCGCTTATACTTCGCCCGTTTGTCGGGTTCGTATGAAGCGACCTCAGAAATGAGATGTTTTCCGAGTCAGCTGCTTTTTCAAAAAAAAAAAAAAAAAAAGCTGTAATGCTTTTAAAGTGATCTTTAAGCAGTGGCATTGAAATGTCGCGATGCAAATCTCTTATAAGAGTGTACCTGGGGGCGCAGAGGGCGGCCCTTAGGCATTCATTTTGGACTACCTGCAGTTTATTTAGATAACTGTCAGCTGCGATTGCCCAACTGGGGCATGCGTAGTCCATGTGGCCTAATAACTGCTTTATAAAGCGTGAGGCAGTTTGCCGTTGACAGTTTGCTTTGCTTGTGAAATAAGCATCGCAAGCGGCCTCTGGTCTGCCGCGCTTTCTTCTGCGCGTTTTCAATATGCAGGTTAAAAGTGAGTGATTTGTCTAATGTCACTCCTAAATATTTTACACTTTTGGCCCAGTTAATTACGTCTCCACATAGCGCGAGCGGCCTCGGCTGCGTGAATCTCTGTCTCCGTGTGAAAAGCACAGCTGTGCTTTTACTCACATTGACTTTGACCTGCCACAGCTTCAGCCACTCCTAGATCCGTGACAAATGTTGATCCAAATACTTCTGGAGAAACTCAATACTTTTCGACGTGGCTATTACAGCCGTATCGTCGGCGTACAGGGCGAGTTCCGTCTGAGGGTGCGAGGGAATGTCACACACATAGAGGTTGAAGAGCGTAGGGGCTAGCACGCTCCCTTGTGGCACTCCGGCCCGTATGGCGCGGCGGGTAGATTTAGCATTCAGAAGCGTTACTTGAAACGTTCTGTTTGCTAGGAAAGAGTGAATTAGTTGTACTAGGTAGGTCGGAAGGTTCAAGGAGTGGAGTTTGTATACCCGATCAGGGGTTCTGCAACGCACCTTAATATGTATCAATTCTGCATTTTGTAGCCCTATGAACTGAGCGTCTATACCTTCATGATGCCTACTATCTAATTCAAATTTCTGAGTTAATGCAGCAGGGATAGGTCTTGATTGCGGACGCTCAGCAAACTTAATGTTCGGGGTCTATCTTCCCATTCGGATCATACTATATCCGTTTTATCGGTCTTCGCTGTATTTACCAACACGAGACAGCATGCGCGAGTTTCATTTGACCTCACACGTCCGGGCGCGAAGCTTAGCAACAAACTGCACTGCGTTTCAAATTCATCGAATTTCTCGGAACAAACGTTACCCTGGGAGATTCAAGAGAGAATGAACGCAGTTTTCGACCGCTTTTAGCATCAGTCACGTGGATCAGAGTGAGGCTAGACAAGTATAAATTAAATGTAAAACAAAGTTGTTTTTTTTTGTCTGAAACGTATATTAGTTAATAGAAGACATAATTCCTTAGAAAATAATTTGGAAATACACATAATTGTAAATTTAATAAAAATAATTAAGAACATTTCTTCTGTAACTTTTTAATTTTTATATTTTCATTTTTAAATTTTTTTATTTACTTTTTTGTTTATGCTAATTTAATTTGGTATGTGAATATTTAAAATGCCAAATATAGTTTGTTTAAAAGTATGTACAATCTTAATTATAACATTAAAACTTTAATATTTCATTCACCTTAAATATCTCACTCAAAATATAAAAATAAGTTGATATGTAGTTTAACAGGTGATTATACACTATATAACGCTTACAAAGGTTTGATCTTTTTATTGCATGTTTTGATGCTTTTACTGCATGAAAATCCTGTCTTTAGTCATGATAAACCGGGGAGTTGGGGGATAAGACACAGTATTATTTTTTTTTTTAACTTTTTTAAGCTCCACTCAAATGCTTTTTGTTTACTGATTTAAAGAACCAAGAACCTAATAAAGATTGGAAAATGAAATTTTGTTGTGGAGGATGATGATGAAGAAGGACAAAAGATAGAATAAGGGAATAATAATTTTCACTCTTAAAACTTGAGAAGTCACATTATTAACAACAAATATATTTAAATAACTGAATATTTTGGCCACAATTGTTTGTTTTTATTTTAATAATAAGGCTCTTATTCACATTTAAAACTCTTTCATTAACATCATGAATTAAGCGGCATTAAAATATGTCCTAGGAATTTGTTCTTTCTCTTGAAATGACAAATATGCAGGGGTTCCTTTCCGCTATCATTAAATATAAATGCATAATATATTCTATAAAATCAGATGATAATACAGCTCCTTAATTTCAATCAGAAGAGAAAGATTAAATAACAGAACTTTGAATATAATTTTGAAATTTTTGTGGCACATACCTCAAATACAACTATTTCTTTCATATACCATACAAAACAATCATATCAAATTACAGCTGTTAAAGTCCTTGTGCTTATTAAGAAGAGCAATTTGAGCTCTTTTCCAAGAAAATTAATAAAAAAAAAGAGTGTTCTTAAAACACACACACACACGCGCGCGCAAATCTTTATGCTTGCATTATAAACATTAAGTGAGTATAGTTTTATGAGATATAGAAAAGGTATTGAAGGAAGGTCCTGTTTAATAGTTCTTCCATACAACAATCAATTATAAATCATATGTACATTGAAGTATGGCATTTCACCAAGATCAGATTTTTAGCAGAAATATTGTTTTAGCACAAATTGGAAAAATGTTTGTTTTAAATCTGGCCTGATCACTACTCTATGTAAGGGTTTTTATTTTGGCTCCTTAAAATACATTATTTACTACCAGCTCTAACCAAGGATATCTAATTGTTTGCTTCAGTGCCTACAATATTTTAATAAAAATAATTTCTTTTCCAAAATAGGACTCCAGAATCTTGTACTTACAGCTTTAAGGAAGTTTATCATACAGAATGAGCAAATATTTTGAAGCAGTACTCTTAAATTTCCTCTCCACATTACCACAAACATCCAAAAATAATTAGTTAATTAATCCTGAACACAATACTTAATACAGATTAAAATACTTTTCTACCACATATCATCAGCAAAAACTTAAGATTTATTTAAAAGTGGCTGTAGTAGACGTAATGAAAAGCCTATTTGATCCCTGCAAGCCACATATTTGGTACATCATGAAACAATGTTACTAATGCTTGATGATATATACTACGATTATTATTATCTGAATAAAAAAAACTCTTCTTAAGAGAGGCTTATTTCTAGGAAGCTAATTTTCACACTCAAGATAATTAATTTTTCATATATACAAAGGCACAATTAATGACAAAATCACAGGCATATACACAATAATAAAATTAAATTATCATACTCTTGGATGGAATAGGTACATTGACAATACTTGAAACTTAACAGTTAACCTACATTTTGCAATGATACATAATAGGCCTGTGAATAACGCCGTCCAAAACCATATCAATAGAGTATTCAATATGCATTATTTTACACAAAGCCATTTTCAGGATTTGAAAAATGCAGTGATTTCCACCTTGGTTAATATTTATTCAGTTTCATTATATTCTTGAAGTATCTGCTACCAATTTGAACTCAATTAATATTTATTTATTTAATTTATTTATTAGGAAACAGAGGCAGTATGCGATGACATTTTATATTGTAGAATTTTCCCAAATTCACTATTACAGAAAGACTTCGAATTCAAATATGTCTTTGTCTCAGACTGATCTTTCTGGTTACTGCTATGTTATCTCTTATGTAAATCAATAGAATATTCCAAATACATCAACTAATGCTTCCAAACATGAATCTCATTTCTATGGACTTTTGAATTGGGTGACAATGTACCCAAGTTAAATGTTCATCTTAAATAAATACTTTGATCTACTGCTCTTCGCTCACAATACCCCCTATTTTTTAAGTGTCTTTTAGTAGTGAAATAAACACCAAATAACAACTAACAAATCAAACAAGAAGTAAATTTGACTGATGTGAACATGTCACTGACTGTAGTATTATGAAAACCAATCTTAATTCAACAGGCAAGAATTTACAAGTAGGTTATCCTCACAATAATTTTCCAGATAGCTCTTCAAGCAATCAAGCGGGTTAAAGAAGAAATAAAAGAAGTCATCTTCGTCAACATATCAGCTTTATTAAGATAGCCGGCTTTCGACGGCTTTGCCGTCATCGTCAGTCTCGCTGCTGTCGGCAAAAGTCGAGCGTCGAGGCACAGTCGCTCGACTTTTGCCGACAGCAGCGAGACTGACGATGACGGCAAAGCCGTCGAAAGCCGGCTATCTTAATAAAGCTGATATGTTGACGAAGATGACTTCTTTTATTTCTTCTTCTAAGAACGTCAACAACATCCAATCAGAATTCCCACAAGGGGGTTAAAGCCAAATTGGTCCAAGTCATGTTTTTAAAGTAATTCTATTTCAGGACTTGACTCCCTTATTTTCAAAACATGACTGGCTGTAACATTCTCAATTAACAACTAATGTGATTTATTTGTAACCAGAAAATCAAAAACTGATTTACGATATGTGGATAACGTAACCAAAAATTCACATCATCTAACATTCCTTCCATAGGTAATTGCACTTTCACATATCTGATTTCATGATAACAAGTGTGCCCAAATGCCAACACAATGTGACAATGCCACAAAGTGAAGGGTACATGTCCTAGCAGGTGAACAAAAAATCAAAGATCAAACATGCTATGTGACAAAAAGTAGATCAACAAAGACAAACGCACCATTACCAGCAAACTTGAATAGAAAACAGTACAAGCTTGAACCATACAGTGGTTAAAAAAACTACTGATCCGACAATAAGGTTCTTGAAAATTATACATTCTCATAATCTAATACTGGTAGTTTTTGAAATTAATTTAATTATTCAAAATATTTTCAAGATGTATCAGTGTTACACAATAAACAATTCAACTAAGGATTTTCTTTAAAATATTTTACAATAACGTAATCAGAGGGAAAAATTATCTACTCTAAAAACCAATGATATTGTTTTAGACACAAATATTTATATCCTACACATCAGTAAAGAAATCTAATTAATAAAACTGGTGAAGACAAATCAGATTTGTGAGCCAGTTCCTTATTTACACATGCTCTAAGAATCATGATTTTTATTGTTTTATAAGTTTTACAATTGAACATTTTACAAGATGGAGATCACAGCTCAAAATTCTTATGATATTATCACATCTGACAGGCATTTGAAAAATGACTGTGCGTAGAACAGGGATTTACAACACATGAAAACACTATAGCACCACGTAAATCAGGCACTGCAATATTATGTGAGCAGTTCTAATTAATGCACAAAGCATGTGGATAGTTGTAAAATATGTCTGCTTCTAATAACTTATTTACTAGCAAGAGATAAGCAGCAATTGAAATGCATTAGTCTTAATTTTCCTAATATTTACAATACAGAATTGGAAGTTTCTTGGAGAAACCTTCATAAAGAAGAAGCAAAGATATGAAAGAAATCAGCATACAGTGTATGAGAATTTTGATATATATAAGAATGAGCATTTTGATTATTCCTTGTGCACAGACATCAGCCTTATTGTATTTGATTAGTATTTTTCACTAGGAAGGGAAAATGTTTTTTGAACCCAGTATACAAGACAAATATCATTTGATACAAAATGAAAAGAGATGCAAACACATATACAGGTTTGTTTTTGATCAACCAAAAGAAATAATAGAATATTGTAAAAAGGGAAAAAATATATGAAGTGAGTATATATTTGATCAATGATAAAAAAAGATGGCTAATAACAGGCTAAGCACTATGAAATGAAACTTTATACTTCTATTTGAAAACAAAAAATTCCACACAATGTATAAATTAGAGGCTTTCTTATGATGATTTAATACTAGTAGTAGCACAGCTCCAATTTTGGAAAATGAAAAAGAACTTTCTCTGTTACTGGTATCTATCACCCTTAGGACAAGATTATTTGCCTACTTCATATTAAAAATACATAATTTGTAAATTGTTCATTTTAGTGATACTACTAAAGGATCCAGATTCTAGAGAAATGAACTCGTATTTCCATAACCTTGGTTCCCGAGAATTATCTAATCAGATGTGAAGGGTACTAGCAATAAAAATTGCAATAAAACAAAATTGATTCTTTAAATAAACTGTGAAATTAACACTTCAAATTCACTGGCACTGTGTAATAGCAACATAAAAAACACTCATTTGAGATGCACTCTTTGAGACACATTATCTTATGCTAGAAATATGAATTAACATTACTTGTTTCTCATGAAATTTTACATATCATACAAACATCAAATAATATTAAATACTGGGTTGAAACTTTTATTATCTGCCCCTCCTCTTCGTTCCCTGTGACTATTTTTGAAAACTTTTATTGCCTGTTTGGGAGTGTTAAATAGTTGTGAACATCAAATTTGCAAAAGTACTCTTGAACTTACACTATGAACTGATTCACATGTTTTGTGCATTGTAATTGGAAATTTAAAAACAAGAAGTTAATTTAGCAATACATTCACTTCAGAGTTGTAGAACCAGTGAAATACTTTTCACAGCAACCATAAAATATATAAATTGCTAAGTCTAAAGCCATTATAGTCAAGATTGCCCTTCAGAACAGTTGTAATAAATTAAAGCTCAATACAATAGGAAGTTCAGAAATATTTCCTAAATTGAAAAAAATTATAATTTATTAAAACAATATTGTTAACTTCAATATTTCTTTCATTCTTTAATTTCTTTTACTCATGTGTTTTGAGGAAATATAATTTGAAAACATCATGCTGGCCATAAACAATACAAGGTGAAATTATCAGTCTTTCTGTTCCTTTTCTTTCATCACAAAACCTCACATATATAATACACTAAAAAATATTCCAATACATAGTATCTGATCAGCTAGGTCAGTAATCATATGCATATGCCAACCAGGTTTACCATGTTGATCTGAGCCATCTGGTCATTTACTATGCCTATCTCATTTTCACACATTTTAAATGCTGAATATACCAATTTTTCAATATGCAACCAAGCTTCCCTACATAAATACAACTATACAGCAATTACTAGAATAATTCCAAGAAATGACTTCAACCTTCAATGGAAAATACAGATCCAAGGATTAATAAGGTATTAAAATATTCTAAAGCAAAGGGCTAAAAAAAATTCATTCAATAGTAGAGTAAAGCTACATTTGAGAGTGTAAACAATTGCTCTGCCTTCTTTATAATAAACAATTTTGAAGCATTGAGATACATTCCCCATCATTTGAAATGGCAAATGATGAGAGTGAAATTTATGGACACATTTATTTTATTAAGAAAATATGGATAGCTCACTTTTCTCTGAATTCTGATGAAACGATACAGAATTAGATCACAAACATGGATCGAATTGCATAAAATTTTTTAAAGTTAAATCCTGAGTTAAAGAATCTCCATTCCACATTGTATTAACTATTGCACATTTGCACCTTTGGCAGTGTCAAACAGTGTTCATAAACTGTTCTTCCTTGATTGACTTAGTGGGTCATAAGCTGCACACAACTATGAGTTACTTACTGCAAATAATTGGAGACATTAAGTTAATATGATCAAGAAGAGGGCAATCTACTGATAGAAGCAGCATTTACTGCTGTCATATGGTAATCTCTCCAAATGCACATAAACACTCCATTTTACTGATACATGTATGCTGAAGATTTATCTACAAATAAGCTTAAACAATTAAGTGTTTCATTAACTTTTATACCACTATTATTACCAGCAAATACAATAATAAGCCGAGTTTTAAAATTAGGTGAGGGTCAGATAAATGTAGTAAAATCAATCAACAAAAACATTTTAGTGGTACTTTCATATATAAATTTTTGGGTGGTAAAAACATGATGATAACACAAGAAATGACAACTAAATCACAGGCTTTTTCATGAAAATATTTGGACTGCAAGGTTCTTCACAGATCAAATATGATTATTAATATATTAAGAAAATCGCTCAATTTCCAGTTTATAAAGGACAGTGAACAGCTTTGAAAAATATATAAATATTTAAAACATTAATTCAACAACAACAATAATAATACTACTACTACTAATAATAATTATTATTATACTCAACAAAATTTAAAATGAAAAATATGACCAGTACTGAAAATTATTACATAACACAATTATAACAAATATTTCCAGCTTCTATTTTATTGCAAAAGAATCTCTTTTTAACTCCAGTTTTGTTCAAGATGAAATAATTATACAGCATTACATTTTACCTAGCAGATTTACTGTGATTCCACCATTCAAAAATCTTTGGTAACCAAACATAATTAATTATCATTTTCAAACTATTAGAAAAACATGGAACACCATAAATATACAAAGAGAGAGAGAGAGTGATTGCAAAGAAATTCCATAAAATTTAAGGCAAAGCAATACACTCACAAAAGTAAGGATCACTGCTTTGTATCTTCAGCACCATAATAATCATCTTCAAAATATTGTGACATTATTAACTCAAAAACAGTATTACGATAATCTCAAAACATTGGATAATTTCAATATTACTGTAATTCCATACACTGTAACAGGAGCCCAATCATAATCATCATCATCATAATAATAATTTTTTTAATAATAATAAAAAATAATATAATAAAAAAAACAACAGGTTTGTAAAGTTTGTGCAGCCAACATAAGCTATTGAAAAAATTCATTAGGAGATTGCTTGAAATGCACATGCAATGTACATATAAGTATATAGCTGTATTACAATAAACATCATAAGTACGAACAGAGAGATGATTTTTAAAAAATCCATAAAATTTGAGTCAAAGCAATACTAACAATAACAATGATATATGTAAGAACACATACATTTCAATTTTTGTACAATAATTATATTTTACAATTACCACTGACATGAATGTTAAATTTTGTGGGAGAAAAGTCACCCGTTCAATTGATGTTATCCAGCATATAACTTGTAATATCTATTTACAAACTGAATTAGTTGCTAGAAAAGCTTAAATGAAATGCTAATTTCAGAGGTTTCTTACAAATGCAATACCTACCTACTTGTTTTAATCAGGGGATCAAACTTCTTTTGTACAGATATACTAAGAAATTAATAATTAATATTTTTAATACTAGTTCCTATCAAGCTGTAAAACAACTAAATGAGACGACCTAAACAGAAATGAAAAAAAGAATAAGATGCTCAATTTGGTAATGAGGAACAAACATAACAACATTTTTCAATATTTCAAATTTTTCTACATACAGTGCTTGGGGTAGAAACATGATAAGCCCTCAGCAACAGCAAGCCTCCTGGTGTTTAGTATTTCAATTTGGGTCAAAATGTGATTCATTCTTGCCCAAAACAATTGCCATAAATGCAGACAAGGCATGTACAGTCAGACATACGTAGAAGGGGAAGTCACAATTCAACTAAAATTAAGATATTAACATTTATGAATGGAGGGAAGCTTGCTGTGACTGGTGTGGCTTATTTTGTTGCTGCCCCAAGCCCTTGATTATCAAGGGGGTTATTATTTTCAAGTTATATGCAGGAAACTAACTTCTCTCTACTCATACACGAAATTAAGGGTATGAAATACAATAATCAAATGGAGGACAAAAATTGTACATTTTCACCCAGCTATGCACAAACACATTATCGCTATCAGTTCAAGTATGTAATACATTTATAATTTAACGAACATCTTGCAGTCCAAATGAAATTTCATTCCATTTTTCAAAAATGCAAGTAACCTTTTGTCATCCAACACAGAACGAGCTAAAAAAGAATAACAGTGCACACGAAACTGCCACGAGGGGAAGTAATTGCACAGTACAGTCATCACATTCTTGCCAATACATACTTTGCACTACTGAATGTACATGGGTCACGTTAAATATTACAAATGCATTTGTTTTGTTTCTTTGCCATGGACTATTACCTAACACAAGAGCCCAAACCAGAATAATCACAAGCCTTCAAAATTGCACAGAATTCCTTCCAATATACAAAAGTTGAAAATGTGCAACAAATGTTAGAGATCTTTAGACATCTCTAGTGATTCCTTTAGAACTGTCATGAGATTTGGCACTCACACAATGCAACTTTTGATGTCAGCATATACAAATGCAACAACAAAACTAACAAAAAATTCTGTAAAACCAAATATTAAAATTGAAATGTGGAAGGACAGTTGCTAATTTACACTGTTCTTAGTCAGGTGAGCAACAGTGTCTGTAACACACACAAACTCACAAAACTGATTGCCAACCTCACTTTGAATACAGAAAATTGTTTACAAACATAAACAAACAAAAATACCATTACATCAAGGACCAAGGGAAGGCCTCTGAAGTCCATCAAAAATATTAGATCAAGACTAACATACTATACAAATAATATAATGTAAATGTTTTGTTCTCACTGTTCTTGATTTCCAGTAAATTTTCTCTAATTTAGACTCACACAAAATGAAAAAAATAGGCCAATATTTTCTTGCAGCAATACTGAGAATTCCCTATGTATAACATTGCTCCTTTACATAGATATCTAGATTTACTGGAACGATGTATCATGTTTCATCCAGATTCACACTGAGTAATATAAATAAAATTAAAGTGTTCATTATTGGACAAAAATGTCAATTTCAACTTCATCCACAATTGTCAATTCTACACTCTTCTTTCTCTTCTTCGAGTATTCTGGATATTTCACTTTCATTCTCAATTGTCACTCATGTTCCCTAAAATTCTCAAGCGACACTGAATTTAAATTTATTCTTCCATTTACTAAACAGTGTTGAAAACTGGAAATATTGGAATGAAATTTAAATGCATTTATAAGCATGGTGCTGAATCCTTACATAGACAAGGTGGGGCTTCACAGGGCCATAAACTTTTTTATTTCTATTAGGGTAATAAAGATGAAAACATTAAGTTTACAGATATTACTGGCTTAAGCTGCAAGTAACGGTAGCATATCTCCCAGGAATTAGTCTAATAGTAAGTAATTATAATGACAATGGACATCAGAAGCAATCTCTGCTTGGTCCTAGTATGATTTGTCAAACTTAATTAGTAACTTAAAGGGAAAACATTTAAAGCCTACATTGTATGTTAAAGGGCAAAATTTACACAAATCCTTTGCATAGTTGACTAAAATTAGGTGGTCATCTTTTTTGCCCTGCATTTTCACAAGGAAATCGAAGATCTTTAATGAAATAATGGGTGTGGAATTTTACATACATTTAACTTCTATTGCCTGCAGATTAGGTGTTTTTACATTCCAATGAAGTCACTGCTGTTTTACGAGTCTTCACAAATAAATGTTCATCACAAAGTAAAGCTTTCATCACTTGTTGCATAAGACACAATGTAACATTTTCTTCATCATGGGCAACTAATACTTTAGAAAAACAATCAATGAAACTTCAACTTTCACATAGAGATTGACAAAGAACCGACAAAACAAGTTGTGACCCAAGCACAAACAATTAATCACAGATATGTTAAAAAAATAGCTACCAGTGATTTCAGCTATTAGCTATAACTGTTCTCACTGGCAGATTAATTCTCGTTAACCAGTCAGAGGTCTTAAATCAACACGCACCTTTTCCTCAACACTCAACATTCCTATTGTAGGAAAGAATCCTCCTTTAGGAATACGAACTTGCCTGACTCCAATGGTTTCACCATTTCGTGTGAAGAAAACCTGAAAAAATTGTTTTTAAAATGAAAATTGGTTTGTTCATAAATATTGATACTTTATTAATAAATTATCAAAAACAAAGCTATCAGATTTGCAGTTTCATTTAAGGAACACATAAAAGTAAAATAGACTTAAACTTAAGACTTAAATATTTTGATGGAATACAGCAGTTGCACTGAAGTGTACTAGACCACTTTTCTTTCTATATCATGTCATTTTTTAGTATAACTTTTCTTAAATAAATTGCATCAATTCAAATAAATATCATTTAATATTAAAAATTACTTCAAAATGTGTATTTCAGCCTGTTGCTATTCTCATAATTGCATAAATCAATCTATAAATAAACTTCTGTCAGAATATATGGTGCCTAATTGAGATGTTTTACAGTGATATTTTAGAGACAAAAAATTATATTCATATTACTAATTTCCAAAGCGTGCAGGAATTGAAAGACAGCTTTGTAGCCTCCAGCAATGTGAGAAGTGTCTGTAGTTTCATTAGATTTAAAAGTTTTGAAATTGACTGAAAAATGCACATTTAATTGCAATGTTCTGCCCATTCTCATACTATGTGTACGACTGAATTCTATATGCTCAAATTGTCTCTGCTTTTAACATCACTAATGCCATGTGACAATCAGGCTCCAAGGAAGAGGCATCTGCCATTAAATGTTTGCTATTTATGTGATGCATTATGGAACAGCACTTTTTTGGTTTTCTTGGTAAGTACCGAACTGGCCATATAAAAAAAAAATTGCTTAGTGAAAAAAATGTTCATTCACACAGGAAAAAACCCGCACCACTGCACCAAAGAAATTGAATTTAAACTGGGTTCTGAAAACACATTGCAGGTTTCAATAAAGTCGGTTCGAAAAACTGCATTAAAATTGTTTTCTCTTGAGTGACTATTATTTGTATTACAACACAAATTCTAAAATCTGATCTTGTACTACTTACTATTTCTTTTTGGAAGAATATTTGCATCGTATCACAAGAATAGAGTAGTAACTACTGTTGCCGGATCGTTCATTTCTCTATCATTATCTTTTAAAACAACATTCACTTCAAGGTTTCTGTTTGACATGGTCATATTTTTACTTTCTCACTACCGCTTATGCAGAAGAGAGGAAGTTAATGCTGCACACAAAAAAAAATGGCAAATTTTCGGCAGAAATACTCTTATTGCAGGGCCCTGGTAAAGAAAAAGTGGAGAAATCCAGTTGCTTAATTTAGAGAGAGAAAGAAAAAAGAAAGAAAAAAAAATCCTCTAACACATGATGTTGCCAAAATCCGTTTTGTGGATCCTTAATACCGAAAAGTTGATTGACGGCAAACTGTCCATTTGTCCATCTGTCTATGAACAACGTTAGTGGCTAAACCATTCAGCCAATTTTCTCCAAAACTGATATTCCCGTCGATCTGGATGATGTCGCTGCCCCATGATTTTGAAACCAATATTTTAATTTTGGGGGGTACTTTACATGAAGCCCCCAGGACATTTTAAAAAAAATGGCTCCATAGTTTTTGATTAAATTTTGTTGTTGGATAGTGTGAAGGACATTTAAGAGAATGGTGTAGGTTTCAAATGTTCATTAAAAACCCTGATTTTTAGAAAATGGCAAAAATTCAATATTTTTCTGCATCTTCCTGCAACCAGAATTAAGAAGATGAACAATTTTTTTTCTTAATGAAATCTGTTCCTTACAGACAGATTTTGAAATAAGGTCATGAACAATTTTTCAAAAACTTGAGCACTTTTCGCGTAATTTTGCATGAAATATAGGCAATTTTAAATTTTGTTTAAACAATTTTGTTCTCAAAAATGGCTTCATTGCTTTTGATTCAAGTTTGTTGTTGCATAATGTGAAGAATTTTTAAGAGGTATCACATTTGTTGAAAACCCTGATTTTTCGAAAACTAAAAAATTCAAAATTGTTTCGGCATCTTCCTACAACTACAATTAAGCCAATGAACATTTTTTCTTAATGAAATGAGTTCATGAAAACAGATCTAAAAATGATGTTATGTTCAGTTTTTCAAAAACTTGAGTATTTTGTGTGAAATTTTGTCAAACATGGGCAATTTTTTCTAATATGCTAAAATGGATATTTTTCATTGCAATGCCATAAAAATAATAATAATAATAATAATAATAATAATATTTATTGAGTCACAAATACAATTTCAATCGTGTATGACGAGTCAGATATGGCAGAGTGAAGTTACATTTACTCTCTAGACAACATATAGACTCTCTTGATAACATTCATAAACTTTTGAACAAATTTACTTTAACAAATCAAAAATTTCTGCAGTCCTATAAATAGGGCAGTGGGAAAAAGAGAGTGTCATTAGGCACGTCAAGTATTCATATCTAAAAACAATGTTTTTACACAAAAATTACTTGCAAATGTTCATTTATTTATTTTCTTGAAATGATGTATAATATTAATTATTTTTGGTACAAATGAAAATTCTGATGGAATATTCTGGTGCAAATGAGACACGAACAATTTAGATTAGATTAGATTTATTACTAAAAATGATTTTATTTACAATGGTTCCAATTTTTTTGTGGGGGTGGTGGCAGGGCTGGTGTTAAGGTTAATGTGAGGCTCCCACCCAAGCTTTAAAATAGCTATATCTTAATTATTTTTAGTACGAACGAAAATTGTGGTGGAACAATCTGGTATAAACGATATAGGATGGTTCCAATTTTTTTCAAGTGGTGGCAGAGCCAACACATTATAATGGCTGTATTTAATTAATTTTTTAAAGGAAATTCTGTTGCAACTGTTGAGTACAAATGATTTAGAGCGGTTCCAAATTAGAGTGCTGCCAGTATGGAATTGGCAACACCATAATTGAAAGTGCTGTAACTTGTAAGTGGTTTTGGTACAAAGAAATGTTAGTGTATAACAAATGGGTACAAACAGACACTAATGGTTTTAGTGGTTTTTCACTGTGGCGGTGGTGGTGCCAACATCAAGTGCATATGGTTGTTCTCTCACTCGTCACATAGTACATCAACATTTATTACAGCTTTCTGCCAATTAACTTGAAACTTGCTTATAGGAATAGAGACATATGGTTGAGACTGTGGTCTCAAAACGTCTCATGCACACAATAAAAGCTTGCATCTGTATTTCCTAATCGCAATAATAAGCAAGAAATTTGTTAGAAATATTTTCAATGGTTTTTACCATTCATGTACACCTAATATTTCTTTCAAATTTATGATACAAATTGATCTGATGAAATAAAATATTAGGAAATAAATAAAGGAACTTATTTGAAAAACTACAGTAATTGATACTGATTCATCATTTGAATATATATGGTTGGTTTTCATTTTATTAGTTTATGAAAGTACCTTGGGCAAGAAAAAATGAATATTCAGAAATAATAATTTATTAAGTATGCTAAAAATATTCAATCAGTATTAATTTAGCCGGTACATAAAATTGTTAAAAACAGAATACATTGACAACTGATGAAAAATGAACAAAATTAGGAGCAAAAAATGCAAAGTGCACTGTCATATAAAAAGGACAGTGTTAAAAAATGGGAACCGGCACAACATTTTTTTACTAAATTGGGACCTTCAATAGCGTAAAGGACACTTAAGAAAATGATGGAGGTCTCATGTTCGTTGAAATGCCTGATCTTTCGAAAATTTAAAACTTTAAACTTTTTTGGCGTTTTCCTACAACTACAATTGTGAAGATACACTTTTTTTTTCTTACCAACATGTGTTCATCAAAACAGATCTTCAAATAAGATCATGTTGAATTTTTTTTAAATATGAGTATTTTTTGGTGTAATTTGGCGTCAAACATAGTTGCCCACTCTGAATTTACAGTGCGTCGTGAACGTAATTTCAAGCAGTTGGATGCTTCATAAGTTAGAATTTGTAAATTATTTCATATTTCATTGCTTGTTTCTTACATTCACACTTGTTATATGTTTACAAATTAATCTTTTAAAAATTATTTAAAATCTCTTTTAAATTGTGTTTTTCAATTGAGTTAAATGTGAAAATTAAAAGATGTTTTTGCTTTGCATAATAAGATGTGGGAATGAAGAGTAAGAGACATTTGAATTTAAATGCCTCACTAGATCAATGTCGAACATATCTAGAACATTCATCAGATGTAGTGAATCATGATTCATCTCTAAAACTGACTTTCATCATCCAGGACCATTGTTTCAGACCTCATTCAAGGTGTTTCTTGGCCATTGCAGGTGTAATGTTTTCTTTTCTTTTTCTGGGGCGTCATGATATTATGCCCTCTCCACAGAGAATTCTTCGGACACTTTCTGGGAGAAAATGTGCTCCATATTCAACCATCTACATACTTAATTCTCTAGAAGTAGCTTTTCTGTTCTTCAGAGCTTTATTTCTGATGTCTTGAAGAGAGAGCTTTGTTTTTTGCTCATATTTTCCTATATTTTGTTATGTTTTGTCACTGCACTTGTTTGTTTTGTTATGTTTTCTCACTGCAAAACTGACTCTACTAACAGATTTTTCATTTATTATCTCTTAGCAATATGCCTTTCTGTATAGACACCTGCTTCCAGAAGAGTTTTAACAACTGCAACTTCACGAAGGGAAAGATCCTTCCTCCTTCCCATTTTACACTGTTAACGTATAATACTTTAAAATCACCTAATTACAATAAGTCATCCTGTTTTTTAATGCACTAAACTGATCTAATATAACATGCAAAGTCAGTGAATGACTCACTTTTTAATAGAAATGTTACAATATGGAGTGTCGACAAACACAAAACAACTAAAATACTATCGCACGTAGATGCCATTTGAAGTTAAGCGTGAAAATACCTAATGTACATTAGCAACATGTCTGCTTCATATGTTATTATAAGGAAGATGGCAGGTTATTACGTAAAAATGATTTTTAGTGCTCTAGGAATCTGTTATTATATCACAAAATCAGAACTTCTAAATTTTTTGTTGCGAGTCAAATAATTTGAACAGATCTGTACTGCTATGTCACTGCAGTATTTGTAAAGATTGTTCTTTGTGAAAATGTTTGATTTCTTGCAGTGTTATATGAGTATTTGAGATGTTATTGAACAGTGAACGTACTACTTTTTGGGAAACCTTTTAGTGTAGTTTTTTTCCGCACCATTTTTGCTGCAGTACACAAAATGGAGAGTTAATAAATATATTTTGTTTCTTTAAAGGGGCTTTCCGGCAGAAAAAAAAGATCAATAGTTAAATTGACTGTGCGATGGTCCGATGCATCGCGTCATACCGCCGCCGCGCAGTGCATTCAGAGGTCCGCTCGGCGACGAGAACGTCTGTTTTTCTTGAACCAGGGGCGGCTATTCAGGAGAAGTAGGTGAAGTGGCACTTCATCAATTATTTATATAAGAATTATATTTTCCTTATTACGTACAAGTATGTTGGTTTTAATAGAAACGTAAGTGTATTTTTGAATGCAACGCGGAACTCTACTGGGCATTTAAAAGTCAGAAAGGGGCTCAACGAGTGCGCCACTGACCACGCCGGCTGTTCAAGTGTGGTAGACCACCTTTTAACATGTCTCAAGCTGAGCTGATAACTGATCAAATTTGCGGTGGTGGATTCTCAACGTACTGAGGATCGCCAGTTTTCGATCAAGCACCGCGATGGCACAGTCGCCATTTCACCAAGCAACAGAGGGGTGTTGTGGCTGGCTCGCCGACTTCGGGATTACAATGGAGGCTGCATGAAGAACGGCATCGGTGAAATGGACCACAATGGCATCGATGTCGTCAGATATTAGATTTATTTGCTGAACGTATCCCGCTCAGCTCAATGGATTAGCCAGCAAGGTGGGTAGGCAACGTTTAAAAGAAGAATATCAAAGTGGACCAGAGTAGGGAAATGGTCACTACAATGAAAATCATCAAGAGCAGTCCACTCTAAGAGGGCAGACAGAGATCGACTGGAGTGCCAGATCGATGGGCTAGAAAGTGCTCGAAACCACGGAAAAGTGAGTGTAATTTCCAGAATTCAGAAGAATTTAGTTCTGTTCGTCAATAATATTTTCAATAATAGTACCCCTCAGGCAGGACCTCGGGCCACCCTACGCGACATTATGAGCATTAAAATCGCCCCAACAATAAGATAAGGCAGGGGCAGCTGGGAGATAACATCAGGTTGTTCTTGTAATACTGCTTGGGCAGGTGGAATTCACATATTGCATACTGCGAAACAGACGCTATCACACGAGATCTCCGGAACAGAGGGGTGGTCAAACGTGAGGATCAGCGTTGAGGCGGGTTGAGTATAGCATTCACCTTCCGCTGAATCTTGTACACATCGGAAATCGTTTCAGACTGAAATGTCTTCAAATTATTTTTTCAGTAGAGAAATCATCGTGATTTACCATACCCTTACAGAGGTTTAAAATATGATGGATCGACACTTGATCCTGGAGTCCAGCAATTTCCGTGACATAAGTTTCTCGATCTGTTCCTCGGAACTACACTCAAATAGAATAGTTCGATTGCCCTGACTAACAACAGCTTCGAACTTTCGTAGTTTTTCTTATATGTATTGCCAATTTTATAGCACTTGCACATTTCTTGGATGCACGGCATAATGAGAAGGCGTGGTCTTCTTGATCTGTCTACGACTTTACAAAAAACTCGCTAGGTTAATACTTTTCATTAAATCTCATCTTCCTTGAGGACCCCAACACTACTCTAGTGTACCAGGATTTCCACGGGGATTAGCAGGGAGTACCATGCCTTCTTCCCCGCGGCACACAAGGGGGGGGACACCATGATACCTCCTACTACCCCTGGAGGGTTTTCTTTCTGTCTTCGTATTGACGCAACGCGTCTCGATAACCTCACTGGGCATTGAGCGTTTATTATTACTATGATAAGCAGCAATCCTCAGTTACTTCTTTTTATATACGTCGTAAGTCGCAGTCCGTAAGTCGTTGTCAAGAGAACCGCCAAGTAGCATCACCGCGTACGTGCCTCATACACGCTCCTGCGTCACTGCCCTGCGGCCAGAATTGGGAAGGAATTAGGATAGGGGTATGGTTTAGGACACTTCCCAGGGTTTGGACTAGCTCTCGTGAAGCAACCAAACTCTTTTTGTTGGAACAAATTTCACATGAGATTCGATGGGAATCGAATCCGGACCTGTGGTGAAAGGCTAGTGACTTCGCTATGGGTCACGAGCGAGACAAGTTCAGTCAAAGACCTAGCCTGAGCCGATTGATCAGCTCCTGCCAGGCCTTCTACCAAAGGACGAGGCCGAATTGTAAATCCTTCAGTGTAAACCTACCATAGCGGTTCGTATCCTTTTGCACGGCGAGAAGCGCTCCTAGTCGGCTGTCTTTCGAGAATCTCAGCTGTTCAGCAGTCTCCAGCTACGCTTGGCGAAACGCGCTCGGGCGCGTCAACGGCTAAGTGTAAGTGTAAGTATAAGTATAATGCCGGCGCCGATCTTCCGTCGGCTAACGGAGTTTCTCTCCATTCTAGTATCTCCCACCAGGGGGGCAAGCTCTGAGCTTCCGACCAGTCTCCAGGCACGTGTGTTAGTGTAGTGCTTGTAAGTGTGCGTGTGTGTAAGTAAGGGGTGAGGATACAAGGAAGAGGTAGGAAAGATCGCGCACGGTCTGTGGTCTGTTTATTAGAGAACTGCTCCGACATTCGCCTGGTGTTGATTGGAGAAACCACGGAAAATTATCGATCAGCGCAGCCGGCCGCTAGATTCTCCTCCAGACAGCGACTGAATTCGACCTAGCTATCTAACAGGTGTCGAAAACTGCCACCGTCAGGACAGGAACCTAGAACCTCCTGGTCAGAGGCACTGCAGTGACATCAGTCGATGCCCTGAGTCACCTCTCCCAGTTACTTTCATGGTTTCATTATATATTTATATATAAAATACGTGAACAGGTAGGGCAATCCAGATAATGTTCATGATAAAACAATACACATGTGAAAAAATAAAATTATATGGTAAATAGAAAAAAAGAGAAGAAAACGGAAAGAAAAAAGATGGTACAAGGTAATCAAGAGATATCAGTGAAAAATTGGTCCAAACGTTTAAATGTGTGAATGCTGGAACAAATGTATCTCAAAAGCTTCCACATTACACTGATAGTCAAGTTCCTGGGTGAAGTATGGCACCCAGATGCAGTGACCAAATTCAATGATTGGCCTAATGTTGGAAGTGTAGATGTTGCAGCATCATTGAGGTGCCAGGTGCTCAGGCTCAGATGACCAGATAGACTGTTGGCTTGTTGAATATATTGGTTGTTCAGATGATAGTGTTTGCATGGGTTACTTTTTCCATTATGAAGAACAGAACACTTCAGCAGGTTGATGGTGAGCAGCTAGTCGTTTCTTTATATATGTTAAAAAATTAACACAGAAATAGAAAAGCAATTTAATTGAGTAAATTGGGTGCTTTTCTATTTTTGTTTTCATATTTCTGTTCTATTCATTTCTTTTGTAAATAATAAACATTTTATATGTTTCTGAAATGCAAATTTTTGCATAGAAATTAATTTTTTAAAACTAACTTTTGAGGGTGTATTGTGGCTCCAACCATTCGAAATCTCAAAGGAGTTCATTCGACAAAATATGCTTAAAATTGACTGTAGAGCTAACTTCAAGCTTTTGTTGTTTCCTCCCTGGACACCCTGTGTGTGTGTTTATATATAAATCACTGAAGCCTTGGCTCAATCCTGGCTTTATACTTCCTTCCTCCCAACATTCCATTTCCAGACAGAGTTATCCGTAACTACTTGAAAACCTCATCCGTACCACCATACCCAACTTTGACACCTTACAAATTAGTGGTGCTACCACTGCACATACTTTCCCACATTATTTGTAATGGCTCTGCAATATTATACTATTATATGAACATTCAAAAGTGTTTCCAACCAGGAAAATGAGTTTGTACAACGAGACTCGAACTCAGGTCCAAGTTAACTCACTGTGAATCTTATCACTACACCTGGCAGCCGCACTGATTCTGAAACCAACTTGGGCCAAGGCATAAAAATGGACAGACGAAGACGTTTTGCCATCAATTGATTTTCGCTTGTCAAGGACCCACAAATAATGAATTCTGACTATGAGACAGTAATTTACTGTATACATGAAGAAGAGTTATCCATTTTTTGTTACCACGGCACAGCAATAAGAGTTTTGCTGTCCAAAATGCACCATTTTCCAGCACATGATTGAAAAACTATTCTCCTCAGGCTTACGCACATCCTAACTAGATTCATCCATATCCCTCCATTCTCATTTGGTTTCTGGGAGGGCCACTCTGTGTCTCCCCAAACCTTCAACCTAGCCTTATTAATAGCCACCCCACTCCAGGAAAAAAAAAATCTGATTTATTGAAACCGATCTCACCCCAGTCTTCCACCCAATCCTCTTAATGAAAATTCACATATACATCCCAAATCACCTCTTTTCCCTACTATGAAGCTACCTTACCCACAGATCCTTCCATGTCTGATATCTGTATAAAATCTCCCCCTCCTCTTGGTGTCCCTCAGAGCACCACAATATCTACATTCTTTTATATTAATGTTCCCTCCATCATTAGAGTTAAAAACTTCCCTTTCTGTTGAAGTCCTTGCCTTCGTAGCATTCTACTCTTCCCTCAAACAACTCCAAAAAGCTCCAAATAGCTTTAATCTTTGGGCTTCCCAAAATTATTACCAATAACCCTTCCATACTCCAAGCCATACCTTTTTTCCTATAAATATTTCCTATTCCAATAATTTCACCCAAAATAGAAAATACTCTCTGCCTATGGCAACCACACATCAAATACCTTGGACTTACCTTTCCCAAAGACTCCTCTGGTCTTAACATATCCAACAAACCAACTGTATAATCAATCCACTAACACTACTCCTCACTAATCCATCGATAACAAAATCCTCCTTTACAAGGCATATATTCAACCAATTCCCTCCCACACCAACCCCATCTGGTTTGCCATATCACCCCAAAAACCTACAAAAATTTTTAAGTTTTGCAATTTTCAAAAATACAGAGAATTTGACGAAAATTGGACCTGCGCCTTTATTTTGTAAGAGTATTTACTCTACCCGAGAAAAAAAATAATCCCACAATTTTCAGCTTTTTTGGAGAAAATTTTGAAGTCATTGAGGCTTAATGTAAATCCCCAATTAAATATTTGTTTCAGATTCTCAAGGCCTCAAGTGTGCCAGATCTCTCAGGGAATATCAATTTTGGAGTAAAACCTATGAATAGTTAGGCACTACTTATCTCAATGAATCGACAGACGTTTTGCTGAAAACTACTTTTCTGGCACTGAGGTCTCACAAAATGTGGAGTCCGACTACAGAAAATATTAAGGAATGTCATTTGTTACATTTAAGAGGAAGAATTATCCACTTTTTCGGTATCAGGTTACACAAGATGAGTTTTCCTGTCGAGAAATCAGCACTTTTGCAACTGTAACACTTCAATTTCTATCTTTTTCCATACTACGTAAATAGTGTACAAGAAAGTTAATATTAACATTTCAAGTATTGAATTTGAATTTGTGGAACTAATTAGTAACCCATGTAAACAACAGTGGTTCGTTTCCTTAGGTCCTCTTTTGAATATGTATTCATAAGCAATTACTGGAATACAGGAAAACCGAATTGCAGAGGTCGCCTACTCTCTTTTGCATACGAGGCAACATTTCTCACACACCTATGCATTATGTTACTAAGACCACGACAATATTCTTACATGCACACACATATATAAACACACATGCAAATACTCTCACACACAGTTTTAATAGACTAACTTATATTTCTTTTCTACAGTTTTGGTGGCTACATTTCCTTATTTACATTAAAATACTGAATTACTTTTCAAACTTAATTATCACAAATCAATCATTCTTGAATTAATAATAATATTGCTAGTATATCATCTACATAAAAATTAAAGAATTTGCTTCAGATTCAAATGTTCCTTAAAATTTAAGGATATTGTACTAGTATACATTGCAATTAAAACAATTATTTGTGTTTGTATTTGTAGAGATTATGTTAAAATTATGAGTTGTCAGAGCTAGTATCTATTAAAAGTGTGTTTTGCTGCTTACAAATAAACTGGAAATATACCTTGATGAGAGGCAATCTGATTTTGAATTTTCCTTCAAATATTCAGCTTACCATACCTTATATCCCCATAGACACAAGATGGGGATTGGGTGCAATGAGGATCAGGTCTTGGGCAGGCATTCCCATCCAGAATTCTCAATAATAAATTAAAGGAATGGAAAAGAATGGAATTTACGGGGGGATAACAGATGTTGAGAAAGCAGTAAGAGATAAACACAATTTTAGAAAAAAGAAAAGCGCAGGAGAAAGTATAAGCATCAAAATGATGAAAATGTTGACATAGTGACAGAAATAGTTAAGAAGAAAGACAGATAAATAGATACTATATACAAAGAAAGAAATGCAGAGTAATGATTAGTAAAACGAGATGAAATCAAAATCTGAAGGAAGAGACCTAAGAGGAAAAGTTGAGAGAAAGGGGAAAGTTGAGTCTGTGAAAGGCAGGGGAGAAGGGAAGTGGAAATAAAGGAATAAAATGGAAGAAAACTGAGAAAGGAGGAGAAAGAGTGCCGACCAAGCATTTTGATGTCAAAAACCTGGAAGGTTTAAAAGAAACGGTAAGTTTTTTAACTGAAAAATTCTCAAAATGGCAGATCTGCACAAGTCAAATAATTATCTAAGTTCAAAAATTTAACAATAAAATGCCTACTTACTTTTACCTTGCTGTCTGACTCCATTCCACAATGATTGTTCCACCACTCTTCATCCTCACTATCACTTGTATCAAGAAGTTCCAATAATTCATCTACTTCTGTAGGTGATGATGGGCTCATGTCAACAGAACCACCATCACTAGAAGAAGTCACATTTTAAATTTATTGTAAAATGAACAGAAACAAAACCTTAACATACACTGCTGTTCAACTTTTAAAAAGATACCAAGTCTAAATATTAACCAATAACTTTAAACTTCTATTGTTTTGGCCATTATATTGTTTTGGATAGATAGGTTAAAAATTAACAAATAGGCTTCAATTTACCATTGTAAAAACAAAGTAATGATTTATTAAAAAAATTATGTATAAAAACAGCTTTAACATAAGCATTAACTTTTTAATAGCAACGTTTCAGGGAAACATCTATTCCCATCTTCAGGCTGTAATGAAAGATAAAAATAATACAATGGTAAAAATAATTAAATTTTTTCAAAGAATTATCACCCCAACTGGGATTGACAATTCTTTGAACAAATTTAATTATTAAAATACATTTGTTACTCATGAACAAGATCACAACTTGGTATTCTTTACATCTATGAAACATATTTCCAAGCATAAACACATCCAAAAAGGTGACAAGGTGGTGACAATTAGATAAATATAATGTTCGTAAACCAAAAACATTCTTTTTGAAAATAAGCATGAGTTGTTTTTTGAAAAAGTTAGTTGGAAAAAGGGAATGGATTATGCAATAATAAGAATTCATATTTTAAATTTTTTTTCTTCTATAATTTTGTAAGGAATTTAGTTCCATAGAACATAACCAACAAATCAAACCAATCACAAAGGAATTAAAGACTCACCAACTAATATGGCATTAATTAAAATCATGTACAATGAATTATGTGTCAACATTCAGCTTGTCTGAAATAGTATGAGGAAACTTTGTGCAGAACGTACAGCCATAAGACCGTTATGAAAAGCAGAAACTGAGTGAGCAGCCTCAATGATCAGGGTTGGGTATGGTAGGAGGTCTGTAAAAACTGGAGGGGGATTGAGGAGAATGCAATAAGCTGCAGGAAGAAAGAACTCCAAACTCCAAGAGGACAAAAATTAATAAAAAGATTATTGTAAAGACAGGTAAATTAATTAGATTGAACTATAGTGTTTAAGCATATTTGGCTTTTATATGTAAAATTTCCAAGATTGTATTTGGATAATGTTGACTCTTTCTAGATACGATTTCAGCTTTTGAAAAATTATTTTATGTTCGATATTCAATCTCTAAACTGTAAGAGAATTTTGATGGCTAAACATCTCATTTACATGGCGTTTTTGTTTTGCCAAACTAGCACTTAGCTTCCTCTTCCTGAGAATTGGCAGAGAGATGCGAGATATTCTTAATGAAATGAATATATCTGCCAAGTCTGTTTTAAACTCTCTATCCCAGTGACATGCAATTTAGTCGTGGCTGTCGCACAGTGGAGAGGACTTCAGCTACCAGCAAAGAATCGCTTGTCTCTCATGGCATAGGCCACACGGGAATACTCCCCTCCCAATTCATTGAGCATGGGAAAGTGTATGAATGTGGCTTCTATTCTCGCATCGCCCTGTCTGCCTTGAAAATCATAATCCCTCGGCCAGAGACGCACTGCTCAAGGCCATGCGAGGGTATCAGAAAGTCATAGTACTCAGGGTTGTGACACATTTCGCTTTGAAAGAGTCAGCAAGTAGTCAGACTGCAGCCACTAGGTCATGAGGTAGACCTTAGATGACGAGGTCAAACTTATAGAAGCAAGAGAAACTCAGAAGCTGTCAATGAAAAATGTTTAATATACATTTATTGGTGATTTTTAACCACCAATAACAATAAATATGTTATATGTTAATTATAATTAAGTCATTTAATTTACTACTTTCAGAATGGAAGTATCAATATTACAAGTGTCATAAAATGGATAACCCTGCATAAAACGGAAACTTCTCTAAATCGGAATTTTGTTTTGTCCCGATCAATTCTGGCTTAGACAGATTTGACTGTAGATTCTATCCCCACTTGATGGAATTAAAATTATTTGTATTCACTTGAAAATGTTTATGAAATACCTACTGTACATCTTCCGATGATCAAAATAATTTTACATTGCATCTACAAGCCTCCCACAAAGCAAGCAACAGTTTACACCTAGTTCTTAGAAAACCTACTGATAACTCTAAACAAAGTCAATATTCTCTCATTTGAATCCTTTGTCGTAAGTGGAGTGTTTAGCTTTGATTTTGTGGTTGAATCTTGCAGAATAGAGCCGTTTCTCAATTTAATTAATTCCTTCACTTTACACATTACAATAAATGTACCTACATGGTCCACACTTAATTCAAAATACGTAATAGATCAAATGAAAATTAACACAACTACTAAGAGATGAAATTGCAATGAAAGAATTAGGATTCAGTGACCAAGGTATACAAATCCTTTCAATTACAAGAAATGTTATTATTTTGGGCATGCACACAGTAGGAGGATGGCAAGGGAGCCACAGCTTTCTGAAAGTTTCTAAAGGGGTTCTGTAGTCCTACGCAATAAAACATTTTAATTCTGTAAATTTGATCAATTCACGACTTTCCCCATTTTTAAGCTGACAATTTAATGATTTGATACAATTACATTCATCATCAGGTGTCAATATCAACTGCTCACATACAATAATGCACATTATTTTACAACACATTGCCTGATGATATTAAACAATTAAAATAAATACAGAAGTTTAAGTTCCAAGTAAAATCTTTTCAGCTACACAACTATTTCTATACAATTAGAGACCATACCAATCATTAAAAAGGAAAGTAATATTGATTTTAACAATGATATTTATTGTATTAATTACCATTAGAACTGTATAATTCAAAGACTAAATATGCCTGTAATAAGAATTGTACCTCAGCTACTGGGTCAATATTTTTGTGCCATTTTTTAAAATCATAATAGTGAACATATCTTTCCAATATCTATATAAACTTGGAAACATTTCTGCAAACATATGTTGCAAGTTTGGTATTCCATTGTTATTAAACTTTCATTAAAATATTTTTAACATTTCTGAATGTCTTCTGGGTTCCTTTTATTCCTAGTCTCTTTCCTAATCTACTTGGGACTACATTCTTGAGTCCACTGCAACTTTTGACAATTTAAAACATAGTGCAAATACGTCAGTGTCCCACCAAATATTTTTCTAAAATAGTTGAAAAAACAGAAAGTAATTCAATGAGTTAACTTCAAGTGTATTAACTTTTTAACATTTGTTTTAGTAATATTATGAAGGATGTCTTGACTGATGTTTTAAAATACAGATACATACATGCATTCACATTCTTGGATATTAACAAATCATTAAATGAAAAACATACATTGTTTTATTAAATTACCTGTCATACTGGCAAACATAATCTCGAGGAAATATTATCCCACAACCCATTCTGTCACCTTTATGACATCTTGGGCCAAATGGGTCACCAACGCCACTTCCAATAAAAATTTTGCCATCATCTGCATGATAGCCAATAGATCCTTTATTCCAACCAGGATGTCTATGTTTGGGATAATCCTAGGAATAAATACAAAAATATAATTAAATTCAATTTAAATAAATTTCAAACTTTATTTTGGACAATAAAATCAAATTCATAAATTATGTTTGTGTTACAGGTACAATCAGAAATGTGGCTAATGGTAGGAGTAGCCGATTAATTTGCACATTTAGACAGACAATTTACAAAATTCAGTAAATATAATTACTCGGCGGGTAAGTCCAATAGCAATGTAACAGTTTTCTCCAGGATCCACAATTTCAATTTCAAAATAATGATTTGTTGTTGTGAGTGGAGCACGGGCTTGAGCTAAACCAACATCTATTATACTCTTTCCTCTGCCAGTGTACTCCAAGATCTGAAACAGACAAAACTTCATAATTATTCTAATAACAATTTCCTACATCTTAATCACTAATAATAAATATTATATAAGAAGTTTAAGATATAAATAATTTAAATCGGAACAGCTGTTGTACAAAAAAAGAAAAAAAACAACTATCTTTCTGCTGTATGTCCCTTTTAACACTATAAGTATCACATTTAGAATGTGGGAGTGTATTTTCTGCAGTATTTTACAGCAAATGTGAAAATGAAGTAACAAATAGCATTCCAAATCGTCAGACAACTACACCTCACTGAAAATTGAAGCGATTCACACAGTAAACAGTAAATTTGCAAACTAAAACTACCTGACATTTCCCTGAATTTTCCAGACACATTGGTGGCATTCCCAGATGAAATTTAAAACTATTTCATAAAATTACTTATATTTTTTTTGAATTGAAAATATCATCAATATTGTACTTTCGCAATGATAATTTTTTGCAATTTTCAAAAATACAGAGAATTCAATTAAAATGCTACCTTTTTATAAGTGATTTGTTCTATTGAAGAAAAAATTGGAGTGGTTTTTGAGAATTCTTTTTTAATTGCCTATTTCACACAAAATTATGCGAAAATTATTCATATTTTCAAAAAATTGTACATGACTTTACATAAAGCATGGAGGAAACAATTTTTTTTCGCAGAAAAAATCTATATCTTCAATATCGAAGTCATAGGATGATGCCGAGGAATTTCTGAACTTTTGCAATTTTTGAAAATTCAGTGTTCAATGAAAATGAGGCCTTTGCTATTTTAAATATCCTTTACTCTATTTGGGGAGGGGGATTTTTTTTTGAGCTTTTAGAAAAAAGTTTCTAGCTCCCCATCAAAATATCCATTTCAAATTCACAGGGTCTTAAGTTCGGTCACATTGATCTGGGTACATCAATTTTGAAGAATTTCATCTGAATGGTTTAGATATTAGTGTTGATAATGAACAGACGGATGGAGTGATTGGCATTTTGTCACATATAAACTTTTAGCTTTTAAGGTTTCACAAAACCTGGAATCTACCAACACATGTTAGAGGAAGTAATTTACTACTTAAAGGAACAAGTTTGATCCATTTTTTTGGTATCAGGGCCACACAATACAAGTTTTTCTGAAACAAAAACACCACTTTCTGCTGTATTACTTTCTCTTTATTTTTGTAAGTATGTGTTCACGAGAAAGAAAAAGCAAAGAGGTTTAGACTAAGTCTATTAATAAAAGAAAGTTAACAAATAGAAAACAAAATCATTCTGACACACTATTGTATTTTCCATACATGACAGAATTAGTAATGTTTTGGGAAATAATAGTACTGGCAACAGGAAGCAAGGGCACTCAGAAGGAGATGGGGCAGTTAGGACAACTTGCCCCAGGTGCCAACTTAACAGAGGCCCCAAAATCTTTTTATTAAAAAAAAAAAAAAAAATAGTATTATTTGCTTCTAATTCAAATAAACCGCTACAAGTTATTTCTGTTGAATGCAATAAATTCTGTTTATGTATTGTGGGGGCAAAACTTTTGTTTCAAATAAGGTGTCCCTGAGGATCTACTGCCCCAGGACTCTTGTTTTTATTCAGGCACTCTTATTATATACAATCTTATTCAACTGTTTTTATTGCAATTTATCAGGGCTGCTATGCACTAAGAAAAATAATTTGCTGTAAATAAACATGAAATTATCTTAAAAAATTGTTAGTATGAACATGAAAACAGGGAGAACTCCTATAGCTGTATGAATAAAAGCAAATGAATGAATGCAATGGGATATTATCTTTCAAAATTTGCGCATAGGTAATTTAGCTACTGTAATAATTTTTAATTCAGAGTGACGGAGTGATGGCCTCTATGATTTTTTCAATACATTCCCGAAGCTCTGAAGTCCCTGAAGTCCTCTGAAGTCCTTAAGCAAGCCCCTGAATAAAATGGGTTTTCTTAGTTTCTAAGTACTGTTTCATATCTTTTTAACCTTTTCATGTGCATCTAATTGACTTCTGTAGATACAAACTAAAATGTCTATAAAAACGTAGAGTAAAATGTACAAATCTATCTAAAATTAAAAAAGAGCAAATACTTTTAAAAAAACTGCAGGTACATTAAACAAATTATATAACACATAAGAAATTGAAATATTAGTCATCAGTGAATAACTATAATACTAAATTTATGGTGAATTGATAAAATAAATATTTCAAACTTGAAAATTCACAGTGAAATGAGACTAAAATATTACCTGGCCATTCAACCTTATGTCATTCAACCTGTACCACTCATCCTCGTTATTGTCCACAGACATCAATGTATCTTCTTCAGGTACCCAGTTCAAATCTACAGTTAATTTCATATCGTCACTCATTGCTTGCATACTTACACCTGGATATAGCCCACCAAGAGGTAAAGTCATTGTGGTCCACCTAAAATAAAAATTAATTCACACTAGAAGAAAGATACTTTAAAGGAATGCTTTGAAGGTTTGTTAGGGATAGTTTGAAAGATACTTTGAAGGAATGCTTTGAATGTCTTTTCATATTCATGTCTTCTCTTTGATTCAAGCATTAAAGGATATTTCTTGTGTTGTTCTCTACTACGCAAAACACCATAGTATTTTTGACCAATGTTAATAATTTAATAAAAGAATTCAAAAAGTATGAAAATTCCTTTTCATGAAGATAAGGAGATTAGCAAAAATTCTGACATTGCTGTACTCATCACATATAGCAATGGTGACCATAACATGGCTTGTAAATCACAAGGGCACTTCTAGCATTCTTGTGTGGCTCTCACAAAATTCCAAGTCTAAACTGAAAATAATGTAATTTTGGACAAAACATGTTAGTTTCATTTTTTGGACAACCTATCTGTGTATGTCATTTAAATCAGTATTTGATTAAATTTAAGCATTGTGAACTTATTACCAATGTACATTTCACTGAACTTGTACAAACTTCCTGAACTAGTCACCTATCCATAACTTTCAAGCAGTTTGCAGCAAAATTTGACAGTTAAAGAAGTTCTTTTTAATAAAAGTCTTTGTAATTTAAATTTTTTGTGGTGTTTTATTGACAGTGAATGAATTTTCAGTTAGTAAATAAATATAACACTGGTCAACAATAGTTTGGTAAAAGAATAAATTATCTTTTTTTTATTAGTTTTGATTGTTATTTAAATATAACAAATAACATAACAAATTACACCATGTCCCATTTTCTTACATTTTTATGTCACATTTGGCAATTTAACAGTTTAGTGGTGAGCTTAGAGCATTTCAGAATCTGTGTGTATCTGATTATTTAAATACTGTGTGGTATATCTATGTCTGATTATTCCAGCTACCCTTTTAAGTAATGTGGTGTTCTTTGTTAAGAGTGATTATCTATTTTCTCAGTTACATTTTTTCTCAAAACAGTAAGTCTTCAACATAAATTTCCCAAACAAATATGCCCAATAAATTTTATTTTTAATAAGGAATTTTAATATATAATTAATTTTAAAAGCACAAGGTAGATGTTACATCAGAGCGAAGAAAACATAATGTTTGTATTTTGGATGCAAAGTTGATGATCAAGGCAAAAGTTGGGCTAAAATGTATGTGCAATGTGACTATTCCTCATAAAATGAAAGATAAAACAAGATTGACACTATGTTATTCCTGTAGTGAGGCGAGAGCATATCAAATATTTGGACGATTGCTACTTTTGACTTCCAAACGCACTTATATTTAAAAAAAAAAACAATGCTCAACTGATTATTCCATCTGCCCCCAGATCAGTTCCTCAAAGAGAAAACTTACCAATACTGACTGACATTGAACTGGTAAGATATTAAAATTTAAGTATCGAATGATATTGATGAGTCACAATCTGATGAAAAATGGAAGATATTTCTCATGACTTTTGTGACCCTACTTAAAGACCTCACGTGAATCTTATTTTATTTATCAAAATGAACTCGTTTGTTTGGTGCAGTACATCTTGACTCTAGATTGCAAGAGTGGAATCGAGTGGCTAACAGAACAAACATTACAACCTTCAAAAAAAGAAATGTGATTTCATCAGGGTTTTATGAAATATAAGGTAATTTTTGTACTAGTTTCAACAAAGATAATTTAATGAAAGCACAAATCGAGTAAGAACTTTCAGTGTAACGTCTTTTTACTGCTTAGAATTAAATTATGACCCATGAAAGATTTTATGGTGGTTGTGAACCAAAAAGCGAAGTATTTTAAACATCTCAACTTACTTCTTCTAAGGTATTATTATTGGACCTCAAATAAGAAAAGTGATTTGTAATACTGTCTTCAAAGAAAAGCTTAATCAAAAAGAGATAACAGATTGGAAATAGTTTGCAAAGGTGAAGAACAAATAAGTGAAATCAAAAAATCGTTATATATCTTAAATCAAGAATTAAATAATATCAAAAAATTGTTATCTTATCACTTTTTAATAACATTCCCTATTTTCTCTTTTCAATCTATTATTACATTTTATTATATTAAGCCATCCAAGGACCATATTGCATCAGTATTGCTATTAAAATTTATCATGGAAAAAGATCTATCCAAAGAAGTACCAATGGTTTCTCTAAATCTAAGTATAAAATTTACAGTAATCTAAAATGAACAAATACTTTTTGCCTCAAAGAACATTTGCTGTAATACTTGCAATACAGACATTCATTTCTCAATGTTGCACCATGCCCAATATTAAAGTACAGTGCAACAAAGAGCATTACTTCTCAATTCCAGATCACATATCATTCATCGAAAGGTACCTCTAAATTTCAATAATATTTAATATAATATTAAAATTCTTACACAGAGGAGCCTTTTGAATTTTTTATATAATCCTACATTTTGAGAACCAATTCAAAACATCAATATATTTTCTTCCCATCTGCACAATAATGTAATTATGAGTGGAGACCAGAAGTTTGTCAAAATGCCTTTTCATTACTGCTACAATTTTAAAACTTTTGACAATAGAAATCCTATACTTCTATAGTTGATAGTCTAATATACTATAACTATACTTCTGGAGTTGTTTTAGATGATTTCCATTTTGCCTTTTTAGCCTATTTTAGCTTTTGATGCTTTTTTTTAAATATATTTATTTCTTTTATTTATGTCTTTTTAGTATTTTTCCTCGTTTTGTCCTTTATCTTCCTTTTTTGTCATTATTTCCCTCTCTCCCTCTCTTTTTCTCCCTTCCTTTCTTTCTAAGAAGTCTTGTAGTAAAGCTCCAGAACCAGAAGTGTTAAAACAATTGCAATATGAAAGTGAGAGGATACCGAACAAAATTTGCGATTTCTTTCACTTACACTGACAGACTTTGTTCACTCATAGAGAATCCCGTCCTACCTTTGAGTATAGCTTTTCATCCCTTTCGAGGAAAGATGCTTCTCAGTGCTGGCGATTAGGCTAGTTCGAAGAATGAAATCAATAACAGCGTTTTCACAGATGTCATCCCAAGATTCAAATGAAAGCTCACAATAACATTTCATAGATACTGTGTCACGAGTGAAACAAATTAGTAGTCATCATATCGATATTACACATGCTGCTAGAATAACTTTCAGTAGTAAACTGAAAAAAAAATCTCTGAGAAATATGTGCAGGAATATCTGATAGTCATGTGCAATCGAGATTACAGAAAAAAATTTAGTTTTTGCCATGTGGGGGCTGAGGTAAATTTTAGACCACAGTAAACATTTTAATAATTTTAATTTAGAAGTCTACTTTTTAAATGCAGGACAATGCCTTTTGCAGGTCTACTTTAGTAAAAATAAATGCCTTTTTGCCTTCTTTATTTAATTAAAATAAATGCCTGACCTTTTGGACTCTAATTATGAGATTCCTCAAATTTAATTCATGATATAATATGATCATAAGAAAAGCAGACAAAAGTGTATATTTTAAGAACTCAAAATAACAAATCATCAATTTCTTAACTGTGACACAGAACATACTGCACCTGGCATAAAGGCTACTGGACTCATAAGGAGAAGCTACAAACATTAAATAATGATGACTATGAAATATGATGAATGTAGAAGAAATATTACAGCGAAGATTGATAGAATTTACGAAAATATTAGACAGACGCTTCTCAGACCCCTCACCACCACCACAACCACAAAAAATTGGTTTCAAAATTTTAAAATTGCCAAAAATACAAAACATAAAATTACAGAAAAGCTTACATTGCAACAATTACACAAGTTATGAAATCAGTGCCATTATGCAATATTGTAAAAGATCATTACAGACACTGGTACTGATAAAGGAAAAAAAAAACAAAAATCCTCAGGAATTGAAATTTTTAAAAGAATTGTTTAGAAAAACAAGTTAAAAATAATCTACCCTAAGAATGGGGGAGTCCAATGTAAAAATATTCATACAACTGCATGTACAAAAAGATAACAAAATGAACTAATAACCATTGAGACAAAGCTGTAACAGGCTTAAAAAAATATTCTTGGAAAGGAGTCAAATTCCCCCCAAAATATATTTAATAAAATTACAATCTCACAATATTTGTAAACTGCTATTTGTTAATTTCTAGGTATAGACTCAAATTTCAATACATCAGGATTCTTTAAGTTAATATGTTTTAATGTAAATTTATCAATGAACTAGATTAATAGCAATTTAATGAATACTTACAAAAGATTTTAGAATAAATTAGTACATTGAAAACAGAGTCCATTTTGCTAGTAAGTTAAAAACAAATGTGATAAATGCTTTAGTGTTCATATGAATTATTGATACAGCATGGATATATTTCTCTACTCATAGTATTCATCTTAACATATTCACGTAATATGGAAAAATTAGCTACTCTAAACAAATTCTCTGATATCCATTAACATTGTGACCCACCTCTAATATAACAAAAATATTTTAAATCAAACAATAATAATTCAGAATACTTGATCTGATACTTACCACCACCCCTACTGACAGCTTACCAAGCTATTACAACCAACTGGAAATAAATTCACCAACTTGTTCCACAAAAAGTTGATATTTTGTAGACAATAAAACTGATTTACAACCTTGACACAACTTTGTGTCATGACAAACCTCTTTGAGCTTTTAATTCATTGATTAGGAAGGCTGTTGTACTGTTAAAAACACTAAACATCTGGCAACTATCAAATTACATATCAAAAATGTGTTGGTTACCGCCCTTACAATTTGAGTCGCAACCAACACATTAATGTTTTAAAACAGGATTTTTAAGTTCTCTCAAGGCTTGTTAGGCTTTCATATGATCCATCAATTCTTATCGTTGATATTATTGTTCGAACAACACAAACATGCGTCACAACCGGTGACAGTTCGGAGAATTCTAACCACCGACCACGATGACCACGGCACCCTTGATGATTTCCATCATTGTTGCAAACTATCCTTCTTCTGAAACGTAGAAAAATCTGTGGATTTCTATGCTTTCTCTCTGGCTTTCGCGAAGCCCGCAATATTTGGATGGAATGAATGGAGAAGGAAAGAATCTTAAATCAGAATAAACTTATAAGCTCTTTTCGTATTAAAATTATTGCATATGAAGAAAAACATAAGAAAGGATGTACCAATTACGGAAAAACTGCTTTCATACATATATTTTATATTTATTGCAGTCTATGATTCATAAGCATGTAAGCGATGTTAAAGAATCTAAGAAATTTTATTTATACACGTGAACAAGAATTAATCATGCAAAAGGAAAGATTTATTTTACTGAAAGATAACTTCGGAAATGATTCGTCTTCCACCCTAGAATTTCTTCCGCGCAGAAATGTGAAAGTAACTATGAAGAAAGGTGGAAAAGGAAACAGAAAAATCTGTCGACTTCATTTATCAATGCTGCATAGGACACTGCCATATAAAGTGAATTTAACCGCTATTCCTATGATTCAGTTAATACAATATCATCAGAGGCTTAGGCTCAATAGATGCGAGTGATGTGTCGCATCTCCAAGTTTTTCAAATATTTTAAAACTTCCGGTAGTATCTTTCGTTATTTCTGTGCGCTTTCCAACAGGCACTTATCCCCTCACTAGATGTGACCCTTTGATCGCCGTGTTTCATTACTAAAGACGTTGAAGTTTTTGAAAAACAAAAGAATAGAGCTATATGGCGTTTATGCTACCGTATAGAGTGCATTTGGTATTACCACTACCAAGAGTTTCGAGCTGTTTTTGAGAAAATCTTGTTTTTGTAATTTTTTAAAATTGCAAATATTTCACGCTCTATTGCACGGAAACTACTAAAATTTACAAAAAAAAAACTCCATTTGATCTTAATTAAAGAACTATTTATGGGCAACAAACTTCATTTGAAGGAAAAATCTGTCTTCAATTTTATAGTTGTAGGAAGACGCCAAAAAATGGAAACTTTTGTAATTTTCGAAAATTCAGTTAACCGTGAATATCTACGCCGTCTTTATAAGTGTATTTTACTCTATTCTTACAAGAAATTTGGAGCCGTTTTGAGAAAATTTTGAAAAGTTTGTAGCGCTTCATGTAAAGTACCCCCAAATTTTAAGGAATGTTTTTCAAAATTTCAAAGTTTCAACTAGAGCCAGATGGACAGGGGTTACATCAATTTGGAAAAGATCGTACGTGTGGTTTAGGCGCTAGATTTGTTCACAAACGACAGACGGACGGACGGACAGACGGACAGTAAGACGGACGGACAGACAGACGTTTTGAAAAAAGAAACTACTTCTTCGGTATCAGGGGACCTCAAAACGTGTATTTCTGTTGAAATATCGAAATCGATTGCCCGCAGCATTACATAACTTTCTATATATTTCGTATATTACTCCCGTATATACGTATGTATACAAGAAAGTAAAAAGTTATGTAATCGTGCGCCGGAAATCGGCGAATTTTCGCCAGAAAAACTTTTATTGCCAGACTATGGTAACGAAAAAGTGGATATATCCTGTTGCTTAATTTAGAAAAAAAAAATTATCTAACACGTGGCGTATCCAGAATCCATGTTTTGTTAGTTCCGAAAATCGTTTGACGGCAAAACGTCTGTCTGTGGTCAACACTAGCGCCTACACCGTTCAGCCTATTTTCTTCAAAATTGATATTCCCCAATTGATATGAATGAACTCATGGCTTCGAGAGTTTCAAACGGATATTTTGACATTTGAGGGTACTTCACATGAAGCCTCAAAAACATGATCTAAATTTTCTCAAAAATGGCACCAAATGTTTTGATCAAACTTTGTTTTCGGATAGAATAAAAACGCTTCGGAGAATGGTGGTCTCATATTAGTTGAAACCACACATTTTTTGAAAATTTAAATTTTTTAAGTCGTCTTCCTACAACTATAATATTAAATATAGATATTATTTTTCTGAATGAAATCTGTTTCTTAAAGATGGATCTTTAAATAAGTTCAAGTTCAATTTTCGAAGATATGAGTAGTTTGAGTGTAATTTTGCGGTAACTTTTTCTTGAAAATCGCTCCTAATTTTCTCTTTAAATTTGCTCCTCATATGTAATAAGTATGGTACAGATTTCCAAGTAGCTACAGGGTTTTACAGAAACTAGAAACCTTCATTGAATAATACTTATTAGAGTTTACAAGACATTCTGAATGAATTAGAACTATTTTTATTTTACATATTTTGGTATAATTACATTTTCTTACATATTTTAGCAATTACTGTATATTTAGTTACATTTATGCGGGGAAACGAAATTTCGCGTTTACAATAGGTACGTAATAATTAATATCTTACGTAATTCTTTAATATCTTACGTAATCTTAATAATCTTACGTAATAATCTTCATATAAAATGTAATGTTATAATACTGCTGATACAAACGACAAATACTATAGTACTGCTGATACAAACGACAAATTTAATTCTTTTTTTATTAACTCTTTCATTTCATTTTAACACTTGCTTCCCTCTTCAAAAACGAAAATTAAAAATTTCACGGAAAAGCAATTCTTGGATAACACAAGGGATTAGGACATCTTGTAAAAACAAGCGAATTCTTTCTTTCATTTCTAAACGTCATGACGTATCTCAAGATTTCCTTATGTACTTTAAAAAATACAAAACATTGTTACGAAAAGTCATAAGGCAGGCTAAAATCATGAAAAACGATCAGGATATTTTGAACTCAAATAATAAAACAAAAGCAGTGTGGAATATAATAAAAAATACTACCAAATCAACTAGTAAACCCGTAGAAAATGTTGTTTTAAAATATAACGATATAAATGTGAACGATCCGGCAACAGTGGCTAATATCTTTAACCAATACTTTTCGAGAATTGCTGCCGATCTCACTAAGGGTCTTCAGGCTCAAAATTCAAAAACAGACAGTTCACCCAATTGAAGACACAATGTTCGTTTCCGAAACTTCTTTCTATGAAATTCTCAAAATAATCGGTAAACTAAAAAATAAATATTCGTCCGGTTTAGATGAATTCCCGGATTCTTTGTTAAAGACTTGTGCGTATGCCATTATACACCCGTTAACTCACATATTTAATGCTTCTTTATGCACTGGAACGTTTCCAGATATTTTCAAAACAGCTAAAATTAAGCCGCTTTTCAAAAAAGGTAACAAAAATGAAATTCAAAATTATCGGCCCATTTCTCTTCTATCAGTTTTTTCAAAAATATTAGGAAGACATTTTACGTACGAATAAAAACCTTTTTCACTAAACACGACGCCCTTTCAGATTGCCAACATGGATTTAGAAAATCAAAATCAACGGACACAGCTATATTTTGTTTTCTTAAAGATGTCGCCTCATCATTGGATCAAAACGAGGCACCTATTGGATTATTTTTAGATCTCTCAAAAGCTTTTGACGTCATTGATCATGACATTTTACTTTCAAAATTACCTTCATATGGAATCCGTGGTATTGCTCTAGATTGGTTATGTTCGTACCTTAAACAACGATCTCAGAGAGTTGAAATACCTTATTGGAATGATGGAACATTACGTACGCACCTTTCCGACTCTTTGACCGTTGCATGTGGAGTTCCTCAAGGATCGATTTTAGGCCCTATTCTGTTCCTACTTTACGTAAACGATATGCCCTCGACGATTCCAAACGAAAGAACGGTTCTCTTTGCGGATGATACGAACATTCTTTACAATAAAGAAACCGTAAATAGTACAATATCAGATTTTCAAATAGGTTCCGAAATAAAAAATGAATAGTAAACGAGAAGAAAACTGTTTTAATGAAATATGAATTTCCATTTCAAATAAACAATTCTGTGCTCCATTGAAAATGAACAGTGTACCATTGACTGATGTTAAGGCAACAAAATTTTTAGGTCTCTCAATTCAGTCAAACCTTAAATGGAACGTCCATTTAAATGAATTGAACACAAAATTAAGTTCATTATGCTACGCGTTCAGAATTCTTGCAAATTCAGTCAGCCTTCATACTTCCCGTTGTGTATACTTCGCGAATGTTCATTTCCGCCTGAGATATGGAATACATCTTATAGCTCCCAGACTTTTAGATTACAAAAACGAATTGTACGAATAATAACCAAATCCCACCCACGTGATTCATGTAAGCCTCTCTTCATTAATCTAGGAATTCTACCATTACCGTGTCTTTTTATTTACGAATCAGTGGTTTTTGTCAAAAATGACTTGCTCAAGGGCGGGAATATATTTTCAGAAAATGCCGAAGTCTATTACTATAACACCCGACGTAGAAATCATATTCATCAGGTGACAGTATCAACAGCTCATTACAAAAAATTCACATACAATACATGTACATTATTTTACAACACTTTGCCAGATGACATTAAACGATTAAATTCAATAGAAAAGTTTAAATCCCAAGTGAAATCGTTTCTGCTGCATAATTGTTTCTATTCAATTAGAGACTATACTGTGCATCACAAGAAAAGTAACATTAATTTTAACAATGATATATAATGCATTATTTACCATTTGGACTGTGTAAATGAGTATAAACAACCTGTAACAACTATTGTACTACAGCTTCCCGGGGCAATGACCCCAATCTCGATCAGGTTTTCGTCCAGTTTCCTGATCCATTGAGCAAATGCTGAGATGGCCCTTGTTTTGCTTCTGGACATAAATGTAACTTCATTTTCTGTGCACGTCTTCTAGAATTCAGTGGGAAATACAATTATTCAAATTATTGTTTCCATGTTGTCGCGGCAGGAAGTAATAAGAGCCAAAATTTATTGCTTATTTTTCCTTGAAAATGTATTTTATTACATGGGAGTTTCTTTTGTTTTTTTTCTCCTCTGTTGTCTAGACTTCGATTTTTATAACGTGACTCGTCAAGACTTGTCTTAACGGAATATGATTCTTTTATATTTTTTTCGGAATATGATGCTTTTCGCGACTTTCTCGGTCGTGCCTCTAAATGTCGCCTGATTTGCAGTACTGGTACTGCTTGATAGGGTCTCGATCATGCGACATCTAGCAGCACGACCGATAAAGACGCGAAAAGCTGCGCCATATTTCATCGCGAAGACAGGTTTTGACGAACCACGTTATAAAAACTAACATGTACTTAAGTTTTTCTAACGTGGCATCTGTTGATAGTATCTCCAAGATGTTCTCCGTCCTGTTATTATCGGCACGACTTTTTGGGTCTATCTCAGTCCTGCCGCTAGAGTCACTTGATCTGCAGCACTGTTTCATACAGTCGCGATCATGCGACACCTTGCGGCAGGGCCGTGAAATACGCAAAAAGTCGTGCCGGATTCCATCGTGTGTGTACACATATAGCGGCACGACCGAGAAAGACACAAAAAGCCGTACCATATTTCATTGTAAAGACAAGGCTCTCACGCACCACGTTACGAAAACTCAAGTATACCCCGAGATGGGGGGTAATTTAAGAATATGGTACTTGGGTATTCCTAACGAACATGGCGGCTGAGGGTAGTATCTCCAAGATGGAATTCGGCACGACTTTTTGAGTCATTCTCTGTCCTGCTGCTAGAGTCGCTTAATCTGCAACATTGCTTGATGTGGTCGCGATTATGCGGCATCTTGCGGCAAGATCAAGAAAGACGCAAAAAGTCGTGCCGAATTCCAGATACTACCCTCAGCCGCCACGTTTGAAAAACCCAAGTATAAGTGATTCGAAGACTTCAACGGTGATCCCAACCAGAGAGTATACTATGTGATCCCAACCAGAGAGTATCCCAACCAGAGAGTATACTATGTGATCCCAACACTACTTCCTACCAACGTTGACAATGTGGGTAGGAATCAGTAGGAATCGAAGTGAGATGCCAAGGATAACCCCTGGATAACCCTAATAACAGATTACTAGAATAATTTCCCAAAACTGTCTGTGATTTCGAATATACTGTAATTCTTTAGTCTGTGATATCAAATTGTTTGTCTTGTGGTAGTGGCATTCAGGTTGAACTCCACTGTCAACAATCGGGAATACTTACATGTGTTTATTTGAGGTTAGGGTTCATTGAAGAAAATCGTCCTATTATTTAGAAAGGAAAGCGACTGGGAAATTGTCAAAATCAAACCAGATTGTATCGAAAAAAGGCGAGTATTAAGTATGTCAGTTTGGAATGTTTTCTAAAAAATGAAAGCCGTAATATCTATCATGTCAATTTAATGAAGCGAATTTTAATCTTATTTTGATATTCGAGAGATGTGTGGTATATTCGTTTGCGGTAAGAGGGAATCGGATGAGCCAGGAGAAGTGATACAGGTACTTATCTGGGTTGAATGAACCTCATTAATTTTTTAAAATGTTGTTTGTATTTCTGTGTCATAGTAATTTATTTTTGAGGAAGGAATCTTACTTCATGTATGAAGAGATACTGCATGCGCATATATGTATATGTGTGTGTAATTATATATATATATATATATACAAATTTTTTTTTACACCATGTCAACCATAATTTTGATGTAGGATGAATTGCTTCACCTCGTGTACAATAGAGGCCCAGATGGATGTTCAGACAGCACTGTGAGGTTCTTGAACTGGCAAATTAAATTTTTGGGAAGTGTTTTATGGATGCAAGGACAAATACCAGAACTACAACCTGTGAAAGATGAGAAGGGCAATGTTTTATTGTGGAATGGTGACATATTTGATGGGCCATGGGTAAGTATTAATTTGAATATTAAATTTAAAAAAAAAAGTGCAATATGTTATGATATAATGGTTTTTTGGAGGACAGTCGTATCTTCAGGATATTTAAATACGAATAAATACTTTCTTCACGACAGAAATTTTTATTTTTCATGAAATTGGACGAAAACTCGGTTTGTGACAATTTAGCTGTATCAGCTGGTAGTCTGAAATGAACATGTAGATATATCAATTAAAACTGTTTCTTTACTTATTAAATTTAAAGAAAATATAAGATTTAAAATTAGAAATTAAAATGAGATCAAGTACAGAGTACTAGTACACTCAAAGATTCAATTTCCTTAAATTAAAAGTAGAATACAAACAGTAGAAAACAAGAAATATAAGAAAAATGCAATAAAAGGATTGGTATATGAATGTAAGTAAAACTACAAGTTTTACCTCTGATAAAAAGCCAAAAATATTTATTTGAAAACCATTCATTTAAATCAAAAGTCGTTGATTAAAACATATGTCTAGTGAAAAGAAAAGGATAGACAAAAGTAAGAGCCATGTCTACTTGACGTCCACAGTAGGAATCAGATAGCCAAATGAAGGACATAAAAGCATACATAAAATAACATGACATAAAAACCTGATAGTGAGGTGTCTAGAAGGCAGGGATAAAAAAGTAAAGAAAGGGGAACGGAAGAGGGAGACCAACAAAAGCAAGCTTTTTTACTTCAAATTTAGTAAGTAAAGAAACAGTATTAATTGTTATCTGATATTCATTTCAGGCTACCTGATGATGCAGCCACATTGAGTTGCGAAACGTGTTTTAGTCCAACTTAATGAAAAATGAATGTTTTCTGTTGTAAAGAAAGTGTGTTTGATTGTCTTCAAATATGTTGAAGATACCACCGTCCTACAATAATACCACTTAGTCAATCATTGATTTGTTTGGTGTATGATGATCTAGGTTCCAGAAGATGGGAGAAGTGATACTTGTGTCGTACTTGAAAGAATATTTGGAAGTAATTGTATGCCAGAAAATATTTTATCATCAATATCTTCAATTAAGGGACCTTATTCTTTTGTATACTGGTGTGAAAGTACCCAAAAGTTGTGGTTTGGAAGAGACCATATTGGAAGGCACAGTCTTCTATGCTATTTTGAAGACAATCATTTCATATTGACATCTGTTGGGAAAAGAAATTTACCTTTTATGGAAGTCCCAGTTGTTGGTATCTTTGTTATTGATTTTTCTGAAGGTAAAAGTGGTTGATGTTGAAAACAAACCAATGAATGTTTTGCATGTAAATCTTCAGTATGGAATTCTACACTGTTGTATACATGTTTTGTATCTTACTTCTTTACAGAATTTTACAACCTTACTGTGTATCCTTGGTCAGATACATCAGAAATGGAATTGCATTCTTTGCAGAACTGGCCTCTCTCTATAAGAATATCAGAATTAATGGTGAAATCTCCTATTCACACAAAGTGTCCAGAACCATACAGTCCAACTGCAGAATATTCCCAAATTATTACCGAGGCTGTTGTTACAAGGTGTATCTTTGATGCACTTTTGTCACATACTGTAATATCAGATAAAGTGGAACAATTGCTTTATTGTCTCAGGAAAGCAGTAATGATAAGAACCAAGACTCACCCTGGGAAATGCAGAAACTGTCTGAAAGATAACATGGGTTTTGAAAGTAATGTATTTGAGTGTTCACATCCTAAAATTGGAATATTATTTTCAGGTGGTTTAGATTCCACTGTAATAGCTGCATTAGCACATGAGAGTATACCACCTCATGATCCAATAGATCTGTTTAATGTTGCTTTTGAAAATCAAAGCAAAAGCCTACAGAACAATCCTCACTTCCATACTCCAGATAGAACCACAGGATTTCAATCTTCCAAAGAACTGCAATCTGTTTTTCCACAAAGACAGTGGAATTTTATTCAGGTCTGTGCACATTCTGAACTTGCTTTGTTTATATTTATTGTAATATCTCTAATTGTTACTTTCCTTGCAGATTAATGTTTCACGGGAAGAATTAAATGATTTTAGGAAAACAAGGATAGGAGATCTAATTCATCCATTAGTGTCCATCTTGGATGACAGTTTAGGGTGTGCTTTATGGTTCGCTTGTAAGTTATGTGGAATACTGGAGGACTCTGAATATTCTTCTCCGGCCCGTGTTTTGCTCTTGGGAATGGGAGCTGATGAGCAGTTTGGAGGGTACATGAGACATAGGACAACTCTGCAACACAGAGGATGGTCAGCCCTTGCAGAAGAAGTAGACATAGAATTACAACGTATTGCAACTCGTAATCTGGGCAGAGATGATCGTATTGTGGGTGATCATGGATGTCAAGCTAGATTCCCATTTCTTGATGAAGATGTGATCAATTTTGTTGGTACGCTTCCAATATGGAAAAGGTATCTAGACAATTTTTCAAGTTAAATCCAATATTTATAATACGTGGACAACCAGCATGTACGACTAGTAATGCTATTGTGACGGCTTGATTACAGATTTTGGCCTCTTTAATTGAAGAGCTTATTTCCAAAGTGATGCATCACACTTTCCATTTGTTTTCTAGTTTTATGAAGCAATGTTTTCTTAAGATGCTTCTACATCATGCTGTCTTTTCTGTGGTTTCTCCGATGAATACCGGACAAATGCCGGAGCAGTACTCTACCAAACTGGCCACAGACCACACGCGATCTTTCCTTCCTCTTCCTTGTCCTATCCTCTCCCCTTACACGCACACGCACGCGCGCGCGCACACGCACACACGCACACACGCGCTTACACTAACACTAACATGCACTACACTACCACATGTTCCGGGAGACCGGTCAGGAGCTTAGAGCTTGTCCTGTCTGGGGCAGTGCCCCACTGGTGGGAGAGTTCTGGGTAGGGGAAAATCCCACTAGCTGATGGTAGGTCGGCGCCAGATACTGCCATCTCCCGAGAAAAATACATGTACTACACTGACAGCACTAATGACCAAAGCCGTTGGCGCACCCGGAAACACGAAAAAATCAATCAATCAAATTCATCATGCTGTCAAATATTATCTTCAAGTATTGTGTGTCTCCTATGTTAAATGGAATCCAATAACAATTGAATTCTATCCTGAGTTATATAGTTGATTGTGAATTCTTTCCTTACCTGAAAAATTGTTTCTTGGAGATATGTCACACTGAAAATAAGCTCTTGAATTCTGTCTCTGCCCGCTTTATGTCTTTTAGTATCTCCTTCCCAGGGTTTCAGTTAAATCATGATGCTTTATATCTTCTTTTTTATTACACATTCCTAGTGGATTTTTTCTTCCAAAAGTTTTGCTGTACTATCTATATCTTGTCGATAATCATCTGCATTTTGTATCCAGCATATAGCCAACTTTGAATATTGGATTTTATGATCTTGTCTGTATCCAAGCACATTACTGAAAGTAAGGCTTGAGGAGCTTTAGCCAATCCTAGAATACAAATAATTCTGCATGTTGTACAAATAGCTACTGATTATGTCCTGAGGAAATATCAGTTAACATCTAATTTTACATTTGCAATCATAAATGAAGGACTTCAAGTACTTTTTCATTCAAGATTTAGAGTACAGAATTCTTGCAAATTCAGTCAGCCTTCATACTGCTCGTTGTGTATACTTCGCGAATGTTCATTCCCGCCTGAGATATGGCATAATATTCTGGGGGAATACATCTTATAGCTCCCAGACTTTTAGATTACAAAAACGAATTGTACGAATAATAACCAAATCCCACCCACGTGATTCATGTAAGCCTCTCTTCATTAATCTAGGAATTCTACCATTACCGTGTCTTTTTATTTACGAATCAATGGTTTTTGTAAAAAATGACTTGCTCAAGGCGGGAATATATTTGCAGAAAATGCCAAAGTCTATTACTATAACACTCGCTAGAAATCATATTCATCAGGTAACAGTATCAACAGCTCACTACAAAAATTCACATACAATACATGTACATTATTTTACAACACTTTGCCAGATGACACTAACGATTAAATTCAATAGAAAGTTTAAATCCCAGGTGAAATCGTTTCTGCTGCAAAACTGTTTCTATACAATTAGAGACTATACTGAGCATCACAAGAAAAGGAACATTAATTTTAACAATGATACATAATGCATTATTTACCATTTGGACTGTATAAATAAGTATAATCAACTTGTAACAACTATTGTACTACAGCTTCGGGTCAATGACCCCATCTCGATCAGGTTTTTCATCCAGTTTCACTGATCCATTGAGCAAATGCTGAGATGGCCCCTTGTTTTGCTTCTGGACATAAATGTAACTTCATTTTCTGTGCACGTCTTCTAGAATTCAGTGGGAAATACAATTATTTAAAATATCGTTTCCATGTTTATCCTTGAAAATTGATTTCTTCAAAATCAAAATTTATTGCTTTTTATCTTAAAATTTTTATTACATGGGAGTTTTTTTGTTTTTTTTTCTCCCTTTCAAAAATTCAAAATTTAAGTAGTATTTATCGTTTAAAATAGATTTTATTACATGGGAGTTTTTTGTTGTTTTTTTCTCCTTTCAAAATTCAAATTTATTGCTTGTTTATCCTTGAAAATAGATTTTATTACATGGGAGTTTTTGTTTTTTTCTCCCTTTCAAAAATTCAAAATTTAAGTAGTATTAGACTTAGTGTAGGGATCACAGAATTTTGAAAATGTGCACACATTTCACTTTTCCCCATAGCACGTCATACGCAGTTTTTAACTGTTTTTTGACGTAAAATAAATAAAAAAAATAAATACATTTATTCATTTTAGGTGTTACCCAACGTACGAGTTACCTCCAGGTTTTGGTGATAAATTAATACTAAGGTTAGCTGCATGGAAACTTGGTCTGAAGAATGCAGCTGTAATTCCGAAGAGAGCCTTTCAGTTTGGTTCAAGAATAGCAAATAGTAAAGAAAAAGCATCTGATGTATCTTCGAGATTGATGTTGTAACTTATACCGTATGTGATATATAACATTTAAACTTACAATAATACTTAATATATCACTTGTCTATTAAGTGCACTGTATTGAAAGTGGTTGTAATAAAATATTTAGTTTTTATATATTCTATTTTAAAAATTTGATTTTTTTTTTTTTTTGGCTTGTTTGTTTGTAAGTAAATGTAATCTATTAATTTCAGTGTTTCTTTTCAATATTTTGTGCATCCGAAGCTATATCACTGGCTTGGTGAATTCATGAGAGGCCAAATTTGTATATGGGCTCTGTTGCTCACACAGACCCAGGCTGAATGATAGTTATCCACTCGTCTACTGCTCTGTGGTAGCTTGAAATAGGTGTTCCTACATTGGAGTTGTGCCATAGCAATTGGTAGTTTATTCATTATTTAATTTAGCATATAATAGCACACATATTTAATAAAAACAAATAATAATAATAATAATAATAAGTATTTAATAATAACAAATAGTTAATAAAGAAAATAAATTCTATTTAATTATTGAGGGTCCTGATAAGCAAGGCTGAACTTGTGTTATACATTTACAAAATAATCTTTTAGAAATTATTTAAAACTTTTATTTAATAATCCATATTTTTTGTCCGTGTTGCGAGGAATGTATTTGCGTTCTCAGTGTATCCAAGTATTTTGTTCCAAGCAATCCGCATGGAGAGCATTAAGCATTACATGTTCAGAAAGGAGTAACGTGTAATTCATGTTAAAACATATTTGGAGAATATTACAATGCTATAGTATTTAATAATTACTATTATATATTTTCCTATCTATTTGCATATATTTGCTATAAGCAAGTGGATATAGTAGATAAGCATAGTGGATCAGACATAACTGTTCATGTAAAAAAGGAAATGAGAAATAACGTATTATAATAATCGTTAACATATTTTAATGTTCGTAAAATTCACTTTTTTATTCGATAGATTAGCAGCATTGGAAACTTTCAAAGTATTTGCCAGAAATTTACTTGTTTATTCAAACGTACTCAAAGTGAAAGGGCAAGCTAGAAGTGAGTAATATTTAACTGCCGTATCTACAAATTTGTTTATAAGAGTATTAATAGTATTCATACATTTACTACTTCACATTATTTTTCAAAAACAAACGTACAAAGTTTGAAGAGTTTTTGAAGGTGAGTTGGCAGCAAAAACAAAACATTTTAGTGGGCTCTGTTGCTATCAATGTCTCTTGTGACAATGACTCTTTGAAGCATTATTTTGCTACTGGCAATACAGTGCTTTAAAATTCTTCAAATTCATCCCATTGTTGTCGCTGTGATGATTGTATGGTGTAGATAATATTCGTATGAAAGAAAATACATTGAAGGAAGGCAATAAATTTAACTGAAAACTAACAAACAGACTTCTTTACCGTAAGAAGTATGGTATCCATAACTGTATGGTATCCATACATACTACATCCATCCATACATAGTATGTATGGTATCTTTACCGTAAGAAGTATGGTATCCATGTAGAAGTATGGTATCGCTGATTATGGTATCCAAAAATTGGAAGCTCATTTCAATGTAATCAAAGAAGACTTGTGTGAAATTATTCTTGATTTTCTGTATTATGTATGCAAATACTATTAGAGTTAAAATTATTCATGTTTGTTTTAATTTGCAAAAGTTAGAAATGCCTACTAATCCTGGCCATTGAAATGAATACATATATGCACCACAGGCACTTCATAGTATGCATTGGTTAAATTTGACTTTTTCAAGTTATAACTGAGTGTTAAGTATGCCAGAAATTACAATGTTTCAGTATTATGTAACCAGAGCCAATAATGCAAGAAAGTATGTGATGTAGACCACTAATTTTATTGAACTTTGACCTTGGATACCGTAAACGTTGGGCACTTAAAAAAATAGCATAGCTCTCATTTTCATTGAAACCTCTGAAATGTCGAAAATTGCAAAAGTTCAATTTTTTTGGGCGCCTTCCTACAGCCACAATGTTGAAGAGAGATTTTTAAAAATGAAATCTGTTGTTCAAAGATCTTTTTGCATGAAATATACACCCTTTTAAAATCATTTTCTCAAAAGCTGCTTCAATTTTTCCTTTACATTTTCTCGACACGACGGAACACACGTCGTGGACCTGCCTCCGACGTGCTGCACACAATGCAACCTTCTTTTCACCAGGGGTCGTTAAACCCGAGGGTGGAGAGCACCGCTCGGGCGTTACCAGCGCCGCGCGGCAGCCTACTGCCGCTACGACGCCAGGCCTGTCAAGTTGTTGAATCGGTTTGCCTCTAGGAGGCCAATATTGGGTGTTGTGAAATGGATAGAACACAGGCTGGTTCAAATGCAAAGGAAACACTGTAGTGACTCTGGTAAATATGCTCATATATTCTGAAACTTTTCTAGAGACGAACACACACACTTAAACATATAGCAAATGGCGATTCTATTTGCACATGAATTTGGACAACAATTTCGTGTTCTTTACCGAGCGAACAAGCCGGCTCGTAACACCTCGTTGCTACCAGTATAAGCAACGCAAAGAACTAGGCTTGTAGAGAAATCAATAAATTCCCTTCTCGCACTTTGATCAAAACTATAGTCACTACACCAATTTGTGCAAGCAATGCATCTGTCTTACATACACAAATAGTTGCAACTCAATCTAAATTATTACTATTGCATCAACTTGTGCAAAAAAGAAAAAAAATCCTAAGTACACAAACATCATAAAATTCTAATTTCAGAAATCCAAGTATTTTGCTAATTAATTAATTTAAACAAGTTAATTGTTCATGCAAATCTTACAACTTTTGCACTCAAACGCTTTCTTTCAGTTTACCCAGGCCCACGATTGTGGCTCGAATTGAATTTTATCGAAATGTTCGACATGAACTTTCTAGTCACAAATTTTGAATTACATTTTTCTGAAATTTCGTCTTTGTGGTCAGCATACCGCACGGGTACTCGCGCTTCGGCGATTGGGGCACACGATAATGTCGATGGCAAATCGACAAGTTCTTCAGACAGGCTCGATGAAATCAAACTCAGAGAGTAAGAATAAACTGAGTTTTATTCTGAAATTAACATATACAAATTTTTACAAGCTGATACAAATTTCTAATATGGAGTCTAAACTGGTAGTGAACATCTTACCATATTTTCGCAAAACTAAATACACTTCGTCCCCTCCACTTTCCAGATAGAGGATGGAGAGGGGGTAGGCGTCTGGCGTCGCTATTATTTATTTATTTATTTTACGTCAAAAAAACAGTTAAAAACTGCGTATGACGTGCTATGGGGAAAAAAAAAAAACAACAAAAGAAACTCCCATGTAATAAAATCTATTTTCAAGGATAAGCAATAAATTTTGGCTCTTATTACTTCCTGCCGCGACAACATGGAAACGATAATTTGAATAATTGTATTTCCCACTGAATTCTAGAAGATGTGCACAGAAAATGAAGTTGCATTTATGTCCAGAAGCAAAACAAGGGGCCATCTCAGCATTTGCTCAATGGATCAGGGAAACTGGACGAAAAACCTGATCGAGATGGGGGTCATTGACCCGGAAGCTGTAGTACAATAGTTGTTACAGGTTGTTTATACTCATTTATACAGTCCAAATGGTAAATAATGCATTATGTATCATTGTTAAAATTAATGTTACTTTTCTTGTGATGCTCAATGCTAGATGAAGCAACGACGCTATGGGTGGCCCTTATCAGAGACGCCGGACGCTGCGCGCGAGGAAGTTCTTGGTGACAACAAGGGAGGCAGCGTTTATGATATTTTTATGTGAAGGTCAGAGGGGCACATGTAATCTACTACGCCCTATCTGGGTGAGGGATGAGAGCTGCGTTTTGAAATATCTTTTGTAGGGGTCACAGAGGACGCTCCTTCCTTTGAGCTAATTGAAGGCGTAAGCCCTATCTTCCGAAGTACATGAAGTACTGCGTACTCCCTGTACGTTGGGATATAACACACGTAACCCGACCTCGGCGGCTTATCGCTGAGAACGACTGCCCTCTCCGCGGCGAACTTCGGCCTCGCGTCGCGCTGCACACCGGCGCCGTTCCGGTCGGTGACCCGCGCCTCGCGCGGTACTGCCTCCGTCCGTCCGTCCGTCCGTCCGTCCGTCCGTCCGTGAGCTCGTACAATCTTCTTCGGTCGCTATGTAGAACAGCGGCGCCCCCACGCCCGGTTTCCGGTCCCAACACACTCGCTTCTCTGGCTGTGTTGTAGAAGGGATGTCGCCTCAGCCTTCCACCTCAGCGATGCGCCGTAGTGGCGGCGTAACGATTATACGAGGGACGCCGTGTCCGGATCCGTCGTCCTCACTGGACTTCGTGGCTCCCTTCTGCTCGTGCGTTTTACTCCACCTCTCTCTCTCTCTCTCTCTCTCTCTCTCTCTCTCTCTCTATATATATATATATATATATATATATATATATATATATATATAATATATAAAAGCCACATTTTCAGGCAGAAATATCTGCATTCGTGAAAATTGTGAAAGTACGGAGGTGGTCCCAGAAGTACCCGACCCAACAAAGAAAAAACAAAAATTTTGGAAAAAAATATGTTTATTTTTCAACATAATCTCCTTTTAGCTCTATACACTTTTCCCAGCGATGTTCAATATGTTCGATACCCTTTTTATAATAAGAACTGTCTTGCTCCTCAAAATAGCCATTAACTACCGACATCACTTCTTCATTCTTGGAACATATTTGACCACTGAGCCATTTTTTCAAGTTTGGAAACAGAGAATAATCAGAGGGGGCTAAATCTGGCGAATAGGATGCATGAGGTAGCAATTCAAATTTTAATTCATTAATTTTGGCCATTGCAATAACGGATTTGTGAGCTGGTGCATTGTCCTGATGAAACAACACTTTCTTCTTAGCCAAGTGTGGCCGTTTTTGCTTGATTTCTTCGCTCAAACGTTGCAATAAGTTCGCATAATACTCGCCGTTGATAGTTTTTCCTTTTTCAAGATAGTCAATGAAAATTATCTCACGAGCCATGCAGCCCTGCAGCCATGACCTTGCCTGCAGATGGAACGGTCTTCGCCTTCTTGGCGCGCGTTCTCCCTTTTCAGTCCATTGTTTTGATTGTTGTTTTCTCTCTGGGGTGAAGTGGTGGATCCATGTTTCATCCATGATTATTGCGCAAAAATTCTGCTTTGTTGCTGTGAAACTTCGCTAAACATTCAATTGAAACATCTTCACGACACTGTTTTTGCTCGAGTGTGAGCAAACGCGGCACCCATCTTGCACACAGCTTTCTCATGTCTAAATTTTCAGATAATATGCGATGTACCGCACTTTTTCGAAATGCCTACTATGTCTGCTAGCTCGCGCACTTTCAGTCGACGATCACCCAGTACCGCTTTGTGGATTTTCTTTACCATTTCTGGAGTAGTCACCTCATTTGGTCGACCACTGCGATGCTCGTCTTGGCAGCTCGTACGACCTCGTTTAAACTCTGATACCCAATATTTTACTGTAGTAAACGAAGGCGCAGACTCACCCAGAATAGAATCTAGTTCAGTTTTTATATTGGTTGGGCTGAGGCCTTTCAAATTAAAGTATTGGATCACATAACGATGACCAATTTTCTCCATTTTTACGAATTCACTTACAACGTTGACTATTGATTGTTGCCAAACAAATACTAAACAACGTAGCGTCTTCAAACTTGAAACATATGCTTCGTAGATTGTCTACTTTCTAATACAGTGATATTTTTCAAAAAACTACCGCATCTTTAGGTCAGGCAGGGTACTTCTGGGACCACCCTCGTATAATATTGAAAGTTCTGAGTATAATACCGAAGACAAAGATTTTTGTCTTAAATGCAATCGGCAACCTTATCTGTCTCATACGAAGGCCGGAAATAGAGAATCTGGGTAGCGCATGTGCCATGTGCTCAGGAGCATACGCCTTCAACCTCCCTGCCGTTCACTCCCAAAGCCATTTCCGCTATTGCAGAAGTGACGTCATTGCCTCCATGACTCGACGTAGCTCGCTGTCGAATACCCGGGCTCGTGAGAAGCGAGTCTGTTCCTGGTCGCTCCGCGAGCCGCTGAATTGAGCAAGGCCTGGCTTAAGGGGTCACTAGCTTCCCTATGTTGGCAACGGTAAGTTTTTGCGACTCACGTTCGACCTATCCCTGACGTGGAGCCACTACAACGGTTAATATCAGGATTGTTTATCCCCTCGACCTCCTCCGCACTCTTAATGCGATTTAATGGAGAGAAGAGCGGCTTAGCCTTCTGCGGTTATATAGAACACAGTATTGGACAACAGCAATAGCCACAATGCTGGCCCGTGTAAAACATTTCTTTAACCTTATTCCTTCTTCAAAACTCCTTTATTTCACTGTCGACCAAAACAATGTAATCTCCCCAGACACACTATTCATCCCACAGTATATCTAAAATATTTCCATGAAATGAGAGCTGCATACATTTCCTGACCACATTTTCCTTCACACTGACGGCTGTGCCATCAATGATTCAGTAACTTGTGCATTCTATCTATGAAAAATGGAAAGTCGCGGGGTCCAGATGCCATTTCAACTGACATTAAACTCAGTGGAGAGGCAATATTACCGTATCTAACAAGATTATTTCAGGTTTCGATCAACAATTCAAACGTGCCCGATGATTGGAAGCTAGCTACCGTTGTTCCGATTTTCAAGAGTGGTGATAGAACTGTATAAGCCAATTATAGACCAGTAAGTCTCACGTCAATTGTATGTAAGCTAATGGAACACTTGATAACTAGCTATATTAGAAAAAAGGGGAAAGAAAAGAATGGCTATTTCAGGGACAGCATGGTTTTAGGAACGGTTACTCTTGCGCGAGTCAGATAGTATCATTGTTTCAGGATATAGCTGATGAAGTTGATAATAGTGGGAGGGTGGACGCCGTAATAATAGATTTCGCGAAGGCATTTGATGTTGTTCCACACGATAAACTGGTTCATAAATTAATGCAATCGGGTATTGACCCCAGAGTTGTGACGTGGATTGATGAGCTTCTTCGAGATAGGAAACAAAGTCCGAGTTGGACAACAATTTTCGACTCAAGCAAAAGTAACTTCAGGGATCCCTCAAGGAAGCGTTATTGGATCTACGTCCTGGCCCTTGGATTTCACGTGACTCGTTCGCGTGGGGGCGCCCAGCCTGGAGTTTTCTTCTTCCCTCCTCCTCTTACCCTAGGCGATGGCTCAAAAGCTAGTGTCGAAAATCCTGTCACCGTCAGGACGCGAACCTAGGACCTCCCGGTCAGAGGCGTTGCAGTGACATCAATTGATGCACTGAGCCACCGCTCCCGTTCGATTATCTGGGGATTGTGCAACCATGCAACCTAAACACAAGCTACCATTACTCAGTATAATGTAATTCTCTGGGTTTGTTCTGTCACCTTTCTTGTAAATTGATATAACAGATCACATTGCATTCTTGAGGCATTTCCAGCATTTGTTAAAGAACTGTAGTAATTTTTTATGCAAACTTTCTGGGACAGTTCTATACTTTGTTTGTACAACAGGTTATGTTTTCTGTTGAATATTTAATTCTAAGTCAACTAACACCGCTTTGTGGTCGCTTATGCCATCAACGACGTCGCAAGATAAAAATTCTTGCGGCCTAATTAAGAAAACATCTAGAAGCGCCTCTTGTCGCATCGATCTCTCTACTACCTGCGATAATCCCCCTTCCCAGACGAGTCTGTTCATTAACTGTCGTACTTTCGCTTCGCGCTAGACACCTTTCCAATTTGTGTCTGGAATATTTAAATGGAAGAAAGAAAGAAAGGGAGACCGAAAAATCAGATGGAAAGATGAAGATTATGAAGGACATTAAGAGACTAGGGATTAGGAATTGGCATGAGGTGTTAAAAGACAGACGAAAATGAAAGGTAGTTTTGGAGCACACCAAGACACTCAAGAGAACGTTGTAGCACCTAGAAGAAGAATATTTATATCACCAGCAATAACTATTGGCGTTTTCTATTTTCTCAGAAATTACTTCCAAAATTGCGTAATTTCATTTGGTGGTCTATAGCAAGCAATAATTTCTAATATATTCCCTGAATCACTACTTTATAACCCCCCATTTTTTCAAATTCTTTACTGACCCAATTTCTTTCTTGACCCTCCCCTTATATCTATGGCATTCTTAACACAAATGAATATCCTCCCACTCTAGTATTTCTATCCCTCCTAAACCACCTGTAATTCGGACGAAAAACTTCAGTTAGCTATCTCTTCCGTCAGCCAAGATTCAGTTCTCCTCTCTTCCGTCCAACATGCCCGTTGTGTCAGTCTTTTCCCGCATCGTCGCCACTATCCAGAATTGCCAGCGTAGACGCAAACATGACTGAATGATATCGTCATGTAGGCGACCTAGCTTCCACGCTCACTTCTGATTTAAATGTAGTCCGTCAAGCGCCAAATCCTCGCGGCGTAGGTAGAAGTTAGGGTCTACAAATAGCCTGTCGAATGTTTCACATGCCCATAAAATGCCTGATTTAAGTCTTATATTTTACGGTTACGGACATCCGTGCAACAAACAATTCCGCTAAAAATTACTTTCGCATTTTTATTTTTTTCTTCACGGTTTGTCCGTGTGTAACGCACTGCCTAATAGTTTCAAATAATGGTTACCTCTTCGACGAGTTGGTTACGTGTTCGAGGACCACTTCCACACTATCATCATTTTTAACTTTCTCAATTACATTGGTTGTATTGGTTACATCAGCGCTGGGATAAATGCTACACCAGCACCCTTAACACGACACAGCCCTCCGCTGTGACGCAGCAGTCACCAACCACCTTCACTTTCCCTTCGAATGCGCGTTCAGTTGGCTTTCGCGATGTTTCCGCTTTAGCAGGTCTTGCATCAACCAGGGCTTGTTGTGCAATTTCCTGCCCTGCGGCTGTCGTATTTCTGCTCCAGAATTTGCAGCTTTAAGGTTAACTCACTGATTGACAAGTGAGCCTCCACCAGTTGCGCCTCCCCAGCCTCCGTTCGCATTTGCGACAGGTATTCATCACAGTGTCCACCGCAGTTTCCTTTCCAGGACCGGGATTCTGCTCTATTCCGGCAATCACCAGCAGAATAGCCTATGCCCGCGCAGAGCTGCGAATGCATGATGCCTACGTCACCTGCGCTGGCCTGCATTGTTGTGTTGCGAAAAGTCCGAAGGTGGCCGCCCAGGTACCAACGAGCGCGCGATACGTTAGGCAGCAGGTCATCGTAATCCTCTTGGAGCTCTTAGGAAGACGTCCTTTCTCCACGACTGGCCGGCAACGATTGACTGACCAGCAAATACAATGAATATGAGCATGCATATGAATGGTTACAAATAATTTACATTTCTTTTGTTTGCGTCTAAACTGACAGGCACTATTCCTGTCAAAAAATAATTTGACGTCCTATTGAAATTATACTATTCATTTACGATCTCGCCCGTGTCCTTAGGAGGGAAAAGGGAGGGCAGTGACCCAACTAATTACACCGATTATTTCCTTACTACTATATTGAAAAGCTGCGCCCCCCCCCCAATCTCTGGACGGCAGCACTCGACGCCGTAGGTAGTGGCGAGGGTGGCTGTCAACTGGGCGACGGTATCCAGGATTTATTTTACGTCAAAAACGGTTAAAAAAAACGTGTGACGTGCTCTGGGGAGATGTGAATTTATGCACGTTTTCAAAACTCAGATCATTCAGATTTCTGCTTGATATCTGGAGGAAAAGGACCAGCTGATTGACAGGAATTTCGTGCAACTGAGAACATTTTTTAAAATCGTCTAAGGGATAGTTATATAAACTATCTAAGGGATAGTTAGCATGAGCATTTGAATGGTTTAGGTTACCTGTATTTGTTGTATCCTCGTATAAATCCGAGTGGTAGTTTTCTTTGATTCCACCATCACCAAGATCTTTACAATCTCCACCAATAACACCTTGTTTGCAATCGATTTTGTGTTCATAATTAGCAAAATCATACCCATCTCCACCACTAACACTTTCTGTTTTAGTTGTACATTCGTCAATCTGCCAGTCGAGCGAAAAACCATCAATTTTTACCAATTTTTTTTAATTAACTCTTTTTCCTTTTCTGAGCTACTGTTTTTAATCTTTTATTGTATCAACTACCGCAAAGTACCAGAACCGCAAAACCTTCAGCCTAAAAGTGGGCCCTCTTATCTGGGCCCGCCCGCATTGCGGACCCGAAAGTTAAGCCACTGGGGCAACATTTGCTGCAGTTGCAGATTGGGCACTGTGGTTCATGATGGGGGATTGGGTTCACACCCCTCAAGCTCTTGGCTATACCTTAGTTTCTGTTGCATACTACCGTGTTCTAAAACTTGGGGGAAGAATTTCGAACTAGAAAAGTTGGGTCACAGACAAATTTGATCTGATCACTTTTTCAGTCATATTATATATCCTCACATTCTGTTTTTCTTTGCCTCCCATTAATGATAGAAGATATTCTACTTGTTATTGTGCCCTACAAAATTTCTTTTACGATATCCAATTAAAAGATTATAATTACGTAATAAAAAAATTTTTTAAATTATATACAAACTTGCGGAGGCAGGAAAAATTACTTAAGAAATTGAATTAATGTTAATAACTGTATTGACGGAATATATTGAAATTGGATTCTTGTATCACAACAAAACTAATGCTGACAAATATTGAGTATACATATGTAAACATACAGACAATACATAAATAGAGTATTTTAATCAGATCCATATTTTATACATCAGAAATTTTCTTTAACATCAGCTTTCAGATCTAATACTGTATACAAACAATATAATATATAATATGTATTGGCATAAAAAAAATAGATTCACACTTCAAAAACAATTTACAGTAATTGCAACATAAGGTCAACTAGCATTTTCCTACATAAATTTTCTTTACAATATCACATTTATAGTATTGATATTTGCGGAAACTCGGTACAACTTAAACATTGCATTAATGGACGAAATTTATTGAATTATTTACTATCTTTTTGCTTTCACTAACGCTTCTAATCTCTGGCGAGTTTTGCTGTCATTTTGGCATGCACATCTGACTAGTGCTTTCAGCTGCTCAGATGTGTATTCATCCTGCAAAAGAAAAGAATATTTAAAACATTAATATTATTGATCACTATCACAAGTAAGAAGCTAAAAAGCAGATGCAGGATACGTCAAGTATCTCTTATTCTTTATTTATTTACTTATTTATTTACTTAATTATTGAGTTGAAGGGCGCTTCAACAGCTGTCTTTGGCGCCCGTGTCAAATTGTCTTAAGACAAGAATGCAATGTGGAAAGTAAAACTAAAAAGGATTAAAAGGGGCTTTGGCAGAAAACCGCCGAATATTTACTATAAAATCTCGGACTAAAAGCCAATACTTGCCATTATCATCTTCTCTCAGATAAGGCAGTAGAAGTTAGTATCTCGTAAAAAGCTAAAAGGCATGCAGAGAAGATTCGACATTTCTAAGAATCCCCGCTAGGTTGCTAGTAAGATGATGCCTTCGGCGGCGGCGCGCGCGCTCGCTCTCTCTCTCTTTCCTCAGTGCAAGAGTACATGCTCCACGGCAACATCTATTTTGCAGTACTCGCATGTAGGAGGTGGGTCCCCGCGGAGAAGATAACCGAGGGAGAAATGGCAGTGACCGATCCGTAGGCGTGTTAAAATGGATCTCGCGCATAGCTTTACGAGATAAGGAAGACCAAGGATTTCCGAAATCCTTGATTCTCGTGAGCTTAAAATCTGAGTCCTGCCACTCTGTTTGCTATTCACTGCGGATAGAGCGGTTGATAAAGAGCTTAGTCCCCTTATCCTTGGGGACTAAAGATCTAACACTGCACTTTATTTTCTTCGTGGCAGAATTTGCTGCCTGGTCAGCTATTTCGTTTCCTCGCATTGCCACGTGGTCAGGGACCCAACAACAGACTTAAGATATTGCGGTGAACCAATAGATGATAGAGATTTGGGGTCAGACGGTCGCAAGACGAGAAGGAAGAGATAGATTCAAGAGAGCTTTTGGAATCACTGCAGATCACAACTTTCCTTAATGACATCGATACAGCAAACTTAATTGCCTCCAAGAGCGCATACTTCTCTGCAGTATAGACGCTGCACGAAGAGTCTAATCGAAAACTTCGCGTAGCACGACTGCAGTAGAAGGCACATCCGACTTGGCAGTTTTGGGAGGAGCCATCGGTGTAAATGAAGTAATGGCCAGGATTCGTAGATTTTATCGCCTGAAATTCCGTTAGGCATGTACTAGGGGGAGTTAAGGATTTAGGGAGGTTAGACAATCTAAGGTATATTATGGACCGGTGTAGTTTCCAAAGTTAAAGGTTCGGGGGGGGGGGAGGTTTCAGGGGTTCAAAGGGCTAGGCAATTTTATATTAAGCTTCTGTAAAAGCATACGGAGACGGATTCCTAGGGAATGTGGTCTAAGTGCATACAAAATCAAGTGGGTCGGGTGGAGGACTGCTTGGCATGAGGGAGAATCCACAGATGATAATTTCGCGCCATATGAGGCAATCAAAATATCTCGCCTTCGACTCAAAATGATTCTCCAGCTTCTGCCAAGAGGCATTCGATGCGACTCGTGCTGTAGGCACCTGTGCTGATCCTTATACCAGCATTGTGTATGGTATTTAATGGTCGGAGGGTTGGAGACGCTGACCCACATACATCCATAATCTAAGATAGGGCGGATAAGGGTTCTATACAAACGCAAGAGAGAGACACGGTCTCCACCCCAAGAGCTACCAGTAAGAGTGCGAAGGAGATTTAAAGGTGATACACATCGGCTCTGTAATTTACGGATGTGTTTTGGTCAGGTTAAGCTCTAGTCGAATGTGAGCCCAAGGAAAGTTGTGGAGTCAACAAATGGAAAATGAAGAAAATAGGTCAGGGTAATTATGGAGGTGATGAATTCTGCAGAAATGCGTGCAGTTTTTGAGGTGGAGACCTTTTATACTGTTTCATCGCGCTATTCCTGCAATTTGTTGAGCACAAGTAACTGCCTCTCAATAACTTGCATACCCTTTGAGGAGCAAAAATGGCGAAGCCGTCAATGAACAGTGATGCCTTCACAGACTCTCGGATTATTGATGCAATACTATTGATAGCAGTGGCAAACAGAGTGACGCTCAGAAGAGATCCCTGGAACACCGTTTTCTAACTGGTGACTTGAAGATGGTGTGTCACCAAGGAGGATACGAAAAGATCTTGACGAAAGAAGACTTACTAGAAACAAAGGGAGTCGTCCCCTAAGGCCCCAAGAGTGCAAGGTGCGAAGAATGCCGTACCTCCAGGCGATGTCATACGCTTTCGCTATATCCAAGAAAATTGTTACCAGGTGTTGACGTAGAATTTACGAAGGAAGTGGAAATCTGTGTGGCAAGGGTGACTAAGTTGTCCATGGTTGACCTGTGCTTCCTGAAGTTATATTGAGAGTTAAGTGGGTTTTGTTCCAGGAGCAAGACCAGACGCGTGTTTACCATTCACTCTATAAGCTTGAACACACAGCTTGTGAGCGAGTTCCATTTCTTCTTGTGACACTTGTCTAGGCGGGAAACGTTGCAAATCGTGAGAGAAATAGTGCGGAAGTTCAGACGAACGCAAGATATCTGAAGAGGGGATCGTACGTCTATTTCTTTCGACACCAGGGAGTCTATCTGCAGCACTGCTTGATACGATCGCGATCATGCTACAATTAGCGGCACGACCGAGAAATACGCAAAACGTCGTGCCATATTCCATCATGCAGACAGGCCCTCACGCGTCATGCTATAAAAACCTAAGTATAGAATTATATGCATTTTACATTTCAAGTTACTGCTTGCATCTGGCCATCCACGCCTCGGAGTAAGGGTCCCCAGAAGAGGTAAATCTTCAAAATCGTAATAAAATGATTGAAAGGGTCTTTTTGTAGAATATTTTCTATGAACCACAATTTGCGCTCCATCTGTCATCTGTCCTCTGCCATTTCCCCACGTCCCAAACTCATGTTTCGGGACACAAAAACATGGTTTTAAGGATCTAGAATGCTTTGTTTCCGAGTTATACAGTAACATGTACCTTACGACATACTCCACAAAACTCCTTTTACCCGCCCTTCCTTTGTACAAAGAGAAAGTATTGTAATCGCGCGTCGAAAAGCGGCGAATTTTCGACAGAAAAAACTTATTGCCGGGGCCTGATAACGAAAAATGGGATACATCTTGTTCCTACATAAAGTAAATTACTTCCTCAGCAAAAAAAAAAACAAAAACAAACAAACGACAAAAAAACTCATTGCCGGGACTTGATAGTGAATAATGGGATACATCTTGTTCCTACATAAAACATGTTTTATGGATCCTTGATACAGAAAAATCGATTGACGGGCAAAAGTCTGGTCGACGCGAACGCCTAAACGGCTCAGCCGATTTTCTCGAAAATCGTTCTTCCCCCATCGGTCTGAACGAACTCCATGCTTTGGGAGTTTCAAACAGATATTTTGATATTTTAGTGTAGTACTTTTCATGAAGCCTCAGAAATATTTTCATAATTTTCTCTAAAATGGCTCCGAACCTTTTAATCTTCCGCCTGATTTTTTCCAAATTTTCCAGACTTTTCCTTAATGGCATATGTTCTTTTAATTTTCCAAAAATATGAATAGTTTTCGCGTAATGTTAGTGAAATAACGGTGATTTTTTTTACTTTTAAAACAATTTTTGCATCAAAAAACGATTCCAAGTATTTTCTTCAAATTTCCTTTTCGCAGGCAACAAAATACGGGGAATGGTGTTATAGCTCGACAGCTTAGAAAAAAAAACTGGTCTGCACTTGCGCGAAACGTGCCGAAGGGTTCCCTCTCTTCGTGGCTTAAGTTCCGTCTCAGGAGCCGCCGTCGCCCGGGGGTAGGTGGAGGGAGAAGACAGCCTGACCTTAACAACCGTTTCGAACCCTAGTGTTGGAAGCTAGGGTCACCGTTGAGAGGTCAGGCTCGTTGAGTGTATTAAATGACATCGAATTTTCGGGAAATGATAATCGGTTGCCGTCAAGAGCATAGCATGAGAACAAGTTGCAAGAGCGAATCCGCTATCGTTGTGGGCAATCCTTGGGTTCAACTGAGCTCCCCCTCGAGAGCAATGGGGGACCGCTTCGCCACTCCTGCTGATGTAAGCGACGCCACGTTGATTTTTTTCTAAGTTGTCAAGTTATTGTCTCATTTCCGGTGAAATATTGTATTTTCGAAAACTACAAAATTTTAGAATTAAAAAAATTGAAGATAGATGTTTTTGCTTTAAACAAAATCTGCTCTTTAAAAAAGGTCATGTATTAGAAAAACATTTTCTGAATAACTGCTCCTAATGCTAACCGCTCAATTATTTCTTCCATGGATAAAACAGGGAACGGTTCAAAAAATTGCACAGGTCTCATTTACGTTGAACTCTCTGAATTTTCGAAAACAGCAGATTTAGAAATAATATGAGAAAGTATGTGCTGTTGTAGCACAACTAGTTCTCAACTTAAATGTTTGATGCAGGGCTGTGGGGAGAAATTCCCTATCCCCCGTAGCACACTTACAAGGTTTTATGTCAATGATTTCTTAAAAATTGTACAACTGTCATATATCCCTAGTGTATTATACAGTGAGAGAATAAATAATTATACAAATTATATCATAACAATTAATAGTTAAAATATAATAAGTGTATTATTAGCTTACCAATTCACCCTCAATGAAAGTAATTAATTATAGTATCCTCTCCTCTATTATTTCTGCAGTGTTAATGAGTTTTGGGGCTCTCTCACGCAACCAATCTTCATAACTAGTGGTGCTACAAAAGCACATGCTTTATCGCATTGTTTCTAAATGCTACTCAATATTATACCACTACATAAACCAGCATAAGTGTTTTTCATATCAAAAATCCAAAGCTTCCAGTTCGTTCAGCTCTATCAGGGAATATCAATTTTGGAGAAAATAGGTTGAATGGTTTAGGGGCTACAATTGTCCACAGATGGGCTGACAGCTGTTAAGTTGATAGATAGATACCAACCAGGAGGACATGACCTCTACACTTCCATATTACTCGAGACATAATTGTTTCAGTTCAAGCTTTACAGAGTGGAGAAATTGTGAAAATGTTAACTGCTTTTTCGGGTGACAAAAGAAGGCCAGCTGTGAAGAGTCCTACTGGAAAAGCTATTCTAGACTAGAGAGATTAGACAACATTGCACTTACACAATGCTCCTGAATCCAAGCTTCAAGAGTCTTCTCTGGCATATAATATGCTTTTACATAGTGTTCAACTTTGGCATAATGGTCAACAAATTCACTTTTGGGAATTGGTCGTACAGATGTAAGCTTCTCCAACTTAGACAAGAAGTGTGTAAAGTCCAATTGCATAAGGCCCCTTCCTCCAACAGAACACTTTTTGGCATTCGAAAACCTATGGAGCACAAAATGAAAGGAGAACAATCGTTAAGAACTGATGATGATCATGATGATGAGGATGATGATGGTGTACTAACCCCTCAACAAATGTGTTGCATATTTCATGAATAATATGCTCCCAAAGAATATTATAAACTTCTCTAGGGATAGGAACATGCGCCACAATTCCTTCCAATCGCATACTAAATATCTGTAATTCCTGGAACAATATATAAATACATTCAATGCGTATCTTATTAAAAATAAAAAAAAATAAAAATTAGCAATTCAACCATCAAATGGAAACTAAGTGTTCCATTAATCTTTGAAGTTGTTTTTTACTTAAATTACACATATGTTTGTACAGTAGAGGTCTCAGAATAAACAATGTAACCTACTCCAATGTAACTAGGATGGGGTAGGAAATCAAATATAAATAATAACATTTATAAAATTAATGTAGTGTCTTGCTCATGTGAAGTAATAATCCTTGATTTCTTTACACATTTTTATATAGTATTACTAACCCTTATTTTGTTATGCTGTAGTGATTGGAATTGGATATTAGTTGTTTAGCATTTAGCATTTTTTTTGCTTCTCTGGTCTTTATTAATACCACTTCTGAAAAACTGATGGGTTCAATACATCAGTTTCAATGCACTACCTTCATTTAAAATAAATAAAATAATTTTTAAAAAATTCAGAATAATTTTATTGGCAAAATTGTCCCTCTCAAATAACAAATTAAAAAAAAAAAAATTAAATCACTCAATTCATGTTGGTTCACTAAGAAATACACACAGGTTGCAAACATGCCACAGATGAGTACCCCTGAAGATCCATTGAGTACATATATAGTCTCTAGACAATGCTGCCTTGTTATAGAAGCAATACATTTTTATTATTTGAACAAGTTTCCATATTTGCGTAATATTGAAATTCCATTTTTTGCCCAGCAGCTAAAAGCATTTACTTCTGCCTGCCTTTTTTTAACCCAATTTTTTCTGTGGATAATATAAAAAACAACCTTACCATTCAGTAAGAAAACACTTTGTCTAAGAAGGTTCAGAATGCAAGTATAATTCAAAAACTGGTATTACACTGAGATTCACAAACGGTTATGTTGCAGTGGACAATTTTTCTATGAGGATAAGGGTAACAATAAAAAATTTGTTAGAATTTTTATTTGTTTCCTGGAGGTATGTAGCGTTAATGTAAAAAAACAACTAAATTAAAATGAAAGTAAGAAAAACTGGAACTTACCCTCAGTAGTATGTCAACATATTGACTGTGTTGACTCATCACATTTTTCACTTCCCAATCAACCCTCTTCATATGATTTAAAGTGTTCACATACCCAACGGCACGTGATGAAACACATGCGTACACTGGTTGCCTTAAATCTGCTGCCACATCCACCAACTACAAAGACAAGAAAAGCATTCACAAAAAAGGTGGCAACAAAAATACTGACCACCTAGTTATTGTCATTTCATACATTATTGCTTTACTCCAATTGTTATTCATAGAGTCATTTCGTCCTCAAAGTTTGTATTTCCTTTTTTATATTCAATTCTGTCTTAAAACCTGATGACTATGTGATTGTGATAAACTATAAGAATACTCGACAGACAAAAGTGAGTAAAAATATAAATTGGAATTCAGTTCAAAACAAAGCCATCTTTAATTTTTGTTGAACATTTATCACATAACAAACAATTATTTAATTGTAGTTAGAATACCAATTAGGGAACAAAAATGAAAAATAGAGAGTTTTTACAAGACGGGAAATCCATTGTCGTAGTACATACAAACAAATTAGCCATAAGTTCCTGCCCTATGATATTGGTAATATGGATATGGTATTTTCATTACTTCCTTTTGTGTGCTAGTGTTGGATTTGTGTTTAGAGGTGGTGGTGAAAACTACATAAAGTGTCAGTTATGAACATATTTGTCGTAGTCAACAAAACAGGGAGAATGTTGGGATCTGTCAATCAAAATCCCGTCATTTGATGCCAGCGCATGCGCAGTTCAGTTCTCCAAAGAATTGTCATGTTATGCCTTTAAAATCAACAACTTGCAAAAACTCTCTAATATATTGGGGGATCCTTCAGAATGAAGAAATCCCTATCTTCAGACTCTGACCTTCAGTAAACTTAACTTCAACCTGACAGTTAATAATTAGAGATGAAGGTATTTGTGAACTCTTAACTATAGGAAATTGCTATCCTATTTTTCTGTGAACTCCTCATTTCATTGAATCGAACATGTAAATTATTATAATAATTTTATACATAACTACAACAGTAAACATCTGTAAAAACACAAACTGAAGAATATGTATCACAACAAACAAGTGATTATTCACATGCCCACATCATTTTTATTTACATGCTTTTCTTTTATTTCAGACCATCAATATTAATATCTTTACTACATTTAGCTTTTGTGAACTGAAAATTGCTAAACTGGAGAGTCCATTATATTGTGATCACATCAACTATCTGCATATAACAATTCTGTATCGCATATTAATGATAGTAATATCAATATAGTTCAAGCCTAAGTGAATTGAGCATGTAAGCAAGAAGTCTGCCTCACCCAATGCATGTCTGATGCAGCAAAGAAGCTTAACATACTGACCAGTCTTGACTGCTCTTGTACTTCACACAATATTTTAGGCATACAGTGGTGTTGATCAAATAAAGTTGTGATTCGTCTGTTTAAGATCTCAAATATTTGACTTGTACTTGGCTGACAAACGATATTGCAACTGCTTATTATGCTAAAATGTCAAAATCAAACCCACATTGAGCCCCACCCGAATTCACTGCCTTTACAAATCTAATTTTTCGATTCTTGCACCTACTTGAATTATATGAAATTTAAATGAAAGTTAATGAATCTCCATCACTCAACTCACAAATCATAATTCAGTGCAAATAATCTGAAATGATTTTTTTTTCTCATTCCAAATGTATCTAGAAAGGTAATGAAATACTAGTATTTCTGTCTTATGGCTAAAATTATTGAATTGGTATTTGAAAAGTGACTTCGAGGAAATATTTTTTCTGTATTCTATTGCATTACAAAATTTATTTTGATTCATTTAATTTACAGGACCGAACACAAAGTCTGAGCCAAATTTTGGTGAACAGTTCTATTGCGAATATCATCAGAAAGGCTTTGGCCTTTAGATACCATTCAACTATTAAATAAACGTAAATTTTAGAAACCAACCTACAAAAAGATATAGAACTACCTCCTTCTCCTCATAACACTGTTAAACTAAAAACAATAAAAAAGAAAGAAAATGCCTAGAATGAATACCTGAGGATCCTTGCAAATGTTTAGTGACGAAATATTCAAATAGTTGGCTCTCATATAGTAAATGCTTCAACATGGCATTGAAATAACTGCAGAATTGTTGCTCAAGAATGATCATCCAAACTTCATTTTAGATGACTTCTAACAGAGGCACCTAACTATACAATGAGCAATCTGAAGTTCACATCTCGTGCAGGTACTGATAAGATTTCACTGAAATTTGGACAGAAAAAAATACTCTTTCAGTACTAACAAATTCTGCAGGATGTTCTGACAAATTCTACATTTGAAGTACTACAGCTGAAGAACATCTTCCCTTCAGAACATGCTTCTTTCATAACACTGAGATAGCATATGTGTACCCATCACCTGTTCTGCCAATCTTTTCTTTTCTGTTACTCATACATATTATACTGTTTCATTTAAATTAACTATTTGTATGAATAGAATTTGTATATACCATCAGTGTATACAAGAGCATTGTTATTTTCAAGTTTTTGATACTTCATCTGGGAATTTGGCCCAGACTTGGCCAACCAATTGGAAAATACAGAAAAAAAAGGAGAAAAATGTTAATTTACAAACCTGGCTATCTACAAGTGATTTAGACAGCAAAATACTTCATAGAATCCTTTTAAGCAGAGTTTTACTTATATAATTAATTTATTTATATATAGATACACACACAAGAGTCACTAGCACAAGTAAAGAGTGAGCTTGACCTATGAAGCATCTGTCAGGATGTTGCCAACTTTTGATACCAAATAGTCACCACTAATTCATTTTCTTCATTTACGGAATTCCAAATCTGGAGGATTCTAGCGCAGATCTGGTTATGAACAGAGAGTGATGTTCATTTGTTCACTGATATCAACCCTGAACTCTCAGGGCTATTTTGAGCAAAATGAACCAACAGGATTGGCAATTTTTGCTTATTAACATATTCTCCCTTGTTGCAATGAATCATGGTTCAACAGTTCATGTCTGAAGGTGATCACATGGTCACAGTGCACAAGAATGTTTTCAGAGATTGTGTAAAACATGTGGTGATGTAGCATTGCTGGTGACATGACGGGTGAGTTATGAAAGTGAGAAAGAAGAAGTTTAGAAAGTTTATTTTTTGGGAAGACAAAGATTTTGTTGAAGATTCACTCCGCTAAGGATGACCCAATGGACAAAAACACAATTCAGCTCTTTGTTGATTACGTGTAAGTTAGCGTTTATTGCAGCCTATGGAATGCAAGGGGTATTCCTTAATCATTCTGAACTTAATGTGCAGAGAGAACATGCAGCTTTCTACTGCAACTTCAGTTTTATCACACACGCAGAAGTGCCAGCACATTTTCGCAATTGACCTTCATTATCCTTTTTAACAACTAACACTGTAGTGGAGCTCCAGAGATACTGTGAAGCATCCACCATGTTCACCCCAAAAGTCTGTGCTATTACCTTTTCCAAATGAAGAAACCACTTCCTGGGCAGCACTATGACACAAGGAATCATTCGCAGCTTAGTGCAGCCCCTGCGAGACATCAACAGAGATGAACTTGATGGTGTACAATGCTTTACACTTGGTGTAGCAGATGATGGAGATGGGGGTAATTGTATTAATGAGATATTTTATGAATAAAACCTAGGGCAAATTATAAAAGTGTTGCCACTATGTATCCGACTCTTGAGGTACAGTCAGAAACAGAAGAAGACACAGATCCACGTGGTGTTTCACCTGGATCTCCTTCTTGCATACAGAAATGAAACTGCTGCCTTCATTTTTTGGATTTCTATCTCCTTAATAAACTGGTTGGAATTTGCACCATGAATACCCTCACAGTTTGCAATGGGTTGGTGAGGTGTAGGGTGTTTCTTGTGTGACACTTTACAAACAAAAGGTTGATAGACATGTAGTAATGAAGGGCATAGCTGAACTTGTGGAATATACAATAGAGTAGGGGATTTGACATGTACTAGTGCACTGAAGGTAATAGAATCAGCATTCGTAATGTTAGAGACGGGTGGCTGAGAGTAATGATTAGAGTGGAGGTGAATAATTCCTTTCCACTCGATCCTGTACTTCCCTGCAATGCTTTAAGTCAGGTAGTAAGATTTCAACTCATCATTTTCTACTACAAAGTCTAAGTGGTTGAAACTCCCTTTGAAAATTGTGACTACTGAGGGTACACATCTTAACCTGAAGGCCAATAATCAGTTGAAGGTGTCATTCCTCTGATGAAACAGCTTGAAGATTGCCATACAAGACAGTAGGGAAGTAGAAAAGTGCAATGTGTTTGATAGACAGCCTTTGAATTAAGAATGATTGAATTTTGCTGGTAACGTTTTGAATTCTTCTGCAACTATGAAGATGTCCTATCTGGGAAAATCAACTAATTCTTTCAGCTGTTGAAAGATGATTACTTTTTCTTGTGAACTGTACCATTTTACTAAACTTTTATTGTCCTTAATCTGTTTATCAACATCAATTAATAAAGCACAAAATGAAACACTAGGGCATAGCATACACAGCACAAGGAGAATAATATTAACACAGGGTTTCTAGAATAGGAATGGCAAGTTATTTTGAAAAGAAGCTCAAAATTAAAAGCAAATACTTTCTTGTATTATTTGTAACAGTGACATAACATTGTAATATTGCTTACTTCACTCTGGAGATTGCTTCATTGCCCAAACATGCCTCTACAAATTTGCAAAACTATTTGCCAGAGCTAGGTTTTGAACATATGAACTCAAGTTTCTGCCAAACGCACACTCCCCTTGTACTAGTCAGCAACAAACATGTACACAGGCACATGCGTACAAGAGACCTACAGCTCAGTGAATGTTCAGGAATCAAGCACTCTGGCAAGCTAGGGTGAGCTTTATGAGTGCAAACTATCCCAGGGTACCCCTTGGTCTCCTGAAATTGGTTTTCCTGCATTTTCACTGCAGATTCACTCGACGCCGTAACTCATTTACACAGCCACCTAAGATTGTAAAAAGGGACTCAAAGATAAATAAAGTAAAACGATTTGAGCAATGACGAATCTAAAATAATAATTTTTCAAATTGTTCCATCTCAAAATCATCCCAAGATCTTCTACATAATAAAACTACTTTTATTTCCAGTCTGCATTTTTAGGTTTGTTCGTTAAGATTTTTTAAATAAAATTTATTCACGGTTTAGAAATACATTTTCTTCATAACACTTTGCTGAAAAAATTTAATTCCAAATTTAAGAAACAAAATATTATTAATATATAAACAAAAAATTTAGAAGAATGTTTTAAAGCCATCGGATCTTTCAAAAAATGTCTTTAGTTAGAAAATTTAGATTAAATTTTTAAAAATTTAGAGAATTTTATATTAAAATATGACTGCTGATTATCGAGCCATAATTTATTACCTAAGAAGTATCTAAATAAAATAATATATCAGAAACATGCCTTTGGTTTCTGACACCACATTTGAAGTAAAAATGTGAACACTGAAATGGTTGTATCCATCAACAATTCCGGAAAAGTAAAGATGCACTAAGAGAAGACTGTTTATGTGCCCTGAGAAACCAGTTGTATACTCTAGTGATGTCCTACATAGAGTCCTCCAAAAATACATTGTTATCCAACTTATTTTAATAGTTTTCTTAATAATTCTTTCTAATATCTTTTACATCTGAATTACAGTGTTGGCTGCCATTACTAAATTAATGTGGTCATTACCCCTCGCCCACACAAATGCTTCGAGAAAATTTAATCTTTAAGGACAAAAGATGAAATGTATTGCAGGAGAATATTCAGATGCCTCATGAGGTATTACTCCCAGAGGAGAGCAAATTCCTTGTTGGAATCAAATGCCCTGTTATGTAACTCTAGCTGTATCAATAGTGAATTATATAATAATATTTATTTATTTCTTTAAACAAATTAACGGGTGATACCCTTTACATGAAAATACTAATACATAGAATAACAGGAAGATCTCGTACATGGAATGTAGTATAAAGAATAAAAATAAAGTAATACAAACTTGCAAATTTAGAAAAAGAAAGAAAAGAATGAAAAACAAAATGTCTATTCAAAAAACCTTGAAAGGAATTATTACTAGTGGTCAATATTAAACTGTTATTTAGGTAATGAAATTGAGACATTTTACAAATTCGTAACTGGAATTCCAGGCAGATTAGGTTACCGTGAATGACTTCTTGGAAGACAGAAATCAGTGTCTTGCTCAGGTGTTTGTTTTCCAAGGCACCTTAAACCTCTTATATTAGAATCTCATCTTTGTTTCAATATTGCAATTGAATCATCTATTTTGAATTCTGACACTTCACTTCACATCTGTTATCAGAAACCAAAATTGTAACACTATTTCTGTACAATAATACTCCATTTTGGCTAATCAAATATAATTTGTGGTAGAAACCATATATTTTTATCTAGCAATAACTAGCTTTACCAGCAATTTGATAAACAATTAAAAATCTAACATTTAAAATTCCAGTTTCTACTTTTAAATATTTTAAGTTATTCTTCAGTATGACAACAGAAATTACTTGAACATGTTTTTGACAATATTTGTTCAAAACTAATGCTGTTTTCCAAACATTATACAGTGTTCTCAACAATCTAGTTTCTTTCAAACCCCCCTAATATTGACCAAAATATGAGTATGTTCTTTATAATCTAATAGTGAATAAATGAATCTGACACAGAAATGTGTCAGTAGTAAACAGTGGTGGCAATGTTGCAATGCAGTACAATGGTTAAATTGTTTGAAGCATAATTCTCAAGGAAGAGATTTCAGACTATAATTTGATATATGCTAAAAGAATTTTAGATTAAAATTCATGGAACGATGAACATTTGAAAATTGTCGAAGTTTACAATTTAGGTTACAATTAACTTAAAATTAGCGGTTTTCCTACTACAGGAAAACTCTAGTCAAATAAGCCATGTTTTTTATGACAAAGTTATGGGATAAAAGTGGGTACCACCTAAGCCGAAAATTCCTTAAAAATACTATTAAAGCACCAAGACTTGCATAAGGTAAAATACCATACCAGTGCACGTTAGAGGACCCATTGTGAGAACTGCCATTGGCCATTGAAACTCAGGAGTTGGTGATGCTGCGATCGTGGAGGTTTTTGCCAAAGCATGCATTATAGAGATGAAATTATGGTAGAAATACATCGGTACATCTCTGAGGTGGAATCCAATGTGATGTATTACCCGAGACAAAAAAGAAACTTCGCAGAACTGCAAATATTAGAGATATGGTTGTGTTGCGGACTAGGGTTGCTCAGACAAGGCTTGCTAGTAGTGGTGTACTATTCTAATAGATAAAAAAATGGAAAGAATTTATCAATGATAAAATAATATTATTGTGTTTAAAAGTACCACAAGGTTACATATAACAATAATTGAAACATATGCTCCGGTTGGTTTGTTGTTAGTGATTCCGGGTACATGAACTACTCGGGTGATTAGTCCCGTAATTGTCACGCGTGTTTTTTCTTGGGAGGTGGTGGTGTTCTTCTCCTGTTGAATGGCAATTGGCTGGCGGCAACCTACTGTCGGCTAACGGGGTTTCTCTCAACCAGGTATCTCTCACCAGAGGGGCACTGCCCCAACTGGGACAAGCTCTAAGCTCCCGACCGGTCTCCCAGCATGTGTGGTAGTGTAGTGCATGTTAGTGTAAACCTGTGAAAGGAGTGGGGGTAGGACAAGGAAGAGGAAGGAAAGATCACGTGTGGCCTGTGACCCATTTGTTAGGGTACTGTGCTGGCATTTGCCTGGTGTTGATTGGAAAAACCACAGAAAACTACCGTTCAGAGCCGCAGCCTCTAGAATTCTCCTCTAGACAGCAACTGAATACAACCTAGCTGACAAGCTAGTGTTGAAAATCTTGCCACTGTCAAAACTTAAACCTAGAACCTCTTGGTCAGAGGCACTGCAGTGACCTACTATAAAGATATGCAAAATGTGATAAACAATAAATAAAAATGATTATGTCATAATTACAGGAGATCTCAATGCAAGAGTAGGCTCACAACCTGTGTCTGATGTTGCAGGAACCTTTAGTGCAACAACCGTTCACAATAATGGACGAAGGTTAACTGATGGCTGTGTTAACAATGAGCCAAAAATAACAAACACATTCTTCCGGAAGAAAAATAATAAATGTACTTGGGCAGCAAGCAGAACACAGTCTCATTGACTATATCATTGTAAATAAGAAAACAAAAAATCAGCTTGAAGATGTACAAGCGTTCGGAGGAGAAGACATCAATTCTGACCATTTATGGTATGAGCAACAGTGACTATCCCCTCCGTGGTAAAGAACGAGTGGAAAAGAAAATATTACAGAGAAACAATTAACATTTTGGAATAAATGAGGAATGGCACTTTTTCGCATTGTCTCATGGAAAAAATGCTTGTAATGGATTAGGTGGGACTCTTAAAAGACTTGCTATTCGTGTAAGTCTCCAGAGGCCTAGTACAGATCAGATCACTACTCCCAGAGATCTATTTTCTTGGGCAAAGGAAAACTTGAAAAATATAAATGATGTTTACACAGCAAAGGATAAATGAACAATAAGCTAGGGACTTAGAAGGAAGATTTTCAAGAGCGCTGCCCATATTAGGCACACGTAAATTTCATTGTTTTCTCCCTCTGGAAAAAGTTGTGGTGCTTGCAAAAACATTTTCAAGTAGTGAAGACTCGTCACAGCACCACATCTTGAGATCGGAACATTGGAAATAGATGTTTTAACAGTAAGTACCAATTTTTTAATTAATTTCCTTACCGAAAATGCTTGTTGTTATTGTTGTTGTTTTTTATTATTATTATTATTATTATTATTATTATGGTTTCTTAGACAAATTTACATTAAACCTCTCTTTTAAGTAAAAAATAGTAATAAGTAGTAAGTAAGAAGTAAGTAAAAATGTAATAAATTCTACCTTATATTATGTACATTAGACGACAGTTCATCCACATTCATGTGATTTCAATGTTAATTTGACTGTGACCATTGGGAGTAGCAACAAACAGAGATTCAAGATTTCCATTACGTTCATGAGGCACATGACATGTTCCAATAATTTGTTACTTTTGATCCCATTCTCATCCCAATTCTAAACTTTTTATACAAGTAGAACCACAAAAATATATTTTTTTTGTTAATTTTAAAAATACGCATTTTCTTAAAATAAATTTTAAAATATATATTTGTTAATTTTGAAACCTTCTAAAATATATTTTTGCTTCTTCAAAATATGTCAAAAAGTCTCATTTATAAGCTTTAAAATGATATATGAACAAAGTTTGTAGCTTTGAAAATGGCTGAGATAATAGTTTTTATTTAGTAATGCGCGCAGCTATTTCGTGATTCTTTCGAACTTCACATCATTATAAAAGTGAAGCTGTATTTGCTACAGCCTTCATAAACAGCCATTTTACATATTTTAAGAGGTACATCAGAAACAAAACGTTTGAAAAAAAATCTGAAACTGTCGGGGTTGGGACCCCTTGTTGATTTGATGTGGAATGACCCATACCAAAAACTATAGATCCTGTAAGTATGAAAGAATTAGAATGTGCATTGAAAATGAATAGAAATAAAAAAAGTTGCAGGAATAGACAAAATGAATATTGAATTATTAAAATATAATGGTCCTACTTTGATATCAAGATTGTAGTACTTCATTAATCTATGCTGAAACTATTGTCAAATACCAGAAGAGTGGAAGGTGGCTATTGTAAAACCCCATTTATAATAGAGGTACTAGATAAGTCTGTCGAATTATAGAGGAATAAGTTTGCTAACTACTAGTTATAAAGTATATACTAGAATACTCTCTGAAAGACTGAACCCAATAGCCGACACCATCATCAGTGAACAATGAAATGGATTTAGAAAAGGATGATCTTCAGATAGCGTATTTACACTCAAAATACTAATAGAAAGAAGATAATACAATCTTGAAACACACATAGCCTTTATTGACTATGTGAAAGCATTTGACAAAGTTAGATGACCACTGCTGTGGGAAATTGTAATGAAGTAATTAAAAGTCTGTATCCTAGAACAAGAATATGTAGCGACACTGGTTTCAAAATCGGCAAAACATTTCTGAATATAAACCTTGGAGTACTACAGGGTTGTAGCGTATCAGCAACTCTGTTTAATCTATACATAAATGAAATGCTGAACAAATGGAACTGTTATGCCTCATGTGGTATTGAGATTGCGGAAAATTGTTTGCTCTTATATGCAGACAATCAAGTTCTGATTGCTGAAACACGAGATGAACTTCAGCTCTATGTCTACAAGCTCAGCAAAATAGCTAGATATTATAACTGTGAAATATCCACATCAAAAAACCAAATTACGGCATTTTGCATTAAGGAACCAGTGAGCTAAGATACTGGTAGAAAACCAGGCTCTGAAACAAGTAAGCAATGTTAATTATCTAGGAAACATTATATCATACAACTACGACAGAAGACACTCGCGGATCAAGCTAATGTGTGGAACCATAAGAAGAACCCTTGGTAAGAAAACCCAAAAAGAAACAGTTAAAATTCTGGAAGACAATGGCAATCCCAACCCTGTTATACGGTAATGAATGCTGGATTTTGAAACAAAGACAAATGAGCAGACTACAGGCTTCTGAGGGCAGTAAAAAGTTTTACAAAAACTGATCACAAAAGAAATCAAGATATTCAAAAAGAGCAAGAAGTTGTTTCAGTTCTCAATCAAATCCAAAAGAATAAAGAGATTGGACTCAACATTTAAATAGAATGGAAGTGCAGCAACGTCCTTAAAAGGCATGCAAATATTGAAGCCTTGGCAAACAAGATCCTGGGAGACCAAGAAAACTGTGGACCATAGAACTGGAACAGGCCATTAGGCCTAGATTGTGAAGAAAAAGAAGAAGAGAGGAAAGAGAGGAAAAAAGAAGAAGAGAGAGAAAGAGAGGAAAAAAGAAGAAGAGAGAGGAAGAGAGGAAAAAAGAAGAAGAGAGAGAAAGAGAGGAAAAAAGAAGAAGAGAGAGAAAGAGAGGAAAAAAGAAGAAGAGAGAGGAAGAGAAGAAGAAAAGAAGAAGAGAGAGGAAGAGAAGAAGAAAAGAAGAAGAGAAAGAGAGGAAGAGAAGAAGAAAAGAAGAAGAGGAAGAGAAGAGGAAGAGGAAGAGAAGAAGAGGAGGAGGAGGAGGATAAGGAGAAAGAGAAGATGATAAAGGAGAAGAAGATAATGATGAAGGAGGATGAAGACAAAAGACAATAATAATAATAATAATAATAATAATAATAATAATGAATATAATATTCTTTATCATCATCTTGGGAACATGGCAAGGAAGAAGTTGGACGGTTTCTGAAGTGATATACACGGTCAGAACTGGAATTATAACCAATATACAAAAAATGACACTCACTCATGCGGTACCCCAACAGGACTAGAATAAGTTTCATCATCCTGCGAGTACCTTATTCTACACTGCAGATTTGGTTCAGTCCCAAGAATGTGAGCTGAAGGAATATTAGTACAAGTGCAGGAGATACTATTGGTATTTGTCATAAATTCTTTCCTACGGAATAATTTCCAAAAGGTGATAAAATAGGAGTTTAATGAATGCATTAAGGGCTACAATTTTGCTGAAGACATAGCATAGGTTCACTACATTTATACGTATGTCTTGATTATATCAATGTATTTTAACATTTAAAATAAAATAAAAATTTGAAAGTAATTTTACAGATTTAAGTCCTTTAATGACAATAAAAGGTTCAATCATTTACGCCTCGCTTATTGTGATTACATTAAACTTTCACATTTATATTTACATTCAAAAAGAACTGTCGAAGATGAGAAAAAGGTTGATTGAAAAAGGAAAAGATTGACATTAAGACCATTCATTTTCACATTATTTTGTGTATTTAGATTAAATAGAGGTGATGTCTCATACAACCAGCTTTATAATAAAATCCAAAAATTATTCTAATGGTTGGTATAATCAACTTCACAAAAGTTAAATATATTTTGTGAAAATTGGGTTCCAAGAAAAGCTGACCACCTAACCCTAGTTTTCCCTTCTCTACAATGGAAGTACTGAACATACTTGTGCGCCAGAGCAATGTAAAAAAATCTCAAACAAAAAGGAAGAGACCTCTGGTATCACAATTAAAGCAAAAGTGTTAAAACACAAAAAATTTGTTTACTGAAAATGTGTTTTTTGAAGTACCAAAAACCGGTTTTTGAAGTACCGTGTACCTGAAAATATAATATAACAAGGCTATAAGCGAAGATAGCTTCGACTGCGCATTTCTACAAAAGAAGATAAAATTCCCGTTGAATATGATAGACGTAATAAGGTTGTTTTGATCGAAAAAATTGCAAAGAGGTACTGCTGATGTCACCAAAGAATAGGCGTGACATTAATCGAAACTCAAACTTACATGTATTGTAGTAGTGTTAATAAATAATAATAATAATAATAATAATAACAAAAAAAACTAATCAAAAGTCAGCTATTGAGTTCCCGGTGAGACGCTTGTTCCACAAATATCTCGTCCATGCATGTGCAACCCACAGGCAACCATATAGGTGTTATCGGGTGCTACGTACTTTACCCATGTGGCACCTATATAAGCGGCAGTGTTGGAAGTTCTGTTATGCTCGAGTCAAAAACTTTGCTATCCTCAAGAAAACTTGTGACACTTCTCATACATACTTTGATTTTAACACTCGCCATTATCATGCACTGAGCTGAATTCTGCACTTTACTGAATACGATGCTGTATGGGAATTTGGGCTAAATGTTGGGGGAAAATCTGAAAATAACAGAAAATTCTGGTTTTCAAATCAAATTCCTGTTTTTTCCCAGTTCTTCCAGACTCTTCAAATTCCTGGTTTTCAAGGATTCCAGGTTCGCTGGCCACCCTGTCCTCCAAAGGGAATGACTTGTGCAACCTTATCAGATTTACTCAAAGAATGAAAAGTACACACCATAACAATCTAAAATTAAAAGAATATTAACTTATTATGTTTATTCTTAGTTTTTACTGTAGCCACTAGCAACTATGATAAAATGCATGCCACAACCCTGGTATTGTTAATGATGATGACATATTTTATATGAACTGTTTGTATTATATTATTCTGTTATAAATTGTAGGCCAAAATTCCTACCAGTAAACACATGTTTCACAAAATAATACTGAAAACAAACAAAAGATTCAATTGCTCTGCATCCTGCTTACTATACCTGTGCATATAGTTGTTGCAAAAATGGTGATCCAGTGCCAGCAACAATTTTTTCCAAATAACTGTGCAATAACTCAAATTGTTTAGCGAGAAACACCACAGATTCCACAGCAACCACACGAGATTCCAAACCATGAAGAACTTCAGACTGACCCAAATCAACTACTGGTGAGATACAAGGCTCTGCAATCTGGAACAGTAGAAACTGAGTGTCCAGGTTTCAGGTTCCGAAAAAATGCTGGAAATGCACTCTTGAGGTTTTGAACGAATACAATTTGTAGGACTAACAAAATATGAGTTCTGTTGCTGACGCCTTAAATCATTTGAAAAGTAGACCTAGGTTACTATGGCTAAATAACTTCTCTAATAGAAGAATGCCCATTCTACAATTTAAACTTTGTTAGTGCAGCCAGTATCCAGTAAAAAACACATTTACAATAAACGTACAATATATTGTTTGTTATGGGCAACAACATATTTATTGTCCTGATGAATTTTCCTCACATCCGCAAATTAAAACATTAAAAATTATTTAAGAAAATTTTCTCTTTGACATTGTTGGAGTGTAAGAAAAGTGACACATCTCAAAAATGGTCTTTGTGAAAAACAGTTTTATCCTCACTGAAGCCGTTTATTATGTGTCCTCTAATACCCTCCTTACTCTAAATATCAGCTGACTTCTTCACAACATTTTTACCAGTATAAATATATTATTTTCTATAAATATTCCTTTACTTAACTAAAAAATAATAATTTTTGAGATGTGTCAATTTTCTTTACAATCGATAAGTACATTATATTACAATCGATAAGTACATTATAATTATAATTCTGATCTGCTTACCTTACTCCTATCTTTGTTGACAGGTTCAGGATCTCCATCTAATACCGGAGTCTGTATTAAACTATGTCTAATTCTGTCTAGAGATTCTTTCAGTTTAGTACTGTATTTCCATTGACAAGCATCTGGCTGAAAAATTGTACTCAGTATAATAATATATAAAGTATTATAATAGAAGGAGACACCAACTTAAAAGGAATTCTGTTTCAGATGATGGGCATAACGTAACAACTGAATATAAAAAGCGTAACAGATGTTTATTGTCTTTTTAATGGAAAAGCAAAAACCCACCTACCAGATCAATAGTAAAGAATGCATGCACTGCATACAAGTAATATTCAAGAAGCTGACTCATACACAACAAAACATCTCCTGCCACAGGTCGTAATAATCTACTAAGCTGCATGTATTTGCCACACTGTCTTAACACTGTTAGACTTGTATTGGTGAGTATCAGAGCCTTCAAGTCCTGTTTCACATGCTTTTTAGTACTGGATCTTGTTTGACTGTCACAAGAAAACAAACACATCAGTATTTTACACACACAAGTGACATTAAAACTCATTGTTATCTAAATACAATTGTAAAAATGATTATAAATTATAATACTGCAATAACAGACACTGATATCCAAGAACACATTACTTGCCAATATCACTGTATACCAATTATTACGATCATTACATACCCACTTCCATTAATCTTTGTTTTATGCATCACATATGTGGACAAAATATAAATAACACATCAAAACTGAAATATTGTTTTCAAACATTACTGAAAATTGCTATGATTGTGTGCGTGTATACATTTATATATTTATCATATGGTAATACACATGGTGATATATATAAACAACTTATCTGAAGAAATGTAAGATATTGTATCAAAGACAAAACAAACAGAATACAATTCATAAAATACAAGTTTATAAGCAAACATTTAAATGTTTAATACATTCAATTGCAGCACTAGTTGCCTTCAGGAAATCGTCAAATGGTCCGTCATACGCTCTATCAGGGCATTCCATTATGATGTGGTGTACGGTTTGTCTAGTTGCTCCACAGTCGCAATTTGGCGTCAAGACCTTTACCCCATTTATGTAGGGAGTCTCCGCATCTTCCATTATTAGTCCGTATTCTATTGATGGTTGTCCAAATTTTGCGTGGTTGTTCAAAGGCAGGGGGTTTCATTCTTATGCAGGGAAAGTTGCAGCAGTGTGGTGGTCGGATCTTTGTCCAGGCGTGTTCCCAGATGTTGATCAAGTTGAACTGTGATGTATGTAACTCCTGGGCGGTTTTCAAGGTTGATTTTCTGGATCTAAGCCTATTTCTTTCAAGAGTGTAGACATCTTAATGGATTGGGAGGTCGGGGTTATCCATGCGATTGAATTCTCTGCTGAGAGAGCGGCTTTGCGTCGTAGATCGGGGAGTAGAATGTGACTTAATATGGGCAGCCATTCAGCTGGGGTTGATCTTAGTGTTCCACTTATGATTCTCATGGTGTTGTTTAGTTGTGCGTCAAGTTTCTTTGTATGTGCACTTTTAAGCCATGCCGGAGCTCCGTACTCTGCAGTAGAATATACTAGTCCGAGTGCTGATGGGCAGAGAGTTTCAGCAGTAGCATCCCATGTCATCCCACTCAATTTGTGTATAATGTTGTTTCTAGTGCGTATCTTCATGGCTGTGTTCTCCAGATGTAATTTATAGGAAAGTGTCCGGTCCAGAGTGACTCCTAAGTATTTGGGTTGCTTATTATGTTGGAGCAAACTGCCTTCAATGTGAACTTGAAGTTGTCTATTTGCTTCTCCGTTACATAGATGAAAGTAGGTTATCTCTGTCTTATGAGGATTTGGTTTCAATCTCCATTCTCGAAAGGAAGCTCCTATTGTTGCACGATCATTTGTTAAGGTGGCTTCAGTTTCCTCGAATGTTCTATGTCCTACTGCCAGAACCCAATCATTCGCGTATCCAAACTTTCGAGATCTAGTATCAGGCATGTCAGAGATGTATAAGCTAAACAGTAGTGGTGAGAGCACGGATCCTTGTGGAAGTCCTTCGTTTAGCATCTTTGTTGAGCTTTTCATATTGTCCATGCTGACCTGGAAGGTTCTGTCAGTTAGCATGCTATTGACAAGTTGGAGAGCTTTTCTGCATGGTATTATCTTGTAGAATTTATATAAGAGGCCATGCCTCCAAACGGCATCATAAGCCGCTGTAAGGTCTATAAAAGCAGCTGATGTTTTTAAATTCCTCTGATAGCCGTGCAGCGTTGCCCTGGTCGAAAGCCAGCCTGTTCTATAGGTATTTTTTCAAGTATGTTAGTCCCAATCCTGTTGTAGACGAGACTCTCGAGTAGTTTGTATAGTGAGCTCAGAAGGGATAGCTCTTTGGACCGTTACTTGGTTTTCCTGGTTTGAGAATAGTGATGATGTTAAATTTTTTCATTTCGCTAGGTATTCTACCTCTTATCATGGCATCAGAAGAACTGGGCTAGCCACTGCCTTGCATATTTGCCGCAGTTTAGGAGGAATTCCGGATGGATTCCATCAGGTCCTGGTGCTTTGCCCTTTTTTTAATCTATAAGAGCTCTTGTTATATCATCTATATCAAATGGTTTCAAAAAATCAGTGTGTTCCTGTCCACCGTTCTTCATCGTTGTAAGTTCATGTTTGACATGTGTTACACAGGCTCTATCTCGTATGTTCCTTGAAGTGTTTACAACGCGGGTGGCAATCCTGTCTAGGAGTGTAGGTGCATCTCCTTTTATTATGTGTATGTGTATATGTATATAATAATTTTTATTATATTTAATAAATAAAAATGACAAATAAAAAGAAGTCTCCTAAATGCTTAATCACACTATCTTACTATTACTTACATACTGCAAGTACTCTTAGTGTATCATGCCAACCAACCAAAGCTATCATGAACAGGACTTTGAAATTAATTCAACACACAGGCAAACAGTAAATTAACACCCTTAACCTTCCAGCAGTGGCATAGAATACGGAGTGGCAGTAATAACATTAAATCCCACACATAATTTTTCATTATTAAAGAAATTAAACTTGTTTAATGTCTGTATACTACTGGAGAGAAAATTAAGAACAATTAATTTTGTTTAGTATTTATTAACATCGTGAAACACTCGAAATAAACAATTGAATTCAATTGATGCTTTGGCAGTAAGAAAATGCAGCATGAAGGGGCAATTTATGTACCTTTTGTCTCAGAACAAAATTCAATACTGTAATACTACATTAATAAACTGATCAACATTTACATCAAACTTCCTTGTTTTAGTTATAACTAGACTTTTCAAAACATTCTAGTTCTTCATAAGCATGAAGTACACAAACACTAAACAAATGGTAACAACGCTTTAAAGTTAAATTACAACTGCAATTAGGTTTGTTGAACCTACCACAATTGCTAATGAACAATACAATTAAGATGAACTTCAATTTTACATCATATTCATTATCACAAAATGTTGCAACAACTCATTTTGAATATTTTTAAATATAAAAAAAAATCTTACTTACTGTTTGTTACCACAACCTTCTCCAGCATTCTCATCTACAAAGTCTTTTTTAAGCTCTTCATCAATATCCTCATCACTCTCATCACTAAAGTATCCAGAAGGTTCATCCTGATGCAGAAACAAATGTTTTCGTATTCACAATATATTCAAGTGTTGAAGATAAAGAATAATGAAATCATACCCCTATGTTCGCTAATATATCTTCCTCCTGAGTTTCGTCCAAGCTCATATCAAAAGGAGAACCAGAGTCGGCATAACGAGTAAAATAACCACCTAAAGTAGAACTACCATCCTGAGACTGATTGCTACTGCTACACTCTGGGCTTCCTAGACTTACACCTTTCAGCACACCCCTAAAAGATCTAAATTCCTGTAAAACACAATGTATCAACAAGACAAAATGCACAATTAATATCATGAAAATGATAATATATAACAGGTTGATTCATAACAACTAAAAGGAAGGCAGTCGAGATAGAAACAGTTCAATTAATTTGGAAACAGGGAAGTTTTGTTATAGCCATAATAATAATAATAATAATAAAATAATAATAATAACAATAATAACAATAATAATAAATAAAAATTGTTGCAGCTGCATTAGTTATACTTGAGGTGGTAATAGTAAGTGGAACTGGTGTTGAGGACTGCTTTCAGTATTCATGAATGCAGTGAAGATGAAGATGAAGATGAGAAGAAGATGAAGATGAAGAAAGAAGATGATGAAGAAGATGAAGATGATGAAGAAGAAGATAAGAAGAAGGTGAAGAAGATAGAAGAAGAAGAAGAAGAAGGTAGAAGATGAAGAAGAAGGTGAAGAAATGAAGATGAAGAAGAAGAAGATGAAGAAGAAGAAGAAGAAGAAGAAGAAGATGAAGAAGGAGATGAAGAAGAAGATGAAGAAGAAGATGAAGAAGAAGAAGAAGATGAAGAAGAAGATGAAGAAGAAGATGAAGATGATGATGAAGAAGATGATGAAGATGATGATGAAGAAGATGATGAAGATGAGATGAAGAGAGATGAAGAGATGATGAAGAAGAGATGAAGATGAGTGGAGGAGGAGGAGGAGGGGGAGGAGAGGAGGAGGAGAGGGAGGAGGAGGAGGAGGAGGGAGGAGGAGGAGAGGGAGGAGGAGGAGGAGGGAGGAGGAGGAGGAGGAGAGGAGGAGGAGGAGGAGAAGAAGACTTTAGGACATTATTTTTCGTATTTAAATCAGAGGCATAGCATGACCGATTCAAATTGGTAATCAGATTGAATTTATCAAATTGTTCATGTATAACCTTCACATATTCAAAAAATAGTTTCAAAAATTAATATTTTGGAGTAATATTTGAAAATAAAATAACATTTAGAAACATTCTGAATAAGTCAACTCAACATGATTTTATGAAATGCTCCTGCCAAAACACAAGATCAGTAAGAATTTGTGTGTGTGTGTGTTAATGAGTCATATTGAAACTGTCCATGATTAATTTTTCAAGATGATTTCAGCGTGATTAAAAATACCACTTGCATTTATTGAATGTAATTACGAAACAATCTTATCATTGCTTAAAATATCATCGTTAAATTTTTTATGGGAATATAATGATATTAAATTTTTATTCACAACACTTAATGGTAATGTTGGTAGTTCCTAATTATTGGGGAATTAAAGTTTCATAGAACAGCCAGAACAGCAAACTTATTTGTATTAAAAAATTACAAGTCATTGTGTACTGCACATAACCCAATCAACAGAATGTGCAAATACATAAACAATTATGATTTAAATATATTAAGATTAGCTCAACCAATATTTTATAATGAATTGCAAATGAAAGTACTAAGGCATGAATGAAACTTATGTCAAGCTTATAACTTAGGTTTTAAATTTATCTTATACACCGATACCTGTAATACAATGAACACCAACTATTTGTATCTTCTGTTTGTAAATCAGACAGTTAATCCTTGCAATAAATAAAGTCTGCTTATTTATTTATACGTAGACAGCTGCACCAAGGACAGAAATAAAATGACAGAAATGGGTAAAACTCTTGAGAGGGTTAGAATTAAAACAGATTTGGGGGTAACATTCAATGGCCAACTGATATTTAAACCTCGTATTGAACTAGTTATTAGATCAGCCAACTGCTCGCTAGGATATCTTCTGAGAACTGGTAGGAATTTAAAGATTATTGAAGCACTTTGAGTACTTTTCTTTGCAATTGTAAGATCAAAACTTGAATATGCTTCTGTGCTGTACTTTCCAGATAGAATTGGACTTACTAAAGTGCTCGACATCTTCCCTATTTCAAAGACATTTTCCCAAATACTTAGAATATAAAGAAACGGGATGTTATCCACCTCGTGGAATTAATGGTGAACACCCATACAACAGATTCAAGCTTGATAGTCTTGAAATTAGTAGAAAATTATTATTTTGATTTAGGTTATTCAGGGAATTGTACATGCTCCATATCTGTCATATCAGGTTTCATTGTGTGTTTCACGATTTATGTTTTGCACAGGATTTACATCTTACAGGATTCTCTATCATCCTATAACTCATAATTTGTACTTGCATAAATCAAAATTGTTTCCAATTATGGAGCAAACCAATAATTTTCTTCTCAATCTCAAATTGATATTTTTGTTGACTCCATCACCTATCTAATTAAGCTTATCAAACATTATGTTAATGCTATTAATCATTAAAGATTGTTCTTTGTACAGATAATTCCTTAACTCGCTGACTTTGATGCAAAAACAAAACAAAAACTTTCATCTGATAAATTCTAACTGCAATAATTAATGATTTTAATAACTTGTAAACGGGGCTGTTATGAAGGATATATCAGAATGCTCTCTTCACGATTTTAAAGATAATTGTTAAAACTTTTTGCAATAAAACTCCTCTTTATAATTGAAGTATCAATCCAGCATATTGACAATTGTTCATAATTTGAATTAATTTAGTTTTAAACGTGTGTTTATGCTGGAAATAGGAAAGTATTTAATACATTGCAACTCTGTTAAATAAGAAAAATATATATTTTAGTTTCACCTCCTCCCACCCTTGAAACACACTTGAACCAAGCACAAAACAAAAATACACAGCAACTCACAAAACAAATACATACTGAAACATCCCAAGTGAAAATAGACATGTCTAAGCCAGTAATTGGAAAGACATGCTTTCCATGCATAAAAGGTGATCCCTCACTTGGGTCTTTTTTGGCTGCAGCAAAGCACAGCTTTTCCTTTATGACTGCAAGGAAGTGCCTACACAAGTTTTTTTTTGTCTGGAGGCTGCGATGCGTGTGCAACTTTTCCTTACAGAAAATTGAACTTGTGAAGACGCATCGCAAACCATCTATTGTAAGGTGCTGCCCTGAGATACTGTGATTTCTCGTATCATAGTTGGCAGGGCGTTGCTCACTGTGCAAGCTTCTACCTTCCTCTTTCAGATCAGACTTAGAATTAATGAACAAAATCTTCTATTGAAATATTTATAATACATTTTACTTATTAATCCTTTCCTCGGGTAGACAGTGTCTATCATGTCTCCCCTCATGCTACGCCTCTGATTTTAATATACATTTAGTTTTCTCCCTATTTTCCTATCTACCTACAATAGGAGAATCATGTTATACAATTCTAAACACTAAAATTTTGATAAATATTTTTCCTTACCATACCTAAGAAATAAAAATATGATTATCATTGTAAATTTAGAAATTCTCGTACTTCAATTTAAAATTTTAGTTTTGCATCAGTTGATAGCCTTTTTTGATCGAAAATAACTTTAACAATCTTACAAACCTGTAACTGCAAGACAGTAAAATTTTGTTTAACTGGACATATTTCCCATCCTTCATTTTCAAGAAAAATTCTTAGTTCCTCCAAACGCTCTCTATGATAGTTTCTAAAGTATTGACCACTCTGTTCTTTCATTAATTTCTGCAATTCTCCAGATTTACTACCACAAAATTCTTCTCCAATTTCCATGAGTCTGTAACAGAAATTAAATTTTACTCCTAATTTAGAGATTAAAAAGTCATGACTAAAAATTTGAATTCTTACATACTTCAATTTTCATGTTTTTTGCTAAAACGTTTCACTGAAAAGAAGTTCACATGGAAATTATACTTTCATTATTTCACTTACAAAATTACTATCATTCATCCCACAGTTTAGGTATGATCATTTAACAACCCTGTCCTATGAAAATTATTTTAAACAATTTGTTAGCTATTAGCATTTCTTCCTTTAAAAAAAGGGGACAGATATAAAAATATTTAAATCATTGCAGAATTTGACAGACCAGGATCATGAGAAATCTATGTAAAAAGTAATAAACATAAAAATTTTAAAAATAATGAAAACTGCAGTTTTGACGAATCTCTAAATATAATATAAATTTTGGGTTGTTTTACTTAAGTCATTTGTTCAAAACAAACTGATTTTTTTTTTGTAGTTACAAGAACAAAGGGATAAGTGAAAATAATTAATTCATCCCAACACAACCACCCATGAGGCTGTGCAGTGTTTGGGACTGTATAGGATGAGACTGTTTTACTCTTGTACCACACAAGCAGACAAAAAGGAGCATAGTGGTTGCAAATTCTTCCAGTTCATATTTCACATGACACTAATTTTTGAAAACTTGTTCAAATAAAGTATTCCATGTTATACACAGTAACAGCCTCAATAACGATAACGAGGCTTTTAAAATTGCTCCATTAAAAACGTTGAAGTTTTACATTACAATTCTTTCACGATACAAGATTCATTTGTCTATTTTTGTGCTTTGAGAATTTCTTATTGTATAATATTATTGTACTTCCTTTATTACTAACAATATTTTATCCATCTTATGGTAAAACCGGTAATCTAATAAGCATCCTGGCATCGTTATCCCCCACTATCATATGCAGGTCATTTACATTTCTCTTCTGAATGGCAGAGCAACAATAGAGTCCAAGACCATTTTACTTCTATCAATAATATCACATTTTAAGTTTTATCAACATACAACATTCAAGGAGTTTTGTAACTCTTCATTATTCACTTTATCTTTCTAAATTTCAAATCAAAACTATGGATATAAATATTATATTTAAACTAACCTGTGAACAACTCTGAGAACTTGCATGAACTCGTCAAACTTGCACCAAGCAGCTCGAGATTCACGCAAGTAAGTGCACACTCGCATTTGAACATCTTGCCATATTCTTTCCAAACCACTTTTCAGTTTTGTCTTCACATATTCTTTATTGCAGCTTGCCTCAAGATCCACTGCCACAAGTAAACCTTCACCTTAAACATTAAGAAAAGTCTATCCTAATATTATAGTTTAATTTTATTAATTAGAGTTTACTGCTATTTTTAAAAGACTTTGTCCAAAGTAGCAATACAGGAAATTTGCTATCACATAAGATCGTAATTGAGTAAAATACTTAATAAATTACTATTGAAACAAAGACCATCAAACTCAGATATAAAAAAAGCAATTACTATTATATTATATTACAAGGTAATTGAAATTTATATCATAATAGAGCATTGGAATTTTTTCTCATCCTTAAAGGACTCATGATCGTTGTTTTAACAATAGGGGAAACTAGGTCTCTCAGCATTAGTTACAGTTAAGAGTATTTAAATAGTGAGTTTTGTTTCCCAAAAAAAGTTAGTAGGGGAAAATGTTAGCATTTTTAAAGTAATAATACTAATTACCAAAGAAAATACTAGCTTTTATAACTATGTTGTTAAAGATTTCTTAGTATCCAACCCAAACAATAAGACAAGTGTTCCAAAATTATAAAGTTTTATTAAAACACATAAGATAATTAAATTTTCATGAATAATGGGCTAATTTCAAATTCAGCAATCTCCTTTTATCTGAAATTAAGTTATCAGTAATATATCAATAAAGGCATTGGAACCTACCAATATAATACAAGTTTCTTAAAACTTTAGGAAAATAATTTTGTTTATTTACTTAATTTTAATAAAAATTGGTCATATGAAAGCTGCCAATCCTTAAAAATTGGAAGTTTCATAGATGACAATTTTCTAAAATACCAGTTATAGAAACAAAATTGTAGCATACCAGCGAGTTGGGGAGTGGTGGGGCAGGGATAGATAGAATTCATTGATTGTAATAAATAAAAACATGGCAACACTCGAGCTCGGTGAATAAGTAAACAACGTTATCATTTGCTTATAAAACACTTAATCTCATGTAATTTCTGAAAGAGAGTAGTATTCTGAATAAAATAGCAACAATCAAAGTCGTTTTGTAGATATTTCAAAAAGTTTTCTTTTTGCATTGACAGTCATAAAATTTCAAAGTCTAGTAGATGAAACCACAATAATTGACAAACCGTTACTTCAAAATCAGCAATCTTCAAATTTCCAAATGCCAATTACGTGATCCAAGCATGGATCCATAGATTGATTGACTTAGGTTTAAAGGGCGCTTCAATAGCTAGTCATTGGTGCCCATGTCAAATAAGTTAAAATAGTAATGAATGTTACAAAAAGACCAATGCATCATGCTGATCAAAATCACATATCTAATTTGAAATTAAGACCTGAACTCTACATAAGATATATAAAATAAACTTGCAAGTATTATTTATTTATTTATTTATAAACAGACTCTTGCCAATGTACATAAACTATGTGATACATAAAATATTAACACATAAGTAGAATATCTACTAGTAGAATAACAGAAAAATATAATTTCAGTAATATAAAAGGTAATAGTCTTTTGTTTGGCTTCAGAATCGAAAAAACAGTATTTCACCTCACCGCAGAAAGAACTCTAAACCTCAATTGTTCAAGTAAAATTGGGTAGTCAATATTACCATTAACTAGTTTTGTAAGTAAATGAGATCATTCAATTCTTTTTGAGAGGACAATGAAGGTATATCAAGAACTGTTGAGATAGTACGATAATCATGATCTATAGATGGACCTAGTTGCCGTTATTCTAAAAACTTACGCTGAATGGATTCCAACTTATGAGCATGAACTTCAAAGAGAGAAGACCAGACTCCTGAGGAAAACATCAAAATATGTTTGACCAACATCAAATATAACCTTATCAAAATGTGTATATTGTTAAATTCATTGCATGTCCTTCTCACGAACCCCAGTAATTAATTGGCTTTATTTGTTGTACGATGGATACGTTCCAAAAACGACATCTTAGAAAAAAAAAAAAAAAAAAAAAAAAAGAAATAACGCCTAGGTCTATGATAAAATCCACTTTCTAGGACAACAGTGTTTATGGTGTATTCATGAACATGCTGAACTGTAAATCTTGAGAAAGTAAAGCATTTACAGTTGTCTGGATTTAATACCAGATGATTGGCTGCACACCATTTAACAAAGTTGTTAAGCGCTGTTTGCTAGGTCATCATTACAGGTAATTGTCTTAAAATTTTGGCATTATCTGCAAAGAGCAGGAAATCAACGACTAAGAGCACAGAATGCAGATCATTTATAAACATTAAAACAAAGGTCCTAAATGTGATCCTTGTGGAACACCCGATAGAACAGAGATGCCATCTGAGATGGTATCTTGGTATTTTACAAATTGGGTGCTGCTTATAAGATAGTTATAGAACCATTGAAGCAAAGGTTCAGCGGTACCAAATGCTTTGCTGAAGTCTGTATAAACAAGATCAATCTGATGTTTGTTTTCCATAGAATTCAGAATGAACTGACTAATAAATCAAATTAGATACAATATTTCTATTACACATGAAACCAAATTGTTTCTGAGAAAGATAAGGAAAAATCAGATGTTTCAATTTATCAGTAATAATAGCTTCAAGCAGTTTTGGTATAATGCTCAAGATAGAGATTGGACGGTAGTTCAGTATATCATTTTTATTTCCCGACTTAAAAATTGGTATAATGCAGGAAGATTTCCACAAACGGGAAAAGAACATTCAGCTAGCAATTTATCAAAGAGGATCTTTGAAATTTATGAAAAATGAAAGTACAGTTCTTCAAAAGTACTCATGGTACACCATCTGGGCCTACACTGCTACAAATATCTAAGTAATTAATCTTCGAGAGAATGTCCAAAACCGATATATCTGTAGTAGATATAATGAATGGAGTCCGATCGTCAAGGTGAAGCACAAATTACTGTTAGGGGGGAAGGGGGGGGGGGTCTATAAAATGTTGAGAAGTGTTCGGCAAAAGCCTTTACCACAGATTCAGCATTACCATACGAATTTCCATGTAAATTCCAAACAATTTAATATATTATTAACAAGTTAATATATTTTCAAAGGTTTCTGGGGTTTAGTGAGACAAACTCTTGTAAATTATTATTGTAACTAGAAAGATCTCTTAGCCAAAAACTTACATTGTCGCCTCAAATTTTTCCTTTCTCTTAGTGTAGTAACATTAGAAAATGTGGGAGTGCACTGATATATTCTATTTTGCCATGCAACATTTGGTAAATTATAATCACCGAGTAAAAGCCAACATACATCCAGATGTGCCAGTTCAATAATTTCTAAAGTCTCACAATACGATGCAAAAATGTTCTCCGATGACTGTGGTGGAAAACTTACAGATCTGATAATAAGATGAAGACAAGGGTCTACAACACATAAAATGTTCGACGTTTTCATTATAACCTAATTTGAAGCTTTGGTATTTGTTATTTACTGCAATAAGTACACCGCCATGAGTACATTTACAATTTTTACAGTTTCTATCATTGCGGTACAATATTATCAAGTTTGAATTCTGCATTCAAAATGTCAGGGCAGAGCCACGTTTCAGTGAAGACAATAATATCATAATCAGTAAGGATATAATTGAGAATATATTTAATTTTTGTTCCGAGCCCTCTGACATTTTGGTAATACACCTTTAAAGGACAAGAGTCACGAATCATTTTTATTGTTTTTTGATATCTTTGTGCTTTGCAGAGCTTGTATTTTTACCCGAATTGCTTACTGGAAGATCAACTATCTTGGGAGTATCGCACACATATTTAATAGTTTTTAAATTTAATTAAATAATTTTTAATTAATTTAAATAAATTAAAAAAACAACAAAAAACTTGCAAATTGACTGTATAAGGGCACATAATACATAAAAAGAACGATCCTTTTGTCTCAAACAAAATAGTAAAGCCCACTTTCCCACAAGAAAGGAAAAGATGTTTCAGGCACAGACTCTTCGCTGCTCAGCATCTCTCCTAGAACAGTGCCGATTGTGTGCGTCCACTCCCATTGTACTTCAAACAATATTTGTATTTATTTACTAGATTTTACAACAGGCTCACTAGCCCAATACAGAAAATAGAACTTGATTGTAATTTGATAATTACATTTCCGAGTGTACTGCTGAATGCATAATATAAAAGAAGTCATCAAAAATAGATCTAAAATACAAAATGTAGTTAATATAGTAAAATCTGTCTAAGCCAGAATCAATGAGGACACAAAAAAATCTGGTACCCTCGCATGGCCTTGAGCAATGCGTATCTCATTGAGGAGTTAAGATTTTCAACATGGGCCAGGGAAACGTGAGAATAGAAATCATGTCTGTACACCTTCCCACGCTCAGAGAGTTGGAAAGGAGGGAATTCCCCTACAGCTTACACCTTGAGAGACATGAGACCCCAAGGTTGAATCCTACGGTGACAACTGAAGTCCCTCTCCTTGAATGTCTGGCTGTCACAACTAAATTGTGTGTCATGAGGATAGAGAATTTAAAATAAGCTTGCGAACACATTCATTTCATTAAGAACATCTCCAATTGCATTAAATTCATAAGAATTCCATTTTATAAAATCTTTTTTTCCTGCAGGACTTGAAAAATTGCTCCATTTCTGCACTGGAGAGGTTGTGTTTCATGCTGTGAAAAATTCTATTTAACTTCACAGGCCACAGAAATTTTCTGGTTAAGGAGAGTTTCCGGCTTGTATAGGTTCCAGTTTAGACAGATTTTACAGTAATAAAAAATCGATCCATAATAAATACACACTCATTATCAGTCCAGTATGATCAATTATATTCATAACAATGCTGCTTAATAATCCATACAAATCAGTTCAAGTATGTAGATAAATCTTCTGTAGACAAAAATTTATTAAAACTTCTAGCAAGAAGAAGTACAGCAGAATACAGCAGAAATAGTTCGACAATTAAATTCCTTCAGAAGCATACTAGATCTTAAGTTTTATGGATTATTATAAGTTTCAAAATAGTCTTTCAACCCAACACAGTTTATTATATCCAACAGCAATTTGTACATAAAAATAAGGTCATTTGTATCATGTACTGACTTCAATGAAGGTGTTTTAAGTAGATTTGCAATTTTAGAATAATCATGCGTGTTTGTTAAATGTGCTTTAAATTCTGCATAAGTAAAGAAAATGTATTGTATTCTTTCAAATATTTTTATATTTAAATTTGTACGAGACCAAACAACTGTACATCAATTTTGTTTTACCTAAAGAATTATATAGTAGTTTTAATAGATTTAAATTCTGTGGTATTTCTTTCTTTAATGAGGTATTAATAATAAAATTAACATTGTTATAAAAAATCAGTTTATTATTTATAATTACTGCCAAGTCGCTTTTGGTAGTAACATTTTTGAAACTATTATTATCTAGTACACTACAGACTGGAAAAATATGTAGTATGAAAAGTCAAAATATGTTCATAAATATTTAAATGAAAACATATAAATGTAATAAATATGTAAAATTGGATATATATAATATTAAAATGCATTAATTATAAAACACATTTTCCTAATACGAAATTACATTTATTAAAAATGTCCTAAACAAATTTTAAAAATGATACAAACATTTTAAAAATCATTTGAAGAACACAAGTTGATGCACACTTTGTACCTAACAACTTTCCCGTCTACAGTACCAAGGGGACTTCATCTATTGCACACACTGCACAACAGTAGTTTAGCAGTCACACTAGAAGTAATAGAAGCCCTCGTACAAAAAGGGATATCTACGACCAGCAAACAATCACTACTCCTGCATGCAGTATTTTCATTGAAGTGTTGCACATCGGCGATCACCAAAGTTGCTTGGAAATTAAAGTTGAAGATCCTGAAACCCAGCTTCAGTGTTACTTTTCACACCAAGAGTTCAAAATGATCTCGATTGCTGATGCCACTGAGATATCTAAAGCAAGCTCGCCGGACTGTAAGGACATCGTGTCTTAACATAGCTCAACTCGATTCAACAGTAATAATGTAGGCAAAAAATCTGTTTTGAAAATACTTCTTGTCTATAATAGTTCTATGTGCAACATTAGAAAATTGAAGGAATAAAAAATATTTTGTGAAAATACCAAATTATGTAAAATATGTGATCTAGTACTAAATATGTAAAAATATGTCAAGAAAAGATTGGATATTGTGTTTAGACAGCCATGATTTGCTCAGATTACAATTTTGAGAACGGTAAGTAGAAAGACAAAAAATGTAATTACATAAAAATTCAGTCTCTAATAATTACTATCAACCTCATTTCAACCACGATTGCAACAAAGTTTACATTTATTGATATTAAGATTTAAGGAGTTATCCAAACACCACAAATTCAATCTATCCAAGTCTTCCTGCAGTCGAAAGAAATCTGTTTGTTCAGAGATCACTGACTAAAATTTACAGTCCTCCACGAAAAGACTAAAATTAGAATATTGAAAAACTTCACGTATATCATTGATGAATACCAAAAAGAGCCATGGGCCCAGATGTGCCCTACAGGACCCAACATGTTACTGATATCGTATTAGATTTAAGTGATTTATATACTTAAATACGTGTTTCCAATCTGTCAAATAACTCTCAATCCATCTCAATAGCGTAGAATAAATTTAATTATTTTAGCTTGTATATTAGTTTGTTGATGTCAACACTGTCGAATGCTTTTGCAAAATTGATGTATAGGACATCAACCTGTAAGCCCTAATGTAGCGCATTAACAACATTGTAAGTGTAAATCAAGAGATTCTTTAAGAGTACGCCTTCCAAACAAAAAACAACGCTGCTGCTCAATAATCTTGCTCTCAAAAACCTTAGCTGCACAATAATATACTGATGGTTTGGTAATTAGTTAACAAATTTCTCTTTTTATTCCCTACTTTCCTTTTTATAAACAGGTGTTATGAAACAAATTTTCCAACAAATGGGAAATGTAAAAGTCTCCAATGATTTCTCAAATATGATAGAAAGGGGAACAGTAAAAGCATGAGCAGTCTATATGAATCCCCTAAGGAATACCATCCAGTCCCATACTATATGCGTTTTTCAATTGCAGTAATTTTGTCAAAGTAGTTGGCACCGACACGTCAATATCAAGCTTATTTTCATTACATTTCAAAAATGAATATTATCTTGATGAGTTATTTGACAATTAGGTTGACAAAAAACAAGAATGGGTATATTTGGCTAATAAATTAACTACATCATCACTAATACTTGTTTCAATTCCGTCTAGTGACACTGAACTGGGTCAAGAAGTCATTTGTCATTATTCAGAAATACTTTAGAAACTCAAGTCATGTATTTCAGTTCTAGATTTTGTTGTACAGTCAAAGTAATAATGTGCAAATCATAATGAATAAGACAATCGCACATACAGCAAATGGCATATTTGGAACTTGGATTAACCACCGACTTGCAAATACCACAAATTTTATGGCTTATCTCAAATAAACTTTTTAACGGAAGAAACATATATGAGTGAATAAAATTTAATCAGAAAAATGTTTGATCAAATGATTTTGCTTATAATATGACCTACGTGTATATAGCAATAACACTGTCTCTAATATTCACATAATTTCGTTATAAACAAATGCTATACACCATGTGCGATAAAGATCTTCATAAGCTTAACTCTTCTTTCATAATTAATCACATGCCATCTTGTTCCGTCATCAGATGAACATAGCCGACATAGCAGTTGGTGTAACTCGCACAACGTTTCTTGAGATGATGGTGTTCCATGGAGAAGTTGTCTCACATGTTTCGCAGATGGGGGCAGTTCATCTTGCAGGAGGAAACCATACGATAAGAGGCAGTTGTTGATTCGAAGACGCGTGAAAATTATTTCCTCATGCCTAACAGTAAGAGAAGAACACCACGGCTTTACAGAATCGTTTGTTACTCTTAATTTAAAAGTGGCATTGTGCCACCGTCTCCCCTTTCTCTGCACGGAGCATAAAAATGTCTTCAAATCTGCAGATGGGTCAGTGGGAATGAGAAAGACAAGAGTTCTGAATTGCTTAAGTAATGGGGAGGTGGAGATGGTGGTTCTTCCCCCGCTGAATGGAGTGATCTGGCACCAACCTACATATTGGCGAGCGGGGTTTTCCCCAAGCAGGTATCTCCCACCAGCAGGGCACCAGCCCAACTGAGATAAGCTCTTAAGCTCCTGATCGGTCCCTGGGCATGAGTGGTAGTGTAGTGCATGCAAGTGTAAATGTGTGTAAGTAATAGACGAGGATAGGATAAGGAAGAGGAAGGAAAATTTGTGTGTGGTCTGTGGCTAGTTTGTTAGGGTACTGCTGTGGCATTCACTTGGTATTGATCAGATGAACCAAGGATAAAACCATTGGATAAAATCAAATATTGTTGGTATTAATATTATGAATAAAATGGTCTACTGTTGAAAAGGAATATATTAAATTTTTTAAAGATGCTATTGAACTGTGTAAAATATAACCTGTCATGTCTATTGAATGTGTAAAACGTCATAATACTGGCAAACAAACAGGATATTGTTATTGGGGAAATGGATAAAAATTGTGTCTACTCCTAGATGTTACTGTGACATACAAACATAATATTGCAATCACGGAGGCAAAGAAACATCTAATATATGCTATAATAATAAATTCTTACTGTGAAAGGAGTTTTGTATGACTTTCCTCAATGCCCCTTTTAAACAGGAAACTGTTCGTTCATAATATTAATAACAATAATATTTGATTTTATCCATTTGTAATATAGTTGTTCAAAATCAAAACAATTTTTAAAAAGTACCGTATGATACAAAAAAGCTCATTAAGACAGAAAACAAGCAGAGCAGACAGTTTTACTGAACACAGTCATGAAGGTTCTGATATACCCACAGATTCCAAGCCTTTTATGATATCAAAGTGCAGTTTTCTTTCTACGACACATATCATACAGCATGTAATATGCTTTAGTTCGAAATATAATTTTTGAAGAAATTGAATAATCTTTGATTTTTAAACCAAACTGTATTATTTTTTCACCCGCTATGGTTGGTTAAGAAAAGGTGACTACAACAATGATATATTATTTTTAATGATTTAAAAGTAATATAGAGCAAGAACAAAAAGTTTTGAAATATTTGAGATTTTACACATAATCTTAACAACTTTTAGCAGTACTTGCACTAGCCTGCTTAGAGGTGAAGTGGCCACGATGGCATCAAACCCCTCTCCCTGACCAACTCTCAACAAATGGCAGCAGCAAATGCACTGCTCTGAGACACTAAGGCTGTACAAATCCGTGATTCCAGACGTATTGTGCTGCAATAACTGACAATTTGGGGGAATTTTTGAATAATACATCCAGTGCATATGAGCAGCTGAAATTTTGTGCGAGTATATTCATGTAAAATCATTAAGTATCAGTTCACATTCTTGAGAACCAACTCCTTTCTTGTAAATGATATTAAAGAATTGAAGAGAGAGGCCCCTTGACCTTCCAATAAATATTATTAATAAATTTCAAACTTACTTGTAGATATCTTCTCTGATTCAGCATTATCAGCATCATGCCATGCACTGACATGCATGTAGCTTCGCATTATGACCCATAAGGCTTTGCACAAATCTAACAGACAGGGTATCAAACTGTCAGATGTAATAAACTGAAAATAAAGGCATATTAAATATTTTCTTCTACAGTACCAAACAATGGTAAATTAATTTTAAAAACATCCAATGTTAAACATTATACACATTTATTCTTATTTGTTCTGCATGGGATGCACGGTTAAATGTTTATAGTAAAATGGTCTAATTGCACTTAATTCTAACAGGAAAAGAATCCTACGAGAATGTGGTGTTGAACTATAATAAGTCTAATGATTAAACATCTACAGCTAAAATGTCTACCATAAAAAATTTCCTATTAACTAAAATTACCAGCCAAATACCAGTTAAAATGTTAAGTAACATAAAGTAATGAAAACTAAAACTCATAATTACCAACGTTGGCAATCTGAAATTCACAGGAGGAATACACTAGCTGACAGAAGGCAACTAGCCACGAAATCACCAAATTGAATATCAAGAGCTATTGTGCAAGAAAACTTGCAATCACTAGTTCAAGCTTTCTTCTAACAAAACAACACTAGAAGAGTAAATTAATAGCAGAATGAAACATGGACACTTATCATAAACTAGTGCTAACTTGGAATATAATGTATCCCTTCAATGTCACCACAGGATGTTTACAAATCAGGCCTCAACATTCTTGACCAATTCCTAGTTTTTGCTACAGATGAAACTTCAAGACTTCTGTCACTTGACTACATTATTTTAATAGATGGTACATTCCCAGAAAATCCTTCCTTATTTTCAATTGAATACCCATGGAGGTTCTGCATATGTTTAACAGAAACGAAGAGACATTGACACACTCAACAAATTTAAAACATTTGAAGAATGTAGGAGCAAGAAAGCCTGTAAATACTGAGGTGTATAAAATATATATTCCTAATAAAATATGGATTTTTAATTTTTCCTTTACCAAAAGCAGGGCCTAACAAAGTTTTTTACATAGACCTTTAATGAATAAGATGAATTTGCATACTAGTGCTAGAAGTGCACATTAATTACCTTTAACCGTAAACCTTTTATAGTACACAAACCGTCTTTTGAATATTGCTTATGAACATTCAGTACAGCATCTACCTAACATGGTACCTCCTACAGTATGGTACAACCAATGCTTACCCATAGTAATAATCAAATAGCGAAAGTCTCATTTCAAATACTGTACAATATGACAGTGTTCAATCCCACACGCCATTAAAGAATTAGTCAAGCTTTTAAAATTTGAGGGCAAAATCTTGATACAATTGTGCCACAAGAAACTGACCCCAGGGCATTAAATAATTTGATTTTTACATTAGTCGAATGATTAATCCATTAGTTAAGGAATAAATCACAAAAAACTTAGCACACATGCTACATTATCACTACTAAATGCATTAAATAAGTGTTTTACATACCAACAGTTCTACACCCAATTAAACATTCTCAGAAATTATTACCATGCAGAATTAATATGATAAAAATCATTCTATAGCAATCATTCATACATTTAAGTTTATTTAAACTGAAAAGGAATGCATTATGATCTATGAGGTCACGAGGAGTAAATTACTTCTTTTACACATAAGTGTTTATTCAAACCGAAGAGACTTGCACTAGTGACTTTCACATCTCCATGATAAATTTATTCCTAGAAAATCGAAGTTTTCATCCTATGCAATGTCAGAAGATACCTAAGCAACGGTGTTAAAATTCAAGCTTCCTGTTAAGAATGGGAGTGTGGAATAAACACATCTTGTGTAATCTTTAAGGAATTCTAGATGCATACCATGGTTAACTGTGTACAACTAATGGTAAAAATAATGCCTGCAATGTATGGGGAGGACACGGAAAATTTAAAAAAAAGGGGGGGTTCATAATTTGCACCATTTTATTCTGTGTTCTCCTGAAGATACAGTGAAATCTCTGTTGGAAAAGTCTGTTGTCAAATAATAATAATAAATAATGCAGAAAATATCTGGTTTTTTTCCACCATTTAATAAAAATTCCTGTTCAAAAACTGATATGACTGTATATAAGATTTTTGAGCTGATTTGCATTAATGAAGGTTTAAGTGTTAGATATTAAAAAATTCAGTCTTGTAAGTAAAATCGTTTTTGAGATGTGTTCCTAAAAATTATAAAATTAACTTGGGCAAGATAGGGATGTCCTTCTCCCCTTAATGCAGATATGTCTGGTAAATGGTTCATTTAGATCCACACATGCAACAAGATGTGTTTTTTTCTTGAACAGTTCCTATTCTTGCTCTTTTCCATCCATGGGATCTCTATGATTTAACATCGAGTGAAATATACTGAGAATCAAAGAGCTTAATAAAATATCACACGAGTTGGATAAGGAATCAATTGTTAACTAAAAATTATGCTACTTTCAATGAAATGGATAAAAACTGCATTTCTGTTGCAAGTGAAGAAATTGAAGTTCATTAACGTTCAATAAAATTTATTTTCCTCACTAAAATAAAAATAAAACGAAATGTGGTATCTAACTGACCCATCCACGAAGAGTGTGACAGCAAAGTAAAATTAACAAGAGGTTCAAATAACATGGAAAGAAATTTCCCACAGCTTACTTTGCACAACTGCTGGTATTGTTTTTTGTGTCCGTCACCAGCAAGAACTCCACTTAGTTCAACATGTCCATAAACAACATTGAAGGCTGCTGTATGTATTGCAGATGTGAAATGCATTAGAAGATGATCCATTGCAGGTTGGGTTTTGCCAAGTAGTCTGTATGCTTCCTGAATTTTGCTGTAATGTTCACTGTCAAAACCATTGCATACCTTTAAAAAAGTAAAATTAGTTATACTGGTCTCTTCCAATGGATCTTATTAATGAAATTTAACTTCCTGGTCCTCATAACAAGAAAAATGTTCACCTTTGCAAGCGCTTCATCTAACTGCTGTTCTGCCATTACTAAGGTGTCTTGAAGTTTGCCACTTAGGGCAACAACACAGGTGAAATGCCTGTAGGTGGAAGCAGCTTGTTGACATTCTTGAAGTAGTGATATTGCACCATGATAATTCCCTTCTCCAAGCAATTCTTGAAGCTGTTCTTCCATTCTTTGCTGCAATTCCCAATACAGAAAGTATTCTTATCTACAAAACAATTTATCAAATCTTTATCATTTTAACTACATTATTATACAATTATAGTATTTAAACTCTGATGAATTGAAATCTCAGAGAAATGCAAATACAGGATGGCCACTCATTACCTGGAACAAATTTCCCTAACTTATCCTGGTTTTCCAGTGTTATTTTCAAAAATTTCTTTCCTTATTTTTTCAGAATACGATTTGTAATCTCACACCAATTAAAAAAATATTAAAGTTACCCTGATACTAATTGGTCAGCTCGCTGATTTTGCTGAAACGAAGTACAAATTAACAAATTCTTCTCACCAAATAAAAATTGAGAAAAAAATTATGTTTGTTGTAGTAATGCTGTATTAATGTTTTTAAAGAATAATATTTAGTTTTATAATATCCTCAAAATTTTCCTTCACTTCTAACGTTTCTCCTACAAATCCCAATTTTTCCCTGTTTTTCCAGAAAGTGGCCACCATGAATTACCACTAACTTGGGCTACCTCAAAAAAGAAAAGAATTATTTCAAAAAGTAATTTCGGATTTTATTTTAATATTGTGCCCACATTGACAGTTATACTCACCAGAGTCTTAATATTGTTTAAATTATGAAGAAGGCCCTGAACAACTTGACGTTTTTGATAATTAGCAAGTATGCCAAGACTTGCTGTAGTGAATTGGCGTTTGGCCAAATTTAGGCTGGTTCGTCCCTCCCGACAAATGCGCAATGCCATGTTTAATTCATTGTGAATGTCAGCGAACCTAATAAAAAGTTCATCACAATAATAAAAGTTAAAAGGTAATGCTGACTTAAACTATACAGTAGGTATGTATTCACCTTTCAAATTCTTCTTGGCAGGCTTCTTCCTTTTGCTGTATTAACTGTAGAACTTTCCGGGACACAACAGAATGTTGTTGCTTTAACAACTCTAAATCTTTCATAATAGCTGCAGTGTCCAACACTTCAGGAAGTTTCTACACACAAAACAATATAACAGTTACATGAGGCTATATTATATGCTTCCTCCCAAAAAATTAGTGAACACACTAATCACCTTCAACTCATGTTCTGAAGCATCAAAACCTTCACTACTGAAATAAATAGGGTTTATACTGTTCAATATTTGCTCAGCAACAACAGGATCAGGCTTCCTCATGACAGGTCTACGATATTCCAAAATTGCAGGATGAACTAGAGGTCCTGATCCCTCTGCCAAAAATTTTGATGAGCCATCATCACTCGGAGATGTAAGTGGACTTTTTGAGCTATTCTGTGGAACAATTATATTGTTAACATTAAAATTCATACACAAGAAAGTAAAAATGTAAACAGTAAGGAACCATAGACCGTCCATTCTGAATGATTATTACATTACAGAAGAATACAATCGTATTCCAAGAATTGGGTGCTCTTACTAACCTGTTTATTTATGAATTTATTGCTCAGGCTGCTAAAGAATTTATCCATTATTTAAAAAAGTCTAACAAATTGGTGCGACAACTAATCTGCTGCAATTGCACGAAGATCTTAATTAATATTGGGAGAGCCCTAGCACCCAAATACACCGAAAAGGCACTATTTTCACATGATTCAACCTTAAATGTTCAAACTAACCTAGACCTAATACAATGTTAAAAAGATATTTAATCCACAAAACTTCTGCCTTAAAACAGCAGTTACAATTCGTGCACTTTCCAATCATCATAGATCTCACGTCTCCGAAGTATTTGACAACTCGCAAACAACAAACAACCCCTGCGCCGCCATGAGACCGACCGAACCACCGAACCCGCGCTGCAGATGCGTCATGGAACAACCTAGACTCCAATTTAAATGTAGTGTCTTTAAACTTTTGATTAGTTAGACTCTGTTATCCAATCGAAAGCTTTGTTATGTGTATGTTTTGTACTGAAAATGTTGATTGGGAAAACGGGTCCCAGCTGATCGAGAGTCAAAAAACTCTATGATCAAATTGAATTTTTATTTTATATTATTATTATTATTATTATTATTATTATTATTATTATTATTATTATTATTATTATTATTATTATTATTTATTCTCGGGGGTTTCTCACCCGGGGTTCATGGTTTGAGGTGCCTCTAGGCATACCACATTCCTAGCTTTACATATTGAGGACTGCTCGAACAATCCGGCAGGTTTCAAGAATGACTGACTTTTGAGCTTTTGGGATAATTTTGTGAGGAGGAAGACCTACTTTTTCTAAACAATATTTTAGATTTTTGTTAACCAGACCTGTAGCTGTTATTACAATAATAATTTATAATTATTTCAACAGACTCAAGTTTGTGTATTTCCTTATATTCTATTGATAGGGGAATGTATTTTGAGATTTTTTCTGTTACAGCCTTATTGATGTGATCAATTTATTTTTATTTTTTTTATTTATTTTACGTCAAAAAAACAGTTAAAAACTGCGTATGACGTGCTATGGGGAAAAGTGAATTGTGTGCACATTTTCAAAATTCTGCGATCCCTACACCAAGTCATCACTTAAATTTTGAATTTTTGAAAGGGAGAAAAAAAACAAAAAACTCCCATGTAATAAAACCTATTTTCAAGGATAAACAAGCAATAAATTTTGAATTTTGAAAGGGAGAAAAAAAACTCCCATGTAATAAAATCCATTTTCAAGGATAAATAAGCAATAAATTTTGAATTTTGAAAGGAGAAAAACAACAAAAAACTCCCATGTAATAAAATCTATTTTCAAAGAAAATAAGCAATAAATTTTGGCTCTTATTACTTCCTGCCGCGACAACATGGAAACGATAATTTGAATAATTGTATTTCCCACTGAATTCTAGAAGACGTGCACAAATGTATCATAATTTGTTAAAATTTTAAAATTAATGTTCCTTTTCTTGTGATGCTCAGTATAGTCTCTAATTGTATAGAAACAGTTATGCAGCAGAAACGATTTCACTTGGGATTTAAACTTTTCTATTGAATTTAATCGTTTAATGTCATCTGGCAAAGTGTTGTAAAATAATGTACGTGTATTGTATGTGAATTTTTGTAATGAGCTGTTGATACTGTCACCTGATGAATATGATTTCTACGCCGAGTGTTATAGTAATAGACTTCGGCATTTTCTGAAAATATATTCCCGCCCTTGAGCAAGTCATTTTTACAAAAACCACTGATTCGTAAATAAAAAGACACGGTAATGGTAAAATTCCTAGATTAATGAAGAGAGGCTTACATGAATCACGTGGGTGGGATTTGGTTATTATTCGTACAATTCGTTTTGTAATCTAAAAGTCTGGGAGCTATAAGATGTATTTCCCAGAATATTATGCCATATCTCAGGCGGGAATGAGCATTCGCGAAGTATACACAACGAGCAGTATGAAGGCTGACTGAATTTGCAAGAATTCTGAACGCGTAGCATAATGAACTTAATTTTGTGTTCAATTCATTTAAATGGACGTTCCATTTAAGGTTTGACTGAATTGAGAGACCTAAAAATTTTGTTGCCTTAACATCAGTCAATGGTACACTGTTCATTTTCAATGGAGCACAGAATTGTTTATTTGAAATGGAAAACTGCATTAAAACCGTTTTCTTTTCGTTTACTATTAATTTGTTATTTCGGAACCAATTTGAAACATCTGATATTGTACTATTTACGGTTTCTTTATTGCAAAGGATGTTCGTATCATCCGCAAAGAGATCAATGATGAATGCTTTCTTTTCCTATACGTTATGTAGTAGAATGTCTGGTTTATTTGCCGGGATCGTTTTATCAGTATGTATACGGGTATGTATATCAGGTCGTAATACATTTTGAACTGTTTACTTTCTATGACGGATTTGGCTTTGTATTCATAATAAGGGATGATTTCCTCTTCTGCCAGTAGAGCATGTTTGGTTGCCAGTACTATGTTTACAATATTTGCAGTTAGGTTGTGTCGATGTAGATACTCCGGGTTGGCGAGGTTTGTGCACCCAGTGATGAGATGGTCTATTGTCTCTGATAATCGATGACATACTCTGCATTCGTCATTAACTTCTAGTTTTTCAATAATTCTTTTGTAGTTATTTGTTGAAATAACTTGGTCATGTATTGCTTGAATGAAACACTCAGTCTCTCCAAATAGAGCCCCATCTCTGAGCTATCGCACTGAGGCGTCGTAGTCGGCATTTTCTAGAGCATGGGGAAATCTACCATGGAGAGGTTTGAACTTCCATACCTGTAATCTTTCCTTGACTGACGTGATATGGTAGTCTGCATTGTTGCTCAGATTTAAGGGAGTATAGCCTTTGTCACATACTACTACTGCTTTATGTAGAGGCGACAGTTCAGATTGAGAGTTGAAGTATTTTTTTAGACTTGTTACCTGGCGGTTGCATAATGCTTTCAGATCTAGTAGACTACGACCACCAGTTTTCCTAGGAATGTAGAAGCGTTCAATTGCTGATTTAGGGTGATGCATTCTGCACTTAGTGCGTACCATTCTGTTTAGGTTATCAAGATCCGTTTGTGACCAACTGACTATTCCAAAGGAATGTCAGCATAGGGATGCTCCAGGAAAATATAGCTTTTACTTTATTCTTTGAAATCAGCTCTGTTTCTAGGATTTTCCGAAAACGGAGTCTAAATATATTTTCTAGCTGCTGCTTGCTGTCTCTGTGATTAATCATTATATTTTGGTTGAAACCTAAATACTTGTAACTGTCATGTGTCTGTAATTGTTCTATTGGACTAAACTCTGCAAAACTGTTTAGTGTGGTTGAGTATTCGGCTTTTCCTCCTTTGACTTGTCTGTTCCAAAAGTAAGTCATGTGTATGTCTTTGCTGAATTGTGATGTGATCTCCAACAGTCTGCTTAACTCATTCCTGTCTTTTGCAAATAATTTTAAGTCGTCCATATAGAACAGGTGGTTAATTATGTGAAGGGTTTTCTTTCCATCCGTGAGTTTGTCATCCAGACTAGATTGATTCAGCATATACGACAAAGGATTAATTGCTAAGCAAAACCAAAGTTGACTTAATGTGTCGCCTTGAAAAATACCGCGCCGGATAGGTATTTGTTTGGATCTTATTATTTTATTATCTGTTTTCAACTCCAATTGAGTACGCCAGTTGATCATTAGGTTTTTAAGTAGCTCAATAATTTTTGGATGAATTTTATAAATTTCCAGCATTTTTAAGAGCCAATCATGAGGAACTGAGTCGTAAGCTTTTTGGTAGTCAATCCAGCTGACCGCTAGATTTCTCTTCTTCTTTTTTGCTTGACCAGTCACAATCATATCTATGATCAGTTGTTCTTTGCATCCCTGGGTACCCTTCCGGCATCCCTTTTGTTCTTCTTCCAGAATTCTTTCAGAATTGATATGTTGGGTTACTTTGTGAGCAATTGCAGCAGATATGATTTTATAAAGGGTATTAAGGCAGGTGAGCGGCCGATAATTTTTGGGGTTGGTGGTTTCAGAATTCTTGTGTTTTAGGTAGGAGACTGCCTGACTAAGAAATAAAGGTATCTCAGTTGGATTGTCAAACGCCTGATTAAGGATGCCAATGAGTGGTGTGTGCAGGGACGAAAAGTACTTCCACCAGAAATTTTGAATTCCATATGGACCGGCAGATTTCCAGATATGGAGGTTTCGTAATATGTTTCAAGTCCTCCTGTGTAACTGTTGATCTTTCCATGTTCTTGGAAAATCTTAATGATTCGTTTCGCAACCGTGATGCTTGAGTGTTATAGTTAACAGGTTGTGACCAGAGTGTACTCCAGAATTGTTCAATTGACTCCAGGGAAGGCGATTCACTGATTGTAACTTTTGGAGATAGTGCGTGGTAGAACTGCTTCTGATTGAGGCTAACGCTTCTATTTTCTACTTTCCTTTTATTAGAAATGTACCGACGGAGCCTTTTCCCCAGTGCTGCAACTTTCTGTTTCAAAGTATTGATATGGACATCTAATTTGCACTCGAAATCTTCGTCTCTAATTCTGATTCTTTGACCTTTCAGTATTTTGTGGACACTGTCTTTCAGGCGTTGTTTGCATTTTTCCCGCCTATCTCTCCAAACAACTAATTTAGTAAGGTCATTTCTAAACCGTCTTATTTTGTTTTCTAGCCTCGTCTTCCATTTCGGGGTCTTTGTTTCATTTTTACCTGAACCGTTATTGGTTTTGGGTATTACATTTTGCGTTGTAAGGATAGTAACAGCAGCACAGTATGCATGTAGTTGTACAGCTTCAAATGTCTCTATACATTTTTCTGCAAGTATATTATTAATGATGTCAAGAAGTTGAAATGTGGTTTGGTTAGGGCGCATTCTTGGTAGAGGGTTTCGACAGTTGGGATCTGTGCCAAAAAGTACATTGAGATTTTTCTCCAATTTTCTTCTGATTTCAACTACTTGTTCTGTGTTTTCTGTCTCTTTATCTGCTGAAGGGTCATTTGTACAGTTGTCATGAGTACAGCTTCTGGGATGGTGGTATATAAAGCGAGTCATTTGTACTCTCATAGATTATTCTATAGCGTCGGTGTCTGTCTTAGTCCATTTCACAACACCCGTAGAGTATGTGAGTACTGGTATAGGGTAGGTGTTAATTGCAGTAGAAAGGTTTTTTGAGTTGAGATAGGTCTTCAGAACTGCATTTAGTCTGCGCTCAAACTCTGCTTTCAGTACCTCTTTTATTTTTGTGTGAGGTATCGTTAGGCTTTGCTGAATTCGAAGATATTTGTAAAATTCATTCGCGTTTACGTCTGTTATAGTCTCTTTGGTTACTATCTCGTATTCAATGTCAGTTGTGAGCTTTCCATTTCTCACACTTTGCATCTCACATTTATCTATTCCAAGTTGCATCCCTATGTCATTAGAAAACATTTCAGTGATTTCTAATATTTTCTTCAATCCATGTTTTGAACAAGAGTACAGTTTGATATCATCCATATAAGCAAGACGAGTTACCTTATATTTTTAATGCCTTTTAGTTCGAATCCTGATCCATTCTTTTCCAGCAAAGTTGATTATGGGTTCATTGATAAACAGAACCAAAAGGACTTAAACTGTCTCCCTGGAAGATTCCACTTTTGATGTCTAGTGTCCTGGTAATCACTGTCTTGGAGTTAGTGGTGATATGTACCGTGGTTCATACCAGTCAAACCATTTGTTCATGATGGTTTTAAGAAAATGCACAATTACGGGATTTATCCTGTATGTTGTTAGGGTTTATTATTATTATTATTATTATTATTATTATTATTATTATCGAGGCGGGGGAAATGCTTTATGCACCATAAGGTTTTGAAACCCTGTGTGTGGGACTCTCTGAGTTGGTCTACCCCCTAAAACCCCCTCCATTCCAGCCTGAATGTCTTAGCAGTTGTGGCATTTCATCTTGCCAGACTGGCTCGGTGATCTCTAAGATCTTTCTAATCCGATCCCCTGAGGGATTCTTCTGTCTTCATTACTCTTTTCACGTAGTTATGAATTTTTGCCCACTTTTCTTCTTTTTCTAGCATTTCTTCTACTATGTTGTTTGGTGACATCTCCTTTCCAATGTGGGTGTTGGTTATTTCTTTGTCTACTTCAAAATCTCAGCAGTAAAAGATCCTTGACACTGTAACCACATGTCATTTCTTCTACAATACTCCAATTATCTCCATATATAATACTTCTCTCACTTAGTCTCCTTTGAGATTCTTCAGATAGTCTGGGATATTCCGCCTTTCTAATGCCTCTTTTACATCTTCCCAACACAAGAAGTTGAATGCGTTCCGAATGTCTATTGTTATAAGGGCGCAAAATCCTTTCTTGCTGCCGCTATCTTCTCTTGCCGTTTTTGCCAGTTCTACTGATAGCGTTCTACAGTTCCCTGATAGCGTCGATCGTCGATCTGCCTTTTCGGAACAAACTGGTTATGAGCCAAACTGTCCTGTTCTATCATGTGCTTCTCCAAGCGCTGAAGAATCAGGCCTTCCAGTATTTTGCCCATGGTATCCAGAAGGCAGATGGGGCTGTACGACGATGCACTATGCACCGGCTTGAGATCCTTCCTTAATTGTACAAACTTCTGACGCTTCCAATCTTTGACAAAGCCTCCATATTTCATACACGCATTGAAGAGTTCTAATAGAAAGTCTGTAATGACTACTTTCAGTACCTCGTTCGATATCCCGTCCAACCCAGGTGCCTTGCATGCTTTCAGACATTTGCCAACTTCTTGAAGTTCACGAGTCGTGAACATGTCTGTCTCTACCGCTTTGTCGTAGCTGTTCGTTTCCTTTTTGGACGTTTAGGAAATAGATGCCTAATTATTTCTTCAGTCCACGTTTTATCATTTAGAACTGGGATATTCCGCCTCCCATTCAACTTCCTCATAACAATTTTATAAGGCAAGCCCCATGGGTCGTTTTCGATTTCTAATAGCAAGTTTCTGCAGCACATATCCTTTCTTCTTCTTATTGCGCGGTTGAGTTCCTTCCTCTTCCGCTTGTAATCCCTTCTCAGATGTTCATCCCCCTATGCTCTCGTACATATTCTTCTGGCCGCTACACAATCACTCCTTAGGAGGGTTATTTCGTGTGTCCACCAATATTTTGGTCCCCCACGATAACTGCCGGCTGTCTATAGGGGCATCGATAGGTTGCAGGCCCTCTGAATTATTCCGTGCCCTGTCTGCCATACTATTTATTGTTTGGGGTTGAATTCCCCACCGTAGTTCTTGTGTGTACCTGGATTCTGTCAGGGATCTTTTCAGGTTCTCTTCTTTAAGCTTCCGAGCATTCCATGCCGGCTTTGGACAGTTTTTTCGCCTTCTTTAAAACGAGTGTTTGAAGAACTGACTTCCTACAACCCTAAACGATATATAGTTGTGGTCACTTAGGGATTCCTCCTCTAGGACTTCCCTTTCTTCAATGTGACCTGCTAACTGCTGGTTTGCGATAGGTCAATTATTGACTTGGCGTCTCCGCGGGTGGGGCGATAGAAACTTTGGTTCGTAGAAGTATTGTTTGGTTTATTAGTTTTTCTTGTTGGGTTGAAGTTGGTTCTTTTGGGGAATAAATGTTTGTTGATTTTACAAAAAGTAAAGCACTCAACTTGGGTTTGATTTTATCTGAATGATGTCTTGAAAGATGTTGGTTTTATTTTCTATCAGGTTCAAGAAAAATTAAATAAAGACTAATGTATTATCTGAAGATGCCCTCATCGTACAGGTCGAAATAAGCGTATTGACGTCCACGTACGGTGCGAAAAGGGCGGACGTCGATAATTGGCGATCTGGAGAGGACATTATCGAGCATATTTAATTTTAAAGCGCCTTTCAAATAGGTTGAAGTGTCATTGACATGGAATATAGTAGTGTGGTGTCGTGAGGAATAGGTGATTGTGGTTAGGAACTCTGGATACGATTCTAATATTATATTTTGTCTATAACTTTGTTCTATCTGCGCCGAAATGAACGAACAGAGCGTAATATTGTAATCACGTGGTCCGTAGGCCAGGCGGATTAATCGGGAAGAAAGGCAAAGTAGGTACCAATCTGTCCGCGATCTTGCAGGACATGGTGACGTCTTTTACGCGTACAATGGAAGAAAATAATAGGAAGATGATTAAAGAATTTAAAACGATGCTGAGAGAGCAAATGAATGAAAAGAACCATGTTGCCAGAGGAAATAGAACAGAACCATGCAGTCACTCGGCGGAATGAGAGAGCAAATAAGTGCACAGAACCGGCGAGAGGAAATAAGCGGTCACTGCTTGGAAAGGAGATGAAACCGGTCGAATGTCAGATGAAAGTTTCGAAAGAAAGAAGTCGAACTAAAAACAGGTTAGGTTAATCTGTCGAGTCAATGTGTATCTGGGCTTGCTTTGTGACGGACGTTAATAAATACATTTACTTCGCTTATTAAAGATTACAAATAAAAGAAAGTTTATACAAATAAATTAACACTTCTTATCGACCGACTTCAGGAAGACACACTTCCAAATGAGGTTGCATACAAGAGACCAGAAATACGCTGGATTCGTCTACCACGGACGAATGTCTTTCAACGCATCCTATTTGGATTGCGCAAGAGTGGCACCGCGTTGGTTCAATGTTTGGACGAAATCATGAACAATGCTGGGCTACGAGACATCACTATTTATGTGGACGACGTCGTCCTCCATTCTTCTAATTTTGAACGTCATCTTGAAGCATTGGAAGAATTATTACGACTACTGATTAAGAATAACGTAGAGTTAAATCTCGATAAATCTCATTTTTTAGTGCCACGAATAAAATTTCTCGGGTACGGAATAACAAAAGGAGGAATTAAAATGGATTGTATCGAAGAGATCAAAGCCATACCCTGACCGAAGAATATTAGACAACGGAAGAGAGTTTTGGGGTTTGTAACATTAGCCGGTTTGGTTGCAATTACGCGTTAACAATAGCTCTCTTATACCAACTATTACGGAAAAATAAAAAACAAGAGTGAACGGAATACCATCAGAAAGCCTTCGATGAACACAAAGACATGTTTTGCGGACATGAACGATTTCACATCCGGATTTCACCCAGACAATGAATCTGCTCGCCGATAGCAGAGATTTAGGTGTGAGAGCAATCTAGTACCAAATTATCAATGATGAAACGACAATCGTCATCGTGGTCAGCACTACACTGAAAGGACCGCAGGTGCGTTTTACGACGGCGGAAAAAGAAACCTATACCATTTTTTCGGCACTCACAAAATTAAAAACCTATCTGATGAGAAGTTTTGTCATCAAAATGGATCACAAAGCTTGAATATTTTTAAATCGATGCAACTGGCAAAACGATCGACTGATGAGGTGGACGCTGTGGCCCGAAGTTATCGCAGAGTGCTGAATGACACGAGTCTAAATTTATGAGTGAACAGTGGAGACGATCATTAAATGAGAAAGACATGTCCCTGGTATTCTCGTCGATTAGACACCCACAATCGAACCCCCGCGGAAGGGTGATGAAGGAGCTACCCAGATTGTTCAGCACATATTGCAGCCATAAACACGAGATTGGAGTGAGCTAATGCCGCACATCAAGAGGTGATTAAATTATGTGCCACACGAGAGCATAGGAATGAGCCCCTATGAAGCCCATTTGGGACGCCGGCCACCGCATGTCCTCGAGTATTTAGATCGGGAGGAGCTGACGGGCGAAGAGTGACCACCGACGGAACAGCAAATCGTGGAGAAATTATTAAATACAGCATACCAAAGGAACAGGAAAGTCAAAACAAAGACGTATGTCTTCTGAATAAATTAACGAATTATGTTACGAACTCCGAGGGTCTCAGTGCTAAAACTAAAATTTCTCAGAATTTTTGCACCTCTGAAAAGGGCTGTACACAATTAAGAGATTGGTGGCATCAAATGTAGTATAATTGGTGGACAACGATGATCAGATCATCGGGACGTATAACGTATTCAAACTCAAGCCCTGATAACCGAAGAATGAAGTGAAATAAAATGAAATAACTTAATGAAAAATTGCAAATAAATCTTACCAGTTGGCGGGCAATGAGCCGAAGCCGAATATTTGCCCCCCCCCCCCACGCATCAAGAACATAAGACAGAGAGTTGAAACGTTGTTTCAGGCGGTCCGCAAAGTAGAATATGGCGCGTTGGCGACGTCACTGGATGGCGTCGGCATCGGTCAAGTGGAGCGGAACCGACAGTGACTAATAATAAATTCGCAAGATAAGAAAAGGAACTAAATATCGCCATTGGCTTCCGAGCCAAAAGTGTGGGAAACAATTGCCAAGATTTTATTCCGTTGAAAGACGAGAGTCGGTCAAAATTTCCGAAAGAGAGCAGTCGGTTAGAATATTTGAAAAAGAGCGGTTGAAAAATCTGTTAGTTTTTCCGGAGAACAGTTGAAAAGTCTGCTGAAGTGGGAAGAATCGGAGTTATTTTCGAAGCATCATTAAGTGTTCATTTCGGCGTGTCACGGACCGTTCTATCCAGTTGTTACGTCATTTCGCAAACGAAAGAATCCTGGGTCGAATTCCAGTTTCCGACGTGGACAGAGAAGCCTTCAAGTTTAAAACAGGAAACGAGTGTGAAGGCGAGTCCGCTTCTTTAGTGATAAAATAGAATTGGACTGTGACGTGAACGGACGGAAGCGACGTAATGAAGAAGCGTACGACATGAGCCGAAGTAAAATGTTCCAAAGCTATTGCTGGCTATCATATTAAGCCGTCATCATTCACGCCGTCGAAACCCGCCGGATCATGGCCTACAATTATCACATCACCCACGCTATCACAGTTGCAGATCAGTCTCCAGAACATGCAGTTTTTGACCGTTGTCTACTAATGAGGTATTCGAAGCCGACGGCAACGCAAAAGTACTAGTTACAACCGAGAAGTTCCGAGCAGCGGTGGATCTACCCGAGGCTGCATCCATCTACGAGGCTATCCCGGTCGCCGACGCGTCGAGGTCTATGCAGCGCCGAGCCACTCTATCGCCGCGACGCGAGATCGCAAGGATCGCGAGCCGCCAACCGATGCCGGAGCCCAGCGTTGTTTACGCCCCGCCAGCAGCCCGCTGAGGTTGTTCAACCCCCCTCCCTTTCTCCGCTCGCACGTGTACTCCGCTTCTGCAGAAGAGTGAATACACGTGCGTAAGAAGGCATCAATGATACAAACTTGCATAATCAATTAACGAATAATAAATATGAGATGATAATTAAAGAACCTGTAATCTGTTTTCAAACCATTTAATGAATGAGTCAAAGCAAAATCGATGTTAAGTCGAGGAATTGTTGTAATAATGATTATGGTATTCAATTATTTCAATGAGTTATTCAATCAGTTAAACGCGTGGAATGATGGAGTTGATATTTGTTGAATTGATATTTGATATTTGTTAAATATCATCCACAAGTCAGTGGGAATTGTAAATATTTTAAAGACGTAGAATACTAATTTTGCGTAAATTTGGTAATGCCTACAATTTATCATAGGCAATGTTAACGTATGCACTAGCTGGTTAACTGGACTAAAAATATAGAACTAATCTCAAATGAGTGTCCCGTCGAGGTGGGTCGGTTCACGTCCTGACGGGGGGATGCAGGGAGGGCTCTCAAGTATTCCTTTCCTTCACAAGTCATTTTTCTTCTCCCCATTGTACATTCTTATTCTTCTATACCATCCTGTTCCCTTTCTTCTCCCTCTTCTATTTCACTGGCTCTCTCTGTATGCTGAACGCCCACCCGTGTGTTTTCCGTGCATGACGACCCGTGTCGAAGGGAATGTGTGTCCTGGTGGTTGATTTTTTCTAATGAAGAATACATGATTTTGTGTTACAGATCCACAGTAGTTCACAGTCAATCCACACAGTTCTTAGTCGTAACGTGTCTGTATTCTCCCAAACGTGCATTCCTAGTAGGAGCCTCCAAAGAATAATCTACTCGACAGGTCAGACGTCAGATCGGCAGTGAACCGTCGGACGTCGGAGATAACGGACGCCCACATAACTGACGCCGTTTCGTCGCGTTTCGCCAGAAATTAAAGTAAGTAAATTAAAGTAACATGACTTTTAACAATGATACATAATGCATTATTTACCATTTGGACTGTATAAATGAGTATAAACAACCTGGAACAACTATTGTACTACAGCTTCCGGGTCAATGACCCCCATCTCGATCAGGTTTTTCGTCCAGTTTCCCTGATCTATTGAACAAATGCTGAGATGGCCCCTTGTTTTGCTTCTGGACATAAATGTAGCTTCATTTTCTGTGCACGTCTTCTAGAATCCAGTGGTAAATACAATTATTCAAATTATCGTTTCTATGTTGTCGCGGCAGGAAGTAATAAGAGCCAAAATTTATTGCTTATTTATCCTTGAAAATAGATTTTATTACATGGAGTTTTTGTTTTTTTCTCCTTTCAAAATTTAAATAGTATATGACTTAGTGTAGGGATCACAGAATTTTGAAAATGTGCACACAATTCACTTTTCCCCATAGCACGTCATACGCCGTTTTTAACTGTCTTTTTGACGTAAAATAAATAAATAAAAAAATCAAACCCATATATATATATATATATATATAAATTCAGTACCGATATTGATCCTTTGCTCTACATACTTGATTTTTGACATATTTTACTTGTTTCATGTGAGTAGTTCTGTCCTGAGGATTATGAGTTGACAGCCATCTCTTATACAAAGATTCGTTTTCCCTTTACCAGTTCCAATTTTTCGTTCCACCAATAATTATTACATTTTTGAAGGTTTCTTTCTTCTTTTGCCTAAATAGCTGATTGAGGAAATCTTTATTTCAAATACACATACATATCTCACACTTAAATCAGTTTCTGCATTTGATTCAGCCAATTTGTCAATTTGTACAAGACTATTGTCGAATTATTATTAAAACTCCCTCAATTATATTTTTCAGGAAAAACCTTTCCCCTTTTCTTCAATATTATCATCTAAGCAAATTCTAGGAATAATGTACACGTGAAGTTTTTCCAGAAAGTGATCTGAATCGTATGTAACCCCTCTTTGTACTCTTACTTCATAAACGCACTTTATGAACGCACCTATTGGAATGGTAATATAATCAATTATTGATCTTAGATCCTTTTTGCTTAGAACCATGTGTATTTATGGATATATTTATGAGTCAATAATCCATTCATAATTCTCATTGAAAATTGTTTACATACTTCCTTCAACCTTTTACCGTTTTCATTAACACATTTTTCGTATGTAACAGTATTATTCGGACTCACGATCATCCAGTTAAATTATTTGACTTCACAAATGGAAGTTTCTGTTCACGTAAACTTCAGATTTCCCTGCGCACGTGGTTACAGAACTCCCTCAATTATTACTTTACTTCTATCACACTTGGAACTTTCACTGCCATATTGGATAAAATTTCATAACACTCATCGTTCGGCTGCCGTCATTTACTCACTCCCCTCCACCACGCTCGTCACGGTGCCATTCGCACCGCGAGGGACCGCCAAGTACCTCGGTCACCGGCGAACAACCACGATCCAAAGCTGCTCCGGAATTGTGTCGTGGCGCCTCGTCACTACGCTGCTCGAAATGTTCATGCTTCGGCCGCCACTGGTCTTCTCTCTTCATCCCTAGGCCTTCAGTCTTCTAAACACTCCTACATAAACGTGCGCCCTCTGAACGGATTTTCTTTCGTGTTTCGTTCTAATTATATTGATCACTGTTCTTCACTAGCTCTCACCAGATAGTCCTAATAGTCCACCAGAATCGCTGTTCTACCGTGTGCTATTTTTCCAGTCTTTCTCTTCACTCCCGACTTTTTTAAAAATGTCCAAAATTTTAAACTCTGTTCACTACCTCGTAGTAATTGTAACTGTTCAATAGTAGTTCCTTTGTTCTTACCTCACTATAAAATGTTCTAATTTATGATAGCACTTCGTCAAGAGGAATTTTCGCGTCTACCTATTACGTTCGCAATGTTTCTTCTAGAACGTTTCTCTTACGAATTACTCGTCTTACTCCAGAAAGAACTCCCATTCTACCTCAACGACCGCTTGACGAAGAAGGAATTTTACCTTAACCGCTAAAATCGGCAAATACTCCTGCTCAGCTGTGACCTGAGCTGACACTGTCGCACCCCCGAACTACAATGCGCCATTCTTTGCGCGGTAAATTGAATTTTCTCGTCTTCGTGCGCACACGCACACACATTCTCTCTCTCTCTCTCTCTCTCTCTATCTCTCTCTCTCTCTCTCTCTCTCTCTCTCTCTCTCAGTACACGCACCCGTTCCGTCTCCTCTCGAGTTCTTTATCTCATTGGTCTTCTCTCGTGCTGTTCGCACCTCTTCTCGCTCGCCGCGTTACCCTGACTCGTTCAGAACGGTGACACAAATAACAGTGACACAATTACATAACAGAATAATGCACTTCAAGTAGATGGTCACTAAAAACAAAATAAAATAAGGCAAAACAAAAAAAATTGGCGTCACCTTGACAGCCTGAACACACTTTCACCAATTACAATTTACAATTTGCTCATTTTTCTTTCTGAATTTTCATCTACCAAATTATTTTACTCTTAACTGCTAGCTTTTCCGTGCACGGCATTTAAATTGCATTTTACACTTGTTTTAAGGAATCCCGTTCACAGGTGTTAGCCTTGGGCGCACTCACTATAACACTGAACTTTAAAGAGAAACAAAAACAACAATACAACGTAACACACACGTTACCTAAATCTGACCCCTTTACATATCACAGAAAGCAATTACTTTTAACACAATACAATAAACTGACTTTTCCAAATAACATCAACTATACATCATGTGAAAATCATGAATTATTTAAGTAAAATTGTACAAGGTCAGGCCTCTTTGAATGAATTTAATGACACGTGCAGTAAATAAACTTGAAACTGCCACTCACATCATTCAGAATTCTTCTCCCACCTATTCTGGACTTTTCACCTTCTTTTAACACGAATTGTCGTGTATTTTTCGGCTATTCTCTTTCCCCAACTGAAACCTTGGGGATTTTCTGCCGCTCGCCCCACGTTGCCACTCGTCTTCGCTTGCTGTCCCACGACGTTACCAGTTTCCTTCGCTCGAACGCTGGACTCCGCTACGCTTACAATTTCCACACCCTTCTCCCGTTCTCTGGACTCGTACGATTCTCGTTCCTGACCAAATCTTTCTCACCTACGCTTCGCTCTTCCTATGGTCGTCCTTCTTCTTCTACCGCGCCTCGTACAAGTTCGTTCGCGCTTCCAGCCTCGAATAATTAATGTTGCTGAGGTTATGCTTTAAATGCTCGGCCGACCTATCACATTTTGGACATGTGTGGTCTCAGCGTGCAATATCAGATGCTGGATTTAGTTAATATCCTTCTGCGCGAGTTTTACAAATTTGAAATTATTTCGGCGTCAAACAATCACTTCGCTTGCTCTCTAAAATATTGTGAATGCGACGAATGTTTGTGCACTCCACTTCTTAAATACCTCACTTTCGAAGATACGCTTTTCAAGCTAACATTTAACTACCAAGTTAAAATAAACTCCTCTGCTATCAAGTTACAATCTCCTTCAGAACTCAGTCTAGTCACTGTCGCTGCTACAATCGAAGAGATCTCAGTCTAGTCGCCGTCGCTGCTGGAATCAAAAGAGCTCAGTCTAGTCGCCGTCGCTGCTGGAATCAAAAGAGCTCAGTCTAGTTGCCGTCGCTGCTGCAATCAAAGAGGGCTCCTCCAAGGCGCGCCGCGATACTTATGGTATTCAAGCCTGGGGAAATTTTTGGAGGGGTGAATATTCTCTTCTTTTCGTGACCTCCCGGAAAAACAGTATTCACTAGTTCGGACGTCAGAGTTCGGAAAGCTGTGGGTAGATAGCGCGTTTACAAGCCATCGCTCCGCCGCGTACCGTACTCCTCTCTGTTCGTGGGCTTCTTTTCGTAGCTGATGATGGCGTTATGGGGTTGTCTAATCCCATGACGTCACAATATATATATATATATATATATATATATATATATATATATATATATATAACTAAAGACTGACTCCTGGTCGCCGGTCGCCGCGTATTTATACTCGGCGAGACAATCGAGCCGGCCGGCACCACCACGAACTTCCTGTACGCGCGGATTGCGTCATCTGCCGGCGCCACCACGAGCTGCCTGTGAGCGTGGGTTGCATCATCTGCCGGCGGATTATTCCAGAACGGTCGAGGGGTCCGGAAAATTCTCGGTTGTCTCGCCGAGTGGTCCCGCCGGTGAATAGCAGTGCAGTGATTGTGCTCAGTGACGTCAACTGCGGTCAGTGCATCGTACTGTGGTCAGTGACGTGAACTGTGACCAGTGCATCGAACTGTGATCAGTGCAGTGAACTGTGGCCAGTGCTTAGAGCGAGTGTGTAAGAGACGAGTAGTGTAAATAAATAATCAAGAGAAGAGTAGTGTAAATAAATAATCAAGAGAAGTGTAGTGTAGATCAATAAAGAGAAGTGTAGTATAAATAATCAAGTGTTTTCAGTGATTGTGTAAAGAAACAAAATTAACGTTTTTCTTAAAATAATACGATACTTTTAATTCACCACTTAGAAACGTAACAATTGGTGTCAGGTGTGGGCTCAAAAAAGTTATGTGGTGAATTAAAACTTCAATCAAGATGAGTTTCGGAAGAACCTTGCGGGATCTGAAAGTGGCCGAGTTGAAGAGAGAGTTAGAAGAGAGGGATCAGGACACAACTGGCACAAAAGCGATATTACAAGAACGTCTTGCTAATGCGATGATGTCAGCGGGTGAGAATCCAGAGAATTTTCTCTTCGAGGATTTGTCCACAGTATTAGAAGCAAAGTACGAAAAAAAGAGGAAAAAAATAAATACAAAAAATTAAAAAAAATTGGGAAAATTGAGAAGATGGATGAGAAAATTTTGAAGAACGAAGAAAAATTGAAAAGAAAATTCAGAAGATAGATGAGAAAATTTTTAAGAATGAGAAAAAATTACTAAATCTGTTGGAAGAGAAGCTGAAAGTTTTTATTTCCCCAACGGAAAAATCAAATATAAACATCGTACAGGAACCACTGGAAATGCGCGAGTAGCCACCATACGGGAGCCACTGGGAAAAAGCACGAGTAAAACCACCTACCTTTGATGGCACTTCTTCATGGTCGAATTATTTGAAACAATTCAAGGCTGCTGCAACGGTAAATGGCTGGTCCGCAACAGATTGTGCTACGGCCATGATTTTGGCTTTGCGTGGTAACGCCGTCGATATTCTAGAGACAATACCGACCGATGAACAGTCAAACTTCGAGCAAATTGTCAAGAGTCTCGAAACACGGTACGGGCGAGCGCACCAGGAAGACATGTATTTTATCCAGCTAAGGAATCGTGTTCAGAAGCCTGGAGAGAGTCTTCAAGAACTGGAAGCTGATATTTCTCGTTTGGTGCGCCTTTCGGATCCTGATGCTTCAGAAAGGTCCCTGCAACGCACAGCCGTCCGGTGCTTTCTTGAAGCGCTCCATGATGCAGAAACACAAAAGGCATTAAGACTGGCAAGACCGAAAACCTTAGCTGACGCATTAAGTCAAGCACTAGATTTCCAGATTGCAAAAAGAGCATCGAAACGTGACGAACGAGTGCGAGAATTGCAAACCGGCGTCGATACATATGACGAAAAATATTTGGAGGCAATGGTGGAGAGGTTGGTACTCATTTCTAGTGGCAAAAAGCGACAACCTCGATGTTGGAATTGTGAAGAATTAGGGCACGTGAAAAGTCGATGTGACCGTCCACTGAAGCAACAAGGAGAGCAGCAGTCTGTTGGTAAACCCAGCAGCCAGCAGGGAAACTAAAGAAGGCTGATGGAAGGGGGCAATCATCGACCTGTCAAACATGAGCCCCACTTCACGAAATATAGGTCAAGTCCATTGGATATCGTTCTGACAGCGTTTACGTAGATGCATTCGTAAATAAAAGGCCGTGCGTCTTACTTTTGGATACTGGTGCAACCAAGAGCCTCTCACTACGAACACATCTCAAGCTCCGTACACTATCCTTCTGGCTTTCAAAAAACGAAAAGAAAAATGGAAAACTGTTAATTAGACTTCTCGAGTCGCGTGGAGGAAGATTACAACGCTCTTTTCTCCATGAACGAACTCTCCTGTGCCCTCGCATGTGCGAAAGATTCTGCTGCAGGACCTGACCAGATACATAACCAAATGTTGAAAATACTACCGGAAAACGTCGTTCCTTTCTCCTCGGCATTTTCAACAAGATTTGGGCTGAACATGCAGTACCAAGAATTTGGCGTGAGGCCATTGTTTTCCCAATCCCTAAAGAAGGAAAGGACAGAACAACTCCCTCAAGTTACCGCCCAATCTCACTCACAAGCTGTGTGTGCAAGCTTTTAGAGCTAATGGTAATACACGTCTGGTCTGGCTCCTGGAACAAAAGAACCTATTTACACCTCTCCAATGTGGCTTCAGAAAGCACAGGTCAACCATGGACCACCCAGTCACCCTTGCTACGCAGATTTCCATGTCTTTCGTGCTACGTCAGAACCTGGTAGCAATTTTCTTCGATATAGAGAAAGCGTATGACACCACCTGGAGGTATGGTATTCTTCGCATCTTGCATACTTGGGCCTTAGGGGTCGGCTCCCTTTGTTTCTAGTAGGTTTTCTTTCATCAAGATCTTTCCGCTTCCGGCTTGGCGACGTGTTATCGTCTAGTCACCAGTTAGAAAACGGTGTTCCCCATGGATCGATTTTGAGCGTCACTCTGTTTGCCATTGCTATCAATAGAATTGCATCAGTTATCCGGGAGCCTCTGATGGCATCACTGTTCGTTGGCGACTTTGCAAGTTTTTGCTCCTCCAAGAGCGTGCAAGTTATTGAGAGGCACCAATTACAACATGTGGTCAACAAACTGCAGGAATGGAGCGATGAATCAGGATTCAAGTTCTCTACCTCAAAAACCAACTGCATGCACTTTTGCAGAATCCATCACCTCCATGATCACCCCAACCTTTTTCTTGGAGGACAGCAGCTCCCATTCGTTGAATCCGCAACCTTCCTTGGGCTCACATTCGACAAGAGCCTAACCTGGCGAAAACACATCTGTAAACTACAGGGCCGATGTGTATCACCTATGAATCTCCTTCGCACTCTTACTGGTAGTTCTTCGGGCGCAGACCGTGTTTGTCTTTTGCGTTTGTATAGAACTCTCATCCGCCCTATCTTGGATTACGGATGCATAGTGTATGGGTGAGCGTCTCCATTAATCCTCCACCATACACAATGCCGGCATAAGGATTAGTACAGGCGCCTACCGCACGAGTTTCATCGAATGCCTCTTGGCCGAGGCTGGAGAACCATCTCTGAGCCGAAGGCGGGATATTCTGATTGCCTCCTATGGCGCGAAATTATCCAATGTTGATACTCCCTCTCGCCAAGCAATCCTCTATCCAACCCACTTGACTTCATACGCACTTAGACCATCGTTACCCCATCCCCTGGGAGTCCGTCTCCGTATGCTTTTACAGAAGCTTAACATAAAATTATCCAACCCTGTGAAAGCCCCCCCCCCCGAAACCTTGTTTCTCCTTGGAAACTACACCGGCCGATAATAGATCTTAGACTGTCTAACCTTCCTAAATCCTTAACTCCCTACAGTACATTCTTATCGGAATTTGAGGCGATAAAATCTACGTATCCTGGCCATTACTTATTTACACCGATGGCTCCTCTCAAAATGGCAAAGTCGGATGTGCCTTCTACTGCAGTAGAGCCACGCAAGGCTTTCGATTAGACTCTTCGTGCAGCGTCTCTACTGCAGAGAAGTATGCGCTCTTGGAGGCACTTAAATTTGCTGAATCGATGTCATTAAAGAAAGTAGAGATCTACAGTGATTCAAAAAGCTCTCTTGAATCCACCTCCTTCTCATCTTGTGACCCACTGACAATGACCATCCAACACCAAATCCGTTATCTATTGTCCCGCCACTATATTTTAGTCTTTTGTTGGGTCCCTGGACACGTGGGAATAAGGGGAAATGAAATAGCTGACCAGGCGGCAAATTCTGTCTCGAAGAAAAGAGAATTAGACATCTTCACAGTCCCCACGGAAGACACTAAGCTCTATATAAAACGCTCTATCCGCAGTGAATTGCAAACTCAGACTTTAAGCTCACGAGAATCAAGGATTCCATAAATCCTTGGTCTTCCTCATCTCGTGATGCTCGGTGAGAGGAGATCATATTAGCACGCCTCCGGGTCAGTCACTGCCATTTCTCCCATGGTTATCTCCTCCACGGGGACCCACCCCCTATATGCGAATACTGCAAAATAGATCTTACCGTGGAGCATATTCTCTTACAAAGTGTTAAGATAAGAGACAGCCGTCGAAGGCATGACCTTGCTAGCTCCTTAGCGGAGATTCTTAGAAATGACGAATCTTCTCTCTGCAAGCTTTTTGGCTTTTTGCGAGACTGGCTTGCACAGCCTTATCTGAGAGAATGATAATGCCAATTATTGGCTTTTATCCCGAGATTTTAAACAAAAAACTATCTGGCATTTTTCTTCCAAACCCTTTTATTAGGATACGTTCCTTTTCAGTTTTACTTTGCTTTCTATTTAATGATTTAAATTTTCCTTTGTTACGTTGGCACTGCAACATTGTGCACTGGTCTGAAAATAATTTGACACGGGCGCAAATGACCTTGGCCGTTGAAGCGCCCAACGGCGAAATCAATATATCAATTCAACTAATGTTAGTAAAGAAACAGGAATAGGTATTTCGAGACTCAAGGCTCAAAAATTTGCGTGTATAATACCGTGGCCGCCTGGCCCTTTTGGGTTAGAGAAGGTACTCAATTTACACAATTGGACACTTTTTTAATTGTTCTTTTCTTTCTGAACAAATATATTTATTTCTTTTAAATAAGACTTTCTTTTATTTACACGTTTCTGGATTGTTTATATTTTAAATTTTATTATTTTACATCAAAAAGCAGTTAAAAGTGTGTATGACGTGCTATGGGTGGAAGTGAATTCTGTGCACATTTTCAAAATTCTTTGATCCCTACACTAAGTCATTTACTACTTGAATTTTGAATGAAAAAAAACCGCTCCAATGTAATAAAATCTATTTTCAAGGATAAATAAGCAATAAATGACGGGCTCTTCTCCTTGATGTCCTTCGTCAAGGAATAATACTTCTTGCCGCGACAACATGGAAACGATAATTTGAATAACTATATTTCCCACTGAATTCTAGAAGACGTGCACACATAATGAAGTTATATTTATGTCCAGAAGCAAAACAAAGGCCATCTCAGCATTTGGTCAATGGATCAGGGAAACTGGACGAAAAACCTGATCGAGATGGGGGTCATAGACCCAGAAGCTGCGATACAATACTTGTTACATATTGTTTAGAATTATACAGTCCAATGGTAAATAATACATTAAATATCTCTGTTAAAATGAATGTTACTTTCCTTGTGACGCTCAGTAGAGTCCCTAATTGTATAGAAATAGTTATGCAGCAGAAACGATTTCACTTGGGATTGAAACTTTTCTATCAAATTTAATCGTATAATGTCATCTGGCAAATTGTTGTAAAATAATGTACATGTATTGTATGTTTGTATGTATGTATGTTTTGTAATGAGCTGTTGATACTGTCACCTGATCAATATGATTTCTACGTCGAGTGTTATAGTAATGGACATCGGCATTTTCTAAAAATATATTCCCACCCTTGAGGAAGTCATTTTTGACAAAAATCACTAATTCGTTGATCAACAGACAAGGTAATGGTAAAATTCCTAAATTAATGAAGAGAGGCTTACAAGAATCACGTGGGTGGGATTTGGTTATTATTCGTACAATTCGTTTTTGTAATCTGAAAGTCTGGGAGCTATAAGATGTATTTCCCCAGAATATTATGCCATATCTCAGGCGGGAATGAACATTCGCGAAGTATACACAACGAACAGTATGATGGTTGAGTGAATTTGCAAGAATTCTGAACGCGTAGCATAATGAACTTAATTTTGTGTTCAATTCATTTAAATGGACGTTCCATTTAAGGATTGACTGAATTGCCAAAAAGTTTGTTGCCTTAACATCATCAATGATACACTGTTCATTTTGAATGGAGCACAGAAGTGTTTATTTGAAATGGAAAACTACATTAAAACCGTTTTCTTTTCGTTTTTCTATTAATTTGTTATTTCGGAACCAATTTGAAACATCTGATATTGTACTATTTACAGTTTCTTTATTGCAAAGGATGTTCGTATCATCCGCAAAGAGAACCGTTCTTCCGTTTCGGATCGTCGAGGGCATATCGTTTACGTAAAGTAGGAACAGAATAGGGCCTAAAATCGATCCTTGAGGAACTCCACATGCAACGTGCAAAGAGTCGGAAAGGTGCGTACGTAATGTTCCATCATTCCAGTAAGGTATTTCCACTCTCTGAGATCGTTGTTTAAGGTACGAACATTACCAATCTAGAGCAATACCACGGATTCCATATGAAGGTAATTTGGAAAGTAAAATGTCATGATCAATGACGTCAAAAGCTTTTGAGAGATCTAAAAATAATCCAATAGGTGCCTCGTTTTGATCCAATGATGAGGCGACATCTTTAAGAAAAGAAATATGGCTTTTCTATGCTTCTACAATGTGCTATAATCAAATGGCGAAAAGTGGATAATATTAAATTAAAATTACGGTCACCAGCTGTGTTAAACAGCAAAAAGGAAATTAATAATCACCCAACCCAAGGAGGAAATAGGGAAGGTGGACCATGCGGATATTACCTAATACTCGTAGATTTTGTCAGGGCTCACACTAAAACCCTTAAGCATTGAACTTAGACTACTGTCGTATCTTTCAAACTTCTTGAGAAAACGCATAAGGTTCGGTCACAGACAGGACCTTTCAAACTACAGAATCTTAAGTGAAGACATGACAATCCAGTACACTCAAAAGTTCAACATTAAATAAATGACCAAAATGTATATAAAAATATTTCAAAAATACACAAGGATATTTCTCTTGCTGTACTGATAAAGCTGAAAGAGAAATTACACTGAAATACAGAATATTGAACAATTTGACAGGCAAAAATAAGAGCTCATTAAAAATTAGAAATAAAAATGCGCCTCAATACATAAAAGATTAATATAATGATTAAGCTGAATTAAGGCATTTCGAAATAATGTCCACTTTAGAACGCGAGAACCGAATGCGCAATAATACAAATTGCCAAAGGCGCCGACTACGGACGCCTTTCTTTACGAAAATTAATGATAAACTGCATTTAAAGCGATAAAACAATTAATTTTTTTGCGTATGAGGGAACATTGAACACAGAAATACATGAAAGTGGATCCTATAAACCTTTCAGCCTTTTTACCAAACACTTGGAATTGCAAATTTGCTCTGCGACGAGAACCGGGCGGCCTTCCACGCCCGCCACGGCTTCGACGAGAGCTCGGTGGCCTTCCATGCCCACCCGCTGTTGCCCGAGCTACGTGTTTGTAGCTCACGGGCCAGAGAGACGAAGCTTCAAATGAACCACGGCCAACACCGACCGTACGGGCTCTGCTGTCGTCTTAACCAAAAGCTCCTAATGGTCGAACGCGACCGAGGTCGTCTTACGACCGGAGCGAGGCACTGCAACATTCACAAAAAACACATTAGTTATGCGCAGACCAATATTTCAGCACTCAAGAAACATAACATGAGGCTGCGAGCAGCCCAGGCGCCACCATTACGCCAAACGCGGGGCTGTAAACACAAAAATGCAGAACAATGCAAAACAGTGATAAAGGCAAATTAACACACACACAAACATCAGAAGATAATACACATATAGATGTGATAATGATATCCAGTTCCACCTCATAACGATAAATTCGACCCAAATTGGGCATAAAATACCTCATACGCAAAACCAGTTTAAAAATATTTATTACGACTCATAGGGAGTCGGGCCCTCTGAGCTCGAACAGAGTAACATCAACACAAATTAAGAGAATGGGTCGGAGTGGCGAAGCGGCAGAGGCGCGCCGCCCTTTTAAAGGTTCCACAGAGGTGGAGGGGGAAGCTACCACGTCACCGAGGCGTGACAGAGTAGGTATCGATTCAAGGAAAGAAGATATGAAGTCATTGAGACTTAAAGAAATTAAGTGCGCCTGCAAAACAGGCAACTTGCGAAACACGGATGTACGGCGGGCTTGCTACTGAAAGGCGTTACAGCTAGAGCAGTGCGCTCTATGAGCAGCTAAAGGAAACATATACATGTTGTTCAATACTTTTTAATTTTGCTCTAAAATTGTTAATTGAGCGTTTCAGAAGCAAAACGATGGTTCCATTCAACACAAATTTGATGTACATTTGATATTTTGTTAGAACAAACCATTTCTATTGCTCATTTCCTTAGAATCAATAAATACCTGCCGATCTCACTAAGGGTCTTCAGGCACAAAATTCAAAAACAGATAGTTCACCCAAAATTTTAGACACGATGTTCGTTTCCGAAACTTCTTTCTATGAAATTCTCAAAATAGTCGGTAAACTAAAAAATAAATATTCGTCCGGTTTAGATGAATTTCCGGATTCTTTGTTAAAGACTTGTGCATATGCCAATATACACCCGTTAATTCACATATTTAATGCATCTTTATGCACTGGAACGTTTCCAGATATTTTCAAAACAGCTAAAATTAAGCCACTCTTCAAAAATGGCAACAAAAATGAAATTCAAAATTATCGGCCCATTTCTCTTCTATCAGTATTTTCAAAAATATTAGGGAGACTTTTTACGTACGAATAGAAACCTTTCTCACTAAACACGACGCGCTTTCAGATTGCCAACATGGATTTAGAAAATAAAAATCAACGGACACAGCTATATTTTGTTTTCTTAAAGATGTCGCCTCATCATTGGATCAAAACGAGGCACCTATTGGATTATTTTTAGATCTCTCAAAAGCTTTTGACGTCATTGATCATGACATTTTACTTTCCAAATTACCTTCATATGGAATCCGTGGTATTGCTCTAGATTGGTAATGTTCGTACCTTAAACAACGATCTCAGAGAGTGGAAATACCTTACTGGAATGATGGAACATTACGTACGCACCTTTCCGACTCTTTGCACGTTGCATGTGGAGTTCCTCAAGGATCGATTTTAGGCCCTATTCTGTTCCTACTTTACGTAAACGATATGCCCTCGACGATCCGAAACGGAAGAACGGTTCTCTTTGCGGATGATACGAACATCCTTTGCAATAAAGAAACTGTAAATAGTACAATATCAGATGTTTCAAATTGGTTCCGAAATAACAAATTAATAGAAAAACGAAAAGAAAACGGTTTTAATGTAGTTTTCCATTTCAAATAAACACTTCTGTGCTCCATTCAAAATGAACAGTGTATCATTGACTGATGTTAAGGCAACAAACTTTTTGGTCTCTCAATTCAGTCAATCCTTAAATGGAACGTCCATTTAAATGAATTGAACACAAAATTAAGTTCATTATGCTACGCGTTCAGAATTCTTGCAAATTCACTCAACCATCATACTGTTCGTTGTGTATACTTCGCGAATGTTCATTCCCGCCTGAGATATGGCATAATATTCTGGGGAAATACATCTTATAGCTCCCAGACTTTCAGATTACAAAAACGAATTGTACGAATAATAACCAAATCCCACCCACGTGATTCTTGTAACCCTTTCTTTATTCATCTAGGAATTTTACCATTACCGTGTCTTTTTATTTACGAATCAGTGGTTTTTGTCAAAAATGACTTGCTCAAGGGCGGGAATATATTTTCAGAAAATGCCGAAGTCTATTACTATAACACTCGACGTAGAAATCATATTCATCAGGTGACAGTATCAACAGCTCATTCCAAAAACTTCACATACAATACATGTACATTATTTTACAACACTTTCCCAGATGACATTAAACGATTAAATCCAATAGAAAAGTTTAAATTCCAAGTGAAATCGTTTCTGCTGCATAACTGTTTCTATACAATTAGACTATACTGAGCATCACAAGAAAAGTAACATTAATTTTAACAATGATACATAATGCATTATTTACCATTTGGGCTGTGTAAATGAGTATAAACAACCTGTAACAACTATTGTACTACAGCTACAATGACCCCCATCTCGATCAGGTTTTTCGTCCAGTTTCCCTGATCCATTGAGCTAATGCTGAGATGGGCTTTGTTTTGCTTCTGGGCATAAATGTAACTTCATTTTCTGTGCACGTCTTCTAGAATTCAGTGGGAAATACAATTATTCAAATTATCGTTTCCATGCACAACATGATAAGAGCCAAAATTTATTGCTTATTTATTCTTGAAAATAGATTTTATTACATGGGAGTTTTTTTCCTCCCTTGCAAAATTCATAATTTGAGTAGTATATGACTTAGTGTGGGGATCACAGAATTTTGAAAATGTGCACACAAATAACTTTTTCCCATAGCACGTCATACGCAGTTTTTAACTGTTTTTTGACGTAAAATTAAAAAATTTTAAAAATAAATACCTGTTTAAAAATTATTAACTTTAATTACATGAAATACCAATTTTTTCTCAAAGACAAATTAGCAATAGAAGTTGATGTTTATATCAAAATACTGTCTTTTTGAAATTTTCTATGGCCGTAACATCATAATTTGATTTGTCTATTATACCAGTTTTAAGGCAAGACTTTACAAATATTTTAACTTATCCTAGCATGCTTAACCTATATAAAATGCTATTCCTTATAAGCTAGGTTTATAAAATCTTCTCATCTGCCTTCTCAGGTGATTGATGGCTTCAAGAAGATGTTGTAGCACACACTTTCACAAACATGAATGTGTCTTAAATTTCAAATTTAACACAATGCAAATATTTGTCTAGTAAGCATTTTTCAAGCAAACGTTTAAGTGTTTATTGCGGCTTAGTCATTTTGAATATACAAGTAGTTATTAGGCAAAATTTGCTTAGAATTGTCATATATATATATATATATATATATGTGTGTGTGTGTGTGTGTGTGTGTGTGTTTACGAGGGTAGGAGGAAATCTTCAAAAGAAGACACCATGTGGCCCGTACCACATGATAGTGTGAGATTTTTTCCCACTAAAACCACTTCCCTTCTTTTCCATCCTCCCCACGGAACCGCCGTTTGGCATTACATCACGGGGAGTGGATTAGAGTGGCTTAGTCACAAGCCACTTTTCTTTGCCAAATAGTTGGAAGGATCAAAGGAGGATCAGTCGACTTCCCTTCTCGTCACACAGGCTTTTGTCGCATAAACGTTTGCTCTTGCGGATTTCTATCTTCAACTAGCTTCGAACGAGTTTGTATTGCTCTTGCAATTGAGCTGCCACGAGCTCTGCCACGAGCTTTCTGGTACTGTCTTCTGGCTCGAAGGCACTTCCGACGTAATTGGGCGACTTTCTCATTCCACCAGTAAACTGGTGAACGTCGAGAGATTGCGCCCCGTCTAGACATAGCCGCATCACAGGCTTCGATTACCCATTTCATAACCTGCCCAGCTTTGTCATCTGCGCTACCTGTTGGCACTATCGTCTCCAAACATTGTCGGAAAACTTCGTCAAACGTTTTTGCTTTCCACCCAGCTGGCTGATATTTCGGTGCAAAATTATCCCTCCGGTGATTTTTCACCTCGTACAAAAGTGCCTGGTGAATACTATGGGTATAGTGTTCACTAACTCTCCAGGACTCTCCCATTCTCAAAAGATTATCTGACATGAACGTCACATCCACAACAGATCCCACGCCCCCTCTGCGGAAGGTGTGTATGTCTCCTATGTTGGCGAGCTCTACATTCAGAAGGGAGAGGGATGCCAGATCTGCTCGACCTCGCTCATTAGTGGACAAACTACCCCACTCATTCGCCCATGGCGTTGAAGTCTCCAGCTATCACCAAGGGGCTTCGTCCTGTTGCGTCGTACACTAAGCGGTCGAGGAACTGCTCAAACTTTTCCATTGTCGTGTTTGGTGAGGCATAACAGCTATAGATTAAATGCCGTTGATTTTTACCCAGACAAATCCAGCTCTGAGTCTCGTCATTAATTGCTGGAATGTGTGTTTTCCACAGGCCCAGATTGCCGCGTGGTTGTGAAGGTCAGATACCCACGCTGTATCTTCACGGTTAGTATACTGTTCGCATACTATTGCAAAATCAGCCTCCCATTCCCTAACTGACTGTGCCAGGATATCCTGGGCGACTGCGCAATGGTTGAGATTGAGTTGTATAATTTTCATTTTCTATCCGTTATTGCTTTTTGGTACGGTGGACACCTGCTGCACCTAGTAGCATGTCTGCCTTGTTTCCCCTTTTTTCACAAAGCAAGCACTTCGCGTCATTTGTGCATACCTTAGCAACGTGATCATCACCACGACAATTCATGCACAAGTTGGACCGGTCATGTGAGTATTTACATGCCTTTCTGAGGTGTCCAAAATCCAAACATCTGAAACACCTCAGGGGGACCATCTCGCGCAGAGTGCAGTTCACCCATCATATTCTTTTTTTATGGATGGCCAACACTTTGTTAGCCACCGCAACAGGAACGCTGACTATTGCTACCTGTGTTCCACCATAGGATGGTCTTAGGGATTTGACCACAGTAACTGGGAGATCACTGGCTTCGGGAAGTTTGTCCACCAGAGCCCTATGCACTTCCTCTTTAGTTGTGACCTCATCCAGGTCCTTCACCTGAATAGTCACGGTGTGAGTGAGAGCCCTCACATCAGCGTCCGATCCAAACACCTTCTTTACAGAGGACTGAAAATCTGTTTGGCCTCCGGCAGACCGCTTCAGATGCAGAAGGAGATCGCCGCCAGCTGTCTTCCGGATTGCGTGACATTCTCGCCCAGATCCTTAAGCTCAGGGTAAGTTTTCATTTTTTAAGGGTGTCCGCGTACGTCAGCGCGTCGTCCTTCTTGATCATCAGGGCATCTGGCCTGGGTGGCCTTTTCCACGTTTCAGAACGCTTACGTGTTCTCTTACTAATGACCACTTGCCACTCGGGCTCTTCTCGTGCTACTTCGGGCTCTTCTCGTGGCATTTCCGGAGAGGATATTTCTGCCCGGATTTTATCTGCGATTTTCGCAGTCCCCTTCCTTACCTTGGGCACCTGGGAGTTCGGGTTTCGCGAAGGATTGCTTCTCGTTATGAGTACTCCCGCAGCCACCTTCTCAGGGAACGTCTGAGTGCACTCTTCTTTCCCAGTAGGTTTGTTGCACTGAGGATCTGGTCTGGGTGATCCTCCTTTTTGCAGTGCTACCACCTCGTTAAAGTGCGTCTGGATCGAATACGCCAATTTCTTGATCTCACCATCAACATTATGACGAGGCTTAACAAAATTGAGAAGCTCAGTTATTTTCTTCTCAAGGCTACACAATGCCTGTTGTTTCGCATGATCATGTGTGTGTGTGTATTGCAACTGAACACACGTCGTCAACGCTGATACGACGCGCCGTGCATATTACAACTGTATTGATCAGGTATCGTTAGCCCTAAAGGAGTTCTGCTCCGCGTGGACGTTAGCGGCGTCGTTCGATAGTTCACTGCCGTCCCGACGTGACACCTGTCGAGTTGTTCTAACTTAATTGCCTTCAGTAGGCTGACATCAGGAATGCATATTAGGAAGAATACAGGCCGGTTTGTGCTCAAGAAAACGATTGTCGCTCTGGTACACAAAATCATATTAAGTCAAGAAAACACACAAATGCAATAAAAATGATTACTTTTTCTAAAGATCTACACTCGAACACGAACTTCGCGTTCGCAACTGGGCATTAAATTCAATTACAACTGCCCATTTTTTATTTGCACAAGTTTAATTATTCTTTAGAAATAAATACCCTTTTTTAAGATTGAGTCGATAACTTTTTCTTATTGAACCAGCTGGTGTCAGAATACCTTTACCCCTGATTGCAAAGTAAACAAAAAGTTCTAATTTTACTACACTTAATTATTTACATTTCTTATACACTAATCAGTTGAATGAGTCGTTTAAACAATTTACAATTCAAATCAATTATACATTTTCTTGTTCAAGCGTTATTTTCACTTGCATTTATTCAAAAATCTTGCTTGAATAGATTATTTAATGGGTTTTAAATTACAATTATGATTTAAAATTAATTAGTTAAATTTTGTGTTATCTTTGATGCCTTTTTCACGCACGGGTACTCACGCTTCTGCAATGGGAGAGGTGTTGAACAAACTCGGCGGGTACTACAAACGGAGCATGCACGCCCCGGTACTGGAAGACAGCAACCTCGTTTCGCGGCGGCACTTTGGCTCGACGCGGCGTTGACCTCGGAGAGGTGTGCCGGCAGCAAAAGTAGAGACGAAGTTCTGCGCGGCCTCGGGTATACCCTGCGGAACGCTCGCCACTTTTCGGTTGCGGCCCAGAATTACGCGTGCCGTTGCCTCCGTCCGTTCACGTTCAAGTCCAACTCTTCTCGGCCGAGAAAGCAAAGCGGCCTCGCCCCTACGCACGTTTCCCGTTCTCAACACGAAGGCTTCCCTGGGCGCGTTGAAGACTGGAGATCGCTCAGGATTCTCGCCTAAGCGATATGGCGTAGCAGCTGCGTAGAATTTGTCCGTGGTATGCCGAAATGAGCTCTTAATCATTCATTGGAAACTACTGCGATTCTCCTCCACTACAGCACGTTTCTCAACCGTCGTTCGGTATCAAAACATAATCATTGTCCGTACTCCTACGAGAATTTTAACGATCCGACTCGCAAGAAGGTTTCCACTAAACTTATCTTGCGCAACTGTCAACAAACCGTCACTCACGAAGATTTCAAGTGGACTCTCGTTACGCGACTTTCAGCGAACCGTCCCTCTAATTTTAAACTCGACTCCAGTTCTTCTAATGGAAAAACGTTATTGTTGAGATTTCCGTCGGTTTTTCTACAGGAACCAACGGCAAGGTTTAGTTCCTGCTCTCATCTTCAGTTTTCTCGTTAGTTGGTGAGCGTTCCGCTCGACCTGGTCGCTGCAGACTATAGGCGATGATGTTGCCAGCGCGTCACGTTTGAACCGGCGGACCGCCCGAGACGATATTTTGGGAATTTCTATTTCGGGTCTGGTCTGTGGTCGGGGTACATATTCGAGTTCCTCTCTCTCTCTCTCTCTCTCTCTCTCTCTCTATATATATATATATATATATATATATATATATATATATATATATATATATATAGTACACCGTGATGGAGATATCCAGAACACGTGACTTAAATTTGTTCGGAGGGCAATCTCGGTGGCAATCAAGCGGCTCGGAGGGCAATCAAGCGGCAGGCTGCTAGATCCCGTGAGCTTATAGATAAAACACGCCATAAGTGTCGGTTTTCTTTTAAAACGTCGTGATCATTCTTCTTTGGAGTCTTTCCTCTGCCTATAATGGTTTAAAATCCTTTCTTTGTTTTGTTTAGGTACACTCCCTCGCAGTGAGTGTTCTTTTTATAGCACCTTCGGAACAAAGAGAACAAAAGTAGATTCCTGCTTTTTAGCAAAAAAAGTTAGATGGTTATTTCAAGTCAGTAGTAGGTTACATGATCCGCCTATCTTCGTAACTCACAATTCACACGCCTAAACTTTTCCTGTTATTCTCACATGTTTCACGTTAAAACGTATGTAGATTTTCCATATTTTTGCAATAAAATATAAACAACCCACTAAAAAACGTATAATTGCTCAATAGTTCTTAATAAATAAGTTGTCATTTCCGTACATTGCCTGAACATGTTGTACAGACACAGCTTCATAATTCGTATGAGTCACTAAAATTTTGTGGATCTTCAAGACTTTAATTGTGTAAAAGCCAAGTCTAACTATTACGTAGGTCACCAAATGAACTGTTTTCTTCTGCCACCACGACTATCAAGTCGTATCCCAATTGTACTACAAAAAATGGCATCAAATGTTTTTTAAAACTTGCCAAGCAAAAGATATTGAAAATACAGGTCATAAAAAATGTTAAAAATTAAACATTGGGAATAAGTAGTATTTTAAGCGCGTGACTGGAATATTGAAATTCAACCGTTCAACCAGCACAGGAAACTGAAAAAAAAAAAACTTAAAATAATGACACAAAAGTGCAAGGTTTGTATTTTTAAATAACAATATATTTATCATCGTTAATACATTGAAAAATTAATAGTTAAGTTATATTAAATTCTGGTTAACTTAGTGTGGAAAGTTCCTCCATTCCGTGAAAAATTGTGAAGATTTGATTTTAGGACTGTGTTTATGAAAATTCTGGATTTTTCCAAACGATTATTTAAGTTTAATGTATGTAATATTTATCTCGATGATAATAATTAATACAAATTTTTAAAATAAATATTTAAAAAACCAACAGTTTATAAAAACATACGGAATGAGTTACTTCTACTTGATACTCAATAGCACAGGGTCTCGAAATTCGTTGGCTCTTTTCATAACCGATGAAAGGGCACGTGGAACCAAATATTTCATACGTTTCATTTTATAGTTAAGCAGTGCCTTAGCTCATGACAATATTTACTTCCAACTGTTTAAAAAAAACACTTTCCCGCCAAATGTGACGTCGTTCTGGACATCTCTGATGAAGTATCTCGTTTACGAACGACACATTCGATATGGGAGCCAAAGATTACAAAAGTATCCTCTTTAAATATAGTGATATCACAAGGTCAAGAGTTGCAAGAAGAGATGAACACTCTCAACTAATAGCAGCTTCAATACCAAAAATTAACTCATAATGAAGCTCTTGATTGGTTAAATGTGCTCAGCTCGTGTCTTTTAGAGTCACTTTTTTTAAATCGGACAGTAATTAAGATTGTGAATATTTATGATGATAGGAAGTGTTGAATGCTGAATGGGAAATATAATTAGTGTGATTTGATTGAGTAGCTGTGCCAATATGATGGTTTTAAGACATTATCGTATGTCCAAAGATGTGTTCTCAATTAGGCCATTTACATTACTTGGTCAGATGTCAACAATGAACAATAGATTGCCAGTTAATGCTGCTGACGCGGAGGAAAGTGAGGTTAATGTAGAAGAAACCGTACGTTTTAGTGAAGAAGATCTGAGAGCAATACGGAATAAATCTCGGCTCAATATTAGCGACCGTAATTTAATTCACAATAAAGTTCCGTACCCGCAACCAGTTGCCAAGCATCACAATACAGTTGAATATAAGCGGCGGTTATATGCCCGGTATGGAGCTGAAAGTGGGATAGATCCTAGAATATGTTGGCCGTCATCAGAAGATATAGTCAGCAAGCGAGAATATGAGTCTCTTTCGAGGCCTCATTCTCTTCAAGAAATGATTAATATTAACCTGGAAAGTAAAGCAGCAGAGAGAAAACGCATTATTTTGAGGTAGTAGAGTTATTCTTGTAAATTAATTTCTCAATTTGATGATAGGTAATTTTTAAATATTTGTTTGCAAGCTTAGTTGAAACTATCAAACTGAGTGTTTACAAGTGGTGAGGACAGTCAACTCAATTAGAATACAAATTAAATTTGATATTGGTCCATTCTCACAGAAATGCTATCTGGACATCGATGTGTGCCATGTAATGGCTGTTTAGATAGAAATGAGAGTTATTAGTTATTTTTTAGGAAATCTGTGATTATTTAAATGGCAAATATGTAATGTTTAAGAAAGCAGGAAAGTGCTTGGAATGTTCAAAATAGCATGCAAGGGGGCTGTGGTCCCCCTGAAACTTTTGGGAGGGGTCGTGTGGCTGTACATAATGTTTTAATTTTTGTAAGTAGTAACACTTTGTGATTTCCTTCTTTTTAAGTTGACAATTTTGGGACTTGATGTATAAAAATTTTGGATTAAAAGCTCTCCAAAACTTCGGGCAATTCTTGCATCTGAAAAAAATGTACTCTAAATCAGTTGTATTTTTATTTGTATCATAGTTATAATTTTATTATCCTTGTATGCTTTATTCATTTATGAACGAAATGTGTTGTGTGTTAATGAAGTGTAATGGAAGTGGGAGCCCAGAAATGTATCTGCTAATATACCACACGTTTACTTGAGCTTTGGAATAACTACCCCCACTCCTTTGCCAACATAAGTTGAATTAAGCATAAACAACAGCAACGAGTCTTGTGGACAAAATCTGATAATGTTTGCTTCCATATATCAGAAACTATTTTGCATCGAAAAACAAACTACAATTTTGCTATAAAATTTCTTGCCAAAATAAACAAACTCGCCACTCCTCACGCAACAAGTGAAGCGAGGGCTCAAGAAAACATGCAGATAATACCTCCCTTTTTTATTTAGGCTGTGCATGTCGATGCTGAAGAAAGTGGTGTATGTCTGATAACCTTGTAAAAGAAAAGGAAAAGTAATTTTGTGGACCCTGCTTCACCCAAAACAAGTAAATGAAAATTGTACACAGAACAATCATGGCAGAATGGATTTTCCTGTAGCATTGATATTATGCAATTTCTTAGAACATTATCAGTTATCGATCATTTGTGGGATTATGTCATTGGTCTGAGGAATCTACATTTGCATTATTTCAGACCATTGTTTGTTCATGTCTAGAGAAGGCCCATAGTATAAAAATTGACTCTTATCACTTAATCCCCTCCAAAAGTTGTGTGGAATCCATGGCGAGGTCTCAGATCACTGCTAGATTTCTATCAAATATCAAAACTGAAAATTATTCTAAATGATCATCTGTAAGGGTATGGTTCGCACCAAATTCCATAGAAAGTGATGTTTGTGAGAGGATGAAAATTTTCCTATTTACACATCATAACATTAGCATTACACAAGAATAATGTGAGCACAAAGATTAAGTGGAACAATTGATCTCTTGCCTCAGTCCCCTGATACTTATTTCAATGGCCTTTTGAGGAGTATTTTGGTGGCCAAAGAGCAAGATAGATTCTTTTCAACTTAAAACTTCATCCACCTTTACCAAATTGTAAATAGGAAATGGATTTACATCATCCCTGTGAACTAAGTACCTGACATTCATTCATCCCACTTTGGATATGAACTGGAATTGAGACCAAAGGTGGGCTGATGCTTCAAATAGATTTTGGTTGAATCAACGTTGTATCTTCCCTCTATGCAAGTTTTATGTTTGAAACCTACTAGTGATCACTCAAATAGCAACTTGGGGAAGGTTTTGACAAATATTAACTCCTTAAAGTATCATTCTGTGAAGCAAGTTAATTAATTTGGTATGATGTGGGCATAAGGGAACTGTTTTAAAGATGTGTTTTAAATCCAATTCTCTTGATTACCCTTAAATCTCATGTTCTTCACAAAAACTCATTATTTGATGCATCTACAACTACAGATTTGGGATGTGTATTTTTCCCATTTCATTAGCAACACATTTGAAGAAAAATATGTAGCTACGTACAGACTTTGTTTATCAAAGTCATGTTGTTGGCTTCATTTCTTAATGTCTTTTCCATTTTGCTTGCTTAATTACTTTTACAAATATAAAATCAGATACACTATATTCTCTTTCCGTAGATTATAGGCAATGATATTTGGCCTGTTATTTTTTCTCTCCGTTTTTTATAAAGAAATATAGGATCCTGCACATCGGATAAAATGTATATTTCTATTAATGTATTCAATTTTTTTAGGTGAAAATGTGTGTTATAATTAGAGAGGTGTAACATACTTCTACTCTGCAAATGTGTCCACGTGAATTGATACTCGCAACCTTTCAGCAATTATTGAAGTGAAATTAATTTTAATATTTGTTGACTATAGCCTTTTCTTTCTTATAATTTTTATATTGAATAACTTTCTACTGGAATTGATGCAAAACATTGAATCTTTTGAAGATCATTTGTTTTGACACAGTATTATATGAAACATACATTTACACTTACAAATGTTCTCAGTCAATTCTTTTAACACTTTGTGTTGCTCTGTTGTGATGGATTAATTAATTTCTGGAAAGAGAATTCTGAAAATTACCTGCATGCAAAGTGAAATATAATTTCATAGACTGTCCTTGAAATATTTTTTTGTGTGTACCTGTTTAGAATTTATCATAAAAAATTAATAATACACACCCTAACTTAATCTTTATTTTGTCTAGTACCAATTCACAAGTTTTACTTATTATCTGTGATATTGATTTGAACAGGGAGCAGGAGCTTGCCACAAAGCTGGCAAAATTAGAAAAATTGAAAGAAGAATTAAATGCAAGAATAAGGAAAAAAGAAACCGATGCTATTGTGGCTAAAGTGAGTAGTATTTCTGATAACTTACAATATTCATTAACCTTCTGTCAAGATTCATATGAAGCATTGCAATGAATGTTTCTTGGTATATATTTCATAAAACACAATACAATTAGTATTTTAATTATACTCAATAAATGTATATCAGATGGAAATAAGTAAAGTACCATCGTTCTGAACTTCAACTGTTACTACTAACTAGGATTTAACTATTTATTTTCATGAATGAAAGCATTGAAGCCCTAGTGACCTGTCCTCTTCAGAAGACTTGTTTTCATTTTTATTGTACATTTGTATTAATATGTAAATATAATGTAAAATACACTTGCACCAATTTTATTTTACATTATGAGGAAGATAAATAACTATTTCTGAACTGTTATGAAGCTACTTACGGGTTAAAATATTTGTCTTAATTGTAAAAAATGTGTTGGCTTGATTTTCTGTAGAACATTTATTTCATACCTAACAATATCAGATGATTTAATAGCTTCAACAATTCAGCATATTCTATAATAATTTGCAATGATTTATACACTTGTATTTTCATACTCATTGCTTTCGAACCAGATGCTAAGCACCTTGGAAGGTAAACTATCTCTTAATTTTCCAACTGGTCCTGATTGTCCTATTTCCTGTGGTCATTGTACATTGTTAGTCCTTCAAATATTGTTCTGTATACTTTGCTGCATTGTGTTGATTCCATGAGGAATTGATTCATCTGTCTTGTGTACTGATGAATATCACTGATATTTTGTTTTATGTATAAATAAAAGTTAGTATATCTGTATTTACTTCCCCATGGCACCCAAGGCTATGGATGACAATATTCAATTGAAAGTTTACTCTCCGGATGCCATGTTTCAGTTTGTAATTCAGGGTTCTGAAGGCGTCTGTTAATTCCAAGTTCCTGAGATCAGAAAGATATGTGCACAGCCATTTAATATTCTTTAGAATTGTACCGCTTGATCAGCCTTTAGTCATGTAGAGTCCCTCACTTTTGTTTATTTTTTGATTTGTATAATACTATAATAAATGTATAACAATGGATGAGTGTTATGAAAATATTCTTTCAAGATTTGTTTCTGTGAAATGTTATTATGACATGGGTTTCACATTTTGTGGTTTCGTAATTTAAGTCTTGTTATCATTTAAGTGATTCTCAAATTTAATTTTGTGTGTGTGTGCGCGCGCGCTCCCCACACGGTATGTGTGTGTGTGTGTGTGTGTCCGTGCACACACACACAAACACAAACACACACACAAACACACACACACAAACACACACACAAACACACACACACACACACACACACTCACTCACTCTCAAAGTCGGAGACCACCATATTGCATCGCAGCCGTCGATCAAATATCTTGGTCTCATGATTGACGCCCGTCTGACATTTGTTGACCACCTGAAGTACGCCAGCAATAAAGCTGCGGTAATTAATGCAGCATTGTCGAGACTAATGCCCAACATAGGGCCCTGTCAGGAGAAATGGAAGCTTCTGGCCTTGGTTGTGAGGTCCGTCTTGCTCTATGGAGCCCCAGTATGGGCCAACTCCATGTCGATAAATAGTTACATCCGAGGGATGACGGCAGTGTACAGGTTATCAGCATTGCGGGTAGCTTGTGCATTCCGCACTGTGTCAAACGATGCAGTGTGCGTCATCGCGGGCATGCCTCCTGTAGATATCTTGGCGCAGGAAAGACGGAGGCGATATCACAAAGAAGAGAACCCAGACTGCTCGACAACACTGCTCGAATGGCAGGATCGATGGGACAAGTCCATTAAAGGAAGATGGACATACCGCATGATTCCCTCCATTGCACCGTGGATCAACCGTAAACACGGCGAAGTAAATTTCTTCTTGACACAGCTGTTGTCTGGACACGAATGCTTTCTGGCATATCTCCACAGGTTCAAGCTGGAGGATACCCCATTCTGTCCATTATGTGAACCTGCTGTCGAAGACGCTGAGCATGTGTTCTTCCAGTGCCCGCGATACCATCTGCAGCGACGCCGTTATGAGTATACTCGGATCGACCCGCTGACACCCGAAGCAATGGTTGGGTGCATGCTCGCCTCAGAAACCAACTGGGATGCGGTGAGCTCATATGCGCAGACCATAATAGCTGAGCTCAGGAGAATAGAAAGGGAAAGAAGGGAAGTCAATTGATCCTCGTTTGATCCTTCCTACATTTTGACGAAGAGAAGTGGCTTGTGACTAAGCCACTCTAATCCACTCCCCGTGATGTAATGCCTAACGGCGGTTCCAGCGGGAGGATGGAGGAGAAGGGAGGTTGGTTTTAGTGGGTAAAAATCTCACACTATCACGTGGTACGGGCCGCATGGTGTCTTTTGAAGATTTCCACCTACCCTCGTAAAAAAAAGGAAAAAAAAAAAACACACACACACACACACACACACACTCACCACACACACTCACCGCACACACTCACCGCACACACTCACCGCACACACTCACCGCACACACTCACCACACACACTCACCACACACTCACACCCCTCACACAGTACACGATTTTTAAAATTAGAGGTGCCAGATTGCACCCCAAATTAACTATTAATTTAATGGAAACGGTTATAAATTTATAATATCATTTAACGATTATTCCTGAGGTACTGAAACGCCATTGCGTCGCGTTCCGCCACAAATCAAGTGCTGGATATATGTGTGTATGTGTATATATTAATTTTCCATTAATTTTCATGCCTTGAAACTTTGACGAATTTAGTTGTATTCATTACTCCTATATCTTTGTATATCGTTACGTTTTTTGTAACGTATTTCTATTCCTTGCTGTAGATATACTATGAACTATGATATCATCACTTGGCAAAACAAATAATCTGAATTAACAATACAGAGACTTATGAACGCACATTAACTTTAATGCACACTTACAGCAACTTAAAAGTACGTATACATAAAATTGAGTCTATGTGTACAATTAAATTTAATGTACACATCTACATTGAATTTACTGAACATTAAACATACTGTAAGACTACATTACATCGAGTGAACATGTACATTAAATTCAATGTACGTGTACATTACTGTAACATTAATTTTAACCCATGTTTACATTAGTTTCCATGTACTTATTTACATTAATTTTCATTCATGCATTCATTGATTTCAATGTACATGTTTGCACTGATTTTAATTACATATATAATTTAATATTTGTGAATGCTTGTATTAATTTTAATGAATCCGTTTACTTTAATATAAATGTAAAATTAATTTTTTTTACTGATGTGTAATTGCTTATTATTGCTTTTGATACAACTCTCGAAGTATTCTGCATAACTTATCTGGATCGGGAGAATTGTTACAACAGAAATATGAGAACTAATGAATTATTCCACATGTTCTCATATTAAGAGAATTATGAGAGGACAAATGAAGTCAAGTTAACATGTTAATTAGTGCAGCAGTAATCCTGTCATTAAAGGTTAAAAAATCTACGTGCCACGGGGGTTAACTTGTAAAGATCACAGGTGGCAAAAATCTCTCAAGCTTTTTGTTGCTAGTATCATTAGAACCCTTGTAATGCCCGTGGCGCATAAATAACCATTAATTTGTAAATACAATATTATTGAATTAATTTTACCAAGAATTTATTTATATTATTTATTTATTGAATATGGAAGAATGAAGAAATATATTTCATTTTTATTAATAAACAAAAAATTATTTTATTCAAAAATACAAAACTATCAGGATTTGTGAAATCAAAAATTCACAACTCATTGCAGTGTACACTTCATTTTCTTTGGTCCATTTTTTGGGGGCACTTTAATAACTGCAGAACCAAATTTGTTCCACCTTTTTGTGGCCCTTTTGTCTCCTGTTGGATTTATTTTCATAAATTCCATGAAAGTAATTTTTTTAATAAATAATTTTTATTCAGCATTTCCTTTTTCCTTAGTTAAATGAATAACAGTGAAAAAAACCTGTAGAGACAATTGATTTGCTTGTACATAGGCACTGAGTACAAAAAGGAGAAAAATACATACACAATAAAATAAAAAAATGAGAAAAAATTAAAATAATGAAAAACAAAACTATTAGTAATATTATTACTAGATGGTAATATTATAATTTTGTAATGTTATCTATCTTTGTCCTGTGTTGTCCTCTATTGTCAATAACCATTTTGATAATATAGTCTTTAATGCAATTTTACTGTTATTTAACACTGGAACCAATTGGCAATTTATTAATTTAAAATTCTCAAGAATGTAATGTAACTTTTTTTCCAAATGTATCAATAATAGTAATTTATTTAATGAAATAGTATTTTTTAATAAGGGCCTTAATAAAACTAATACAACTCCAAATTACCTTTGTTTGTATTTGAGGGTGGTTTCTAATTTTGCAGAATAGGCATATCCAAATATGTAATTGGTGGCAAATAATTTTATTACACTCTCAATAACATCTTTACAAAATATTGGAACTTTTTGTTGCAGGATCACTGTTATTTACTTTAGACTTACTATATAACACTCATTTCAGTGTTTGTCTTAATTTTTTTGTTCCCTTGTTATATTTAAACAGTCACTTGCAATCTGCAGCACATAAGCATTGATAAGTGGAGATTAATAGATTTCACATTCGCTGAAAATAATAATGCGAAAGGCACTTCCATTCAAACAGATAGAAAAACGGCATATATAGCATTATGTGTTTACAATATTACCCATGTGTGCATTATGTGTTTACCGCCCCATCTCGACTGGGTTTTTGTCCAGTTTCCCTGATCCATTGAGCAAATGCTGAGATGGCCCCTTAATTTGCTTCTGGACGTAAATGTAGCTTCACTATGCGCACGTTTTGTTGAGCTTTCCTTTTGCTTGTAGTGGTAGTATAGCTTAGAGTGAGTTTCTATTTTGTTAACAATACAGAAAAATCAAATCCGTTTGTTTACCATTACAAAAAAAGTTGTCTATAATTCGGCGACGAAAATATCTAGTTTTTGAAATGTTAAACTCTCGCTTTTGAAAATTTATTTGAAATAAGCATGCGCTGACGATTTTCTCGCCCATACATCACATACAGTTTTTGACTAAATAAATAAATAAATAAATAAATATGGCTGCAAAAAGGTTACGTTTTACACAAGATCAGTTAATGCACAAATAAAAACACGTGAAAAAAATAACTCAGTATGAGAGTTCAATATCTTGTAGCCATTCCTTTCACTGCAGTACTTTCAATATAATTGGTGTACTTTGGACCCAGTTTTTGGGTATAAGAAGGGGAAATTTTCTCCAATCATGTTGCAATATTTGCTTTAATTCTTGTTTGAAATGAATTGGGTATTTTCTTATCTCCTTTTTCCAATTTTTTCCAAAAACGTTCTCTATCAGTAAGGTATGGTGACTGAGGGAGTAGATGAAATATCTTTAAGCTGTTGTACAGCAGTCAAAATTGAACAACCTGTGACTTGTGCTAGGGATCATTATCCTGTAATATTTATCAAGAATACCAAGGTTTTTAGCACTTTGTTGTAAATTTTGTTTAAGAATTTCAAGATAGTTGAACCTGTTTATTGTTTACTCTACGAACACAAGTTCACCACCACTATTGACTGAAATGCAGCCCCACTATTACATTTCCTCCTCCGTGCTTCATGGTTGCTTACATGTTTTCTCCTTTCTGCTCTTAATTTAGTCTCTTCCACATCTGAATTCTTCCATTGGATCCACGATTTTCATTTTTGATGTGTCAACTAAGATTTCTCTATTCCACTAATTTTCATCTTTTTTTGCATGATTTTGGAAAACCCCTTCCTTTTCCGTCAATTTGCTTTACTTATAAATTGCTTTTTCGGCAACTCGGTTATACGAAATTGGACCGCCTTAGTACCTTTCACACGGTTTCGGAATTTACTTTCTTGCCAATGCCAATTTCTAACTGAGGAGTAATTTTTGGTGCTCTAATATGAAGATCCTTCTGTATTATTCTCACTATGAGATTATTTTCTCGATCAGTGTCTTTGGGCAATTGATCAAAGTCCTCCTTTGGGTTGCAGTTCAATCCTCTCTTCATTGATGTATCATGAGATTATTTCACTCACTGTGCTTTCTTCATTAGCATTTTGCATATTTTTCAGCATGATTTGCCCTTTGCGTGATGGTAAATAACCAGCTGATGCTGCTTAAAGTATGTTTTTCTTATCATTTATATAAAATTGGATGAGGTTTAAAAAAAAGTTATTTCAGTGATGATGAACATTGAAACTTAAAAATGTACAACAAGATTTTCCAACACTTATTTTAAGTACCTTAATTGTTATGTAACAATGTGTACTTAATAAAATTCTTATTACATTATAAATAATTCATGTTCACAAGATAAATATATCTAACTATAAACAAGATAAATAATACATACTTAATGATTTTGTGGAAAAAAATTTTGTACAGAATAAAATTTAAAGCTCAAACAAGGATACAAAATAGTTGTTTGCCAAAACAATATTAAGTTAAATGTAAATATATATTCGTTTAATGTAAATATATATTCAGTTTAATGTGCAATATACATTAAGTTAAATGTACAAGGTACAATAAGTTAAATGTTCAATCGTATATTAAATCTACATTGATTATCATCTCTTTACACTGCATATTAATCTCCTTTTAATGTACAAGGTACGTTCAGATTAATATACAGTAAAATTGTAATTTCTGACAGTGTAATTTACTTCTTCAGTTTACTTCTGTACATTTTATTAGATGTTTGAAGGCGCCATGGGCATGACGTGTAAACTTTGAGGGGGACATCAAAAGAAGTGTGTATCTCCCATTTAAGTTTCCCATTTAACAGCCAGTTTAATTGATTTATTGCATTTGTTTAATCAAGATACATGTGGTAAATTAAAAAATGTCAGTTATGTCACAGCTATTCAAGAATTTGATATTAACTCGCTGGAAATAAACTTCAAAATACGACAGTCACTTCAGAGAAAGTTGCAGCAGTTAGAGCAGTAGTGGTGGCATGGAATGTGCTTGTGGGTCCTCCTCTTTAGATATAAAAATGCAGACTCGCAGGGCATTCTTAAATATACCCGTCAGTTCTGGATCATCTTCATATATTCCTGTCCCACGAATTTTTGACATTTTGACTGATAAAGGACGGAAACGTATTTTTGTGTAATACACCATAATATTTCATATTCTGAATGAAACCAAATGAATGAAAACAATGAAAATTTGTTATAGTTGTACTAAAAGATTCTTCAGCTGAAAATTTAAATGAAAATAAAATTAAGGGATATACTTTAAAATATTGGTGATATGTCCCTCTCCCCCATCCACCCTCCGTATCAGAAACGTCCTCGGAACACGCATTCTTTTTCTGTCGCACCAATTTGGTATATCGCACTTCTGTATTCCGGACTAGCGAAAGTTGACAATCTGCGTGGAAATTTTTTTTCTTCCGTGGGTACTCTTTATTACAATTGAGTAATCAAAAACCAGTAGAAATGTGTGAATCAGTGCAAATCAGATAATTGCTGCGACCCCTAGAAGGGGGGGGGGGGCAACTTGCCCCAGGCTCCGGATTTTTTTCATTCAAAAGATATGAAAAATATATTTAGCGCTTATCCAAATTTAGCGCTGTAAGTTATTTCTAATGGACGGAGAAATGCATTTTTTCACTTTATGAATCGAGGTAGGATGGTTTGTTTTGTATGAAATAAGGGGCCTCTGTGGATCTACTGCCCCAGATCTCTGGTTTTCTATGGGCGCCCCTGGATTATTCTTTCGCAAAGCTCTTGTCACATACTGGGAAATATCTTTTTAGCATGTAGAACATTGAAATCCTTGCGACTGAGGAGTAACTTGGCCCTCTGGATGCTCTCTGCTGTGGGGGGGGGTACATCCTCCTTCCAAAATATAGCAACACGACTTTGTTGTTGGTTGTGCTGCTTGAGTATCCCCGCGCGCCGGAGAGTGATGTCGGCGGTAGCCTTGCTTCTGGTAGGGCCTCCCTTGCCAAATAGGTTGAAGGTGAGGGGTCAGACGAAGTACTCCAGAGGAGGGTCTCAACGGCATCTTCGGAGACAGATGATTGATGAAGATGGCGGAAGAAGCACCCCCAACACAACTGCTTCTGATGCGCAGCGGGCGGATGCTAACAGGGACTGTCTCCGTGTTAGGGGCGGCTGCATTCGTAGCAGGAAGTAGAGAGGGAAGAGTCATGAACCTTTGGACTTCTTGTTATCGGCTACGAAGGGTCTCTACGAGCTATCGAAGGGTCTACGAGAGAAACTGGGTTGACACACCAGGCCATTGATTAGAGTGGGGGCCCGAACCTTGCAATAGCCAGCGAAGGAGTTCCTTCAGCAGTCAGTGAAAATCCCGTAGTAATGCCGACTGGCGATTGTAGGGACTCTTGCTGGGCCCTGCGGAGGGATGTCCCGAGGCCACTGTGGGTCGCAGAAACATATAACAGGAAATAACCCATGGGTTAAGTATGATCTGCTCACTCGAACTTGTTTCCTGCGAAACTTCCCGGAAAACCAGTGGGCGAAATGTAATGAATTTTAACGTGCTTTGTTCTACCAATACCTGCTCTGAAATCGAGCTAATGTCACCTTGTCGGCCTGGCCATCCCACGCATATTAGTCCCAGGGACTCAGAGCCGGCAGTAGCTCGAAGTCATCGTCAGAGATGGGCCAGGGATCAATTGATGGAAGTGATGAGCGTTTACTACGCCAAAGCGAAAAACGGGGGCTCAGAAATACAAGTTTACAAGACGTGAGAGCGGACCTGTGATATGAAACCTACCCTAAATTCAAAGAAGCTTGCCGGTCAACGACGGTACTTAATTGTGGAAAATTCGCTGAAAAACGACTTGCTGATATTCAAGGAAACGCGAAGATCGAATTATCCCCAAGACGAACATTTAGAATCATCTAATATCCCTGAAAACGATAGCCCTTTTGAAGTCTGTACCCGATGAAACTTCCGTCAGTGGTGAAAATTCATCGGGCTATGAATCATACGATATACATATGATGAGAAATCTTCTTCGACGCGAGATAGAACGAATTCGTTTACTTCCATTCGTAATCTCGTGCACCGTTGAGAATGTATGAAAATGCTAAAGCTCAGAGTGTTAGAGACGGCGAATTTTCTTTTATACGAGGTGGTACAGACCCCAGGTAGATATAAATATTACTGAAATCAATCCCATCATGTATGCAGCTGGGTATCTGGTATCTCAGATAATGTTGGGGCCAGCCAAGAACACCGACGGCCGACGGCTAAACAGTAAACAGTTCGGAAACCCTGGACGAAAAGAATTATGAAACGGATAGCCGACCTCGGCGTGAAAAATCACTTTTAGCCGAGGCATATTTTACACGAAACCGCACCTCTAAGGTTCAACGGAAAATACACTATGTTGAACAAAAATACCGAATTCAAAGACACAAGGCTAAAAATAGCTGAAAGAGGAAATCCAAGCATTGACTCAACACGTTAGACGTTACAATCGTAGAGTAGATGTCCGTGAATACAATCGTTTGTTTGAAACACGCGAATAGATTCTCTCGTAAACTAATTAAAAAACAAGGGCAATGCATCGAAACATTTTGGGCTAGAATCTGGGAAGAAAGATCCTGCAACAAAGACTCATTTCGTTTCCAATCTGAAGTTGATGCTGCCGATGAACTTGTGGAAACAGTGGAACATGTTCGCCAATTCTCGGAAGATGAACTCTTCCAAGAAATTAAATACATGGGGAACTGGAAATGCCCTGGGGTTGATAAGATCCAGTATTATTGGATTAAGAAATTAGCAGTAATACATTCTCATAGGGGCCGGGTCCCACCAATATGTAATTAATACACAAAAATGTTTATTTATCTTTACGGTAATCTCTTTGTGATAATTGCAGTACTTTATTGGAATTGTTTATTCGAGAAGATCGACAATTCATCCCCAGAACTCATTCCAAGTCCCAATGACAAGAATTGGGAGGTCATAGTTACTTGCCGCACTCAAAGATGGCGTTAGTTGGCCCCCCCCTTTAAGGCCCTTTGGGACTGCTTGCTAATTTTAGCAGTCCTTGGGGCCCGCTGGCGCGGGCCCTTCTCGGTGAACGGCATTCTGGCCGCGCCGTTTCCATAGTGCACATGAAAGTTCTGCGCGCTCTAAGATGAACACGGTGGATTCATTACGCAATTTCCCGTTTTCTTCACTGAGACTTGAAGAAAAAATTGATATTAAAAGATTAGGAGCATATCAACCAAGTCACATTTCATTTACACAAATTGATGGAAAGAAGAAAAGAACTCTCAGTATTCCGAAAGATAAGCTATGGCATTAGCATCATTTTTACAAAAATCTTTTGGTTCTGTTGACATAACACTATTTGATTAAAAGTCTTAATAAAAAATCCTACTTCTGATTTTGAGGAAAGTTTGTAGGTTTAATTAATTAATAATTAATATTATATGAATGATTAAATGGCGATTCTTTAATTAAATAATTCTGATATGATATTCTTGCTTTTGCACCTGGCCCCACCGGGAAAAAATGTCACGATCCACCAATGCATTCTCATGTAGCAAAGGCGGTTAATAAAATTTTAGAATACTCAAAGGAACACCTGCAGTGACTCTCACGCAGCATCACATATCTTCTACCTAAAACGGGAGACGTTCTTGACGGAGAACTACAGGCTTTGCCAGTAATATACAAAGGTATAACTGCAGCCATAGCTAACAAAATCTACAGACACCTAGAGAAGAACCATCTGATGCAAGTTGAACAGAAAGGATGTCGTAAAGGTTACTATGGCTGTAAGGAAATCTTGCTGCTAAATAAAGTCATCTTAAATGAAGGAAATGAAAACTTAATTCGAGAATGGTGTGGATTGACTACCAGAAGGCCTTTGGCAGTGTACCATGATTGGATTTCAAAGATCTATTGATTTCATCCTAGACTTATTGAATAGCAAGGCTAGTATGTAGTCATGCAGTACCAGGTTACTAATACCCAGCGGAAGGGAAGTAGTAGAAACAAGTATTCAGATTATCATGGGAATTTTTCAAGGAGATTCACAATCCACTCTGCTGTTTTGCATAAATTTGATTTCACTATCAAGACATTGTCACACACTGACTTTGATTATAAGCTTCATGGTGATGAAAGACCAGTGACACATTTGTTTTACGTGGATGATCGTAAAGTATTTGCTAGAAATGAAGCGATTCTCTCCCAAATGCTGTCTGTTAATTATTTTTGCAATGTTGTCTGCATGACATTTGGTCTCGACGCAGGTGCAAAAATTCAATTTAAAGAAAGGCAAAGTGACGCCATAGAACACTAATGTTGATACTGTTGTTGACCACTGTGTTTCAAGATATTGTGCCTAGTAAAACATACAAATATCTGGTCATTGAAGAATCTAAGAACATCTCGAACGACTGTAACGAAGAAACCGTATAAATGGTACAATATCAGATGTTTCAAATTGGTTCGGAAATAACAAATTAATAGTAAACGAAAAGAAAACGGTTTTAATGCAGTTTTCCATTTCAAATAAACAATTCTGTGCTCCATTGAAAATCAACGGCGTACCATTGACCGATATTAAGGCAACAACATTTTTAGGTCTCTCAATTTAGTCAAACCTTAATGGAACATCCATTTAAATGAATTGAACACAAAATTAAGTTCATTATGCCACGCGTTCAGAATTCTTGCAAATTCAGTCAGCCTTCATACTGCTCGTTGTGTATATTTCACGAATGTTCATTCCTGCCTGAGATATGGCATAATATTCTGGGGAAATACATCTTATAGCTCCCAGACTTTCAGATTACAAAAACAAATTGTACGAATAATAACCAAATCCCACCCACGTGATTCTTGTAACCCTCTCTTTATTCATCTAGGAATTTTACCATTACCGTGTCTTTTTATTTACGAATCTGTGGTTTTTGTCAAAAATGACTTGCTTAAGGGCGGGAATATATTTTCAGAAAATACCAAAGTCTATTACTATAACACTCGACGTAGAAATCATATTCATCAGGTGACAGTATCAACAGCTTATTACAAAACATTCACATACAATACATGTACATTATTTTACAACACTTTCCCAGATGACATTAAACCATTAAATTCAATAGAAAAGTTTAAATCCTAAGTGAAATCGTTTCTGCTGCATAACTGTTTCTATACAATTAGAGACTATACTGAGCATCACAAGGAAAGTAACATTAATATTAACAATGTTACTTAATGCATTATTTACCATTTGGATTGTATAAATGTGTATAAACAACCTGTAACAAGTATTGTACTGCAGCTTCCGGGTCAATGACCCCCATCTCGATCAGGTTTTTCGTCCTGTTTCCCTGATCTATTGAGCAAATGCTGAGATGGCCCCTTGTTTTGCTTCTGGACATAAATGTAACTTTATTATGTGTGCACGTCTTCTAGCATTCATTGGGAAATTATCGTTTCCATGTTGTCGCGGCAGGAAGTATTATTCCGAAGGACAACATGGATAAGAGCCAAAATTTATTGCCTTTTTATTCTTAAAAAGAAATTTTATTACACGAGATTTTTTTTTTTTTTCTCAAACTTTACATAGTATATGACTTAGTGTAGGAATCACAGAATTTTAAAAATGTGCACACAATCCACTTTTCCCCATAGCACATCAGACGCAGTTTTTAACTGTTTTTTGACATAAAATAAAAAATAAATAAATAAATAAATGTTTCAGTAACGTATTACTTTGCATGTTTTACCAAGCAGAATCAAAATATTGAGAGTTGAAAAGTACTAAGACTGTCACTTAGTTCCCTTCAACACTCAATGGAGCATACATGCGCATAAGGCAAGATGTGAACAATTTTATTCATCAATGGCACAATGCAGTAAACAGAATGGTTACTCTACCTGTTTAGTATTTGACTATATGTAGAATTTGCCTCTTCCCCCCATTCCTGCACCGAAAGTTTAAGGCAACTGTGGGTAAATGTATTTTGCGTACATAATCTGCACAAAAACAGTTCTTTTCTGAGGCTCTACGACCTTCAAGTGGACCTTGGCCTGCTTAACTAGCGTTTTCCATTTTTCGCTATGCTTTGAGTGCTCGATCGAAATTATATACATATACCATTTCTTATCTTTTTAAAAAGAGAAATTTGGATCCCAACGGAGAAGTAATTTTTAAAAAATGTGAAATTTCATATGTGACAGGCCGAAAATAATTTTTTTTTCTTACCAATGATTTCAAAATTAGAACTTGGTGTGTGTGGTTTTTTTTTTTTTTTTTTTTTTCTTTTCTGTAGTGTCTTTATGTAATTTTTTTTATGAAAATTGAAAGTATTATTCATGTTTATTTTTCACTTCTTGTTGAAGATAATGGATGATTTTATTTGTTTTAGGCCAAGAAAGATCGACTAATTGAAGAAGTTCGACGATATTTTGGTTTCAAAGTAGATCCAAAAGATGAACGATTTAAGGAGATGCTTGAAAAGAAAGAGAAAGAAGAAAAGAAAGTTGCTAAAGAAGCTAAGAAGAAGGCTAGAGAAGCCAAATATTTGTCTCAATTAATGGAGGCTTCAGGAAAACCTGAAGATAAAAAATCTGCATGAGGGTCTCTGTGGCATGAGTAGTAAGAAGTCAATTACCCAGCCCAGTCTCAGAATTGTTTATACATCGGAATAAGAGCTTTGTGATTTGTGCTGCTTTTTTTCTGCTGTGATTAACCTGTTCTTCAAAAACTAGAGTTTTAAATTGAACATTTAAATATGTGTCCCTACATATAAAATTAATTGTTAAAACTACAATACTGTAAAAAAACTTTTCAGTGCAAGAGATGATTTGAATTCTCTTCTGAACAAGTGTGTGAAGTACAATTGCAAGCTTCTTATTTCCCGTAAGATAGATCAACAATAAAATAAAGGATAATCCTTCTTTTATCGATTTTTAGAACGTCTCATGATAACCTATCTTTTCCCTTGTTTAATGTCACTTCAACTTTTTTAGTTAATTGTCTTCTTTATTCATTAAAACTCCATAGAATTTATCTGTAATGGAAGCACTTTTGAAAGATATCATTCGAGTATAAATCTATTATCAGTAATTTCATTAATTTTTAATGATAATAAAAAATATTATTTACAATTAGAATTCTCGTGTCCAAAAATTCAAATAAACATTATCCTTTTCCAATTGTTTGAAATTATTTTTTTTAGTTTATTCATGAACAGCAGATACAAGTGGTATATGGGCACAGGAATATCTTCTGTTTAGAGCTGGTGTCTAAAGGGGTTGCAGGGTAAGCTAGAGAAATGGTCTAGAAAGGTCCTTGCTTTTCAGGGCAGATATAACTTTAAAACAAAAAATCTCAAAATGTTGAATATTATTTTAAAAACATTATTTCAAGTCATCGTGAAATATGTTATAAATCATAAGTTGTGAAAAAATATATTTAGTTTTTTGACCTGTTGGATGCAAACATGTAAATAAAAATACCTGATTTGAAGGAATCTATTTAATATGGACAGGGCTTCATTTTTTACTTAGTCAAACATTTTACATTTGTTCTAACCTTGGTATATATGTTTTTACCACTTTTTTTTTTTTTTTTTTTGCATTTCTTGAAGTAATTCTTAGCTTTCTAATGTTTTTGAGGCCAAAGAATAATGAAAAACTGCATAGATTCTCTGAAGTTTTTAAATATCCTGGTGTTAGGTCGGTCCAGTAATAAAATCTTTTTTGTTAAAAATATTTTAAAAATCCTTAAACAGTTTTGTTCTATAAGTTGAAGGTAGCGATAAGGCTGAGAGAAATCCAATATAAAATTCATACTTTTGTCTCGGATAGGTTCGCCAGCCCTCAAACGCATTGAGCTCCGGGGCGATTGTCATCTTTCACCACTTCCTAACATTTAACAGAAACTTTTTAGCAGTGGCGAAGCTAAAGGGTAATCTGGGAGCTTTAGAATACCCAAATATTTTTTTCAATGAAATATGTGGTTCAGTGTGCCATTCTTCAATATTTGTTTTACTGAATCGTTGAAAAAAAGTTTTCGACTTTTTTTCTCTGCTTACACGCGAGGGTATTAGAAGGGCCGCAGAGATATATAGTCTTCGGAGCCGGGAGCCTACCAGTGAAGAGACACCGGCTGGCTGTGCCGTGCATGCGCAGAAGAGGGCGCGCGCTATCTCACTCGCACTCACTGTGCAGTGTCTGGGCTTCTGGGAGGCACGGGCTTGTACCGCGATGCACGTCCACGTCCCCATCCCGGCCAGAAAAATTCACCCCATCACCTTACGTGGGAACGTATCACCCGGTTTCCATGTCTACTTCCGAGAATAAAAAGAATGTTAAGGAAAGTAATAGTTCAGGCAAAAATAATGAAAAATATGATATTTTGAACGCTAGAAACAAAACTAAAGCAATGTGAATATCGTAAAAAAATACGACCACGTCTTCACGGTATTTCGTAGAGAATGTTGTTTTAAAGGATAATGAAAGAGAAACAAGTAATCCAGAAAAAAGTTGCGAATCTCTTCAACAAACACCTCTAGAATTGTGGTTGATTTCACGAAGGGACTAAAACCACAAAATTCAACATCATATGCTTCTCAACAAAATTTCGGCACGATGTTTATTTCCGAAACTTCTTCCATAGACTAAAGAGGCATATATCTTTACTCTATGCTTCTTCCAACGAAATTCTCAGAATAGTCAGTAAACAAATAAATATTCATCTGGTTTAGATGAATTTCCGGATTGTTTATTAAAAACGTGTGCACCTGCCACGTTAACACCCATTAACTCACATTTTCAATACTTCCTTGTGCCCAGGAGTATTTTCAGATATTTTCAAACCAGCAAAAATTAAGCCTCTTTAACAAAGGGAACAAAAATGAAATTGAAAATTACCGGCCAATTTCTCTTTTGTCAGTTTTCTCAAAAATATTAGAGAAGCTTTTCTATACGCGAATATAAGCCTTTTTCAGGAAAAACTAAACGTTTTCAGACTCGCAACACGGTTTTAGAAAATCAAAATCTACGGAAACTGCCATTTTTCTTTTATTAAAGAAGTTGCTTCATCAATAGACCAAAATGAAGAACCCATTGGGATATTTTTAGATCTTTCGAAAGCTTTTGACGTTATTAACCATAACTTCTTATGGAATTCGTGGTATTGCCCTAGATTGGATAATCTCGTACCTTAAACACCGATCTCAAAGAGTAGAAATACCGTACTGGCACGAAAGGACATTATTTACTTATGTATCAAATTCTTTGCCAATTGAGCATGGGGTCTCACAAGGTTCGATCTTAGGTCCTATCCTCTTTCTGTTGTACATAAACGATATGCCCTCATCTATTAAAAATGGAAGAACAGTTGTTTGCCGATGACAGGAATGTTCTTTGCCAAAAAAAAAAAATATATAGTACAATTTCTGAAGTTTCAAATTGGTTTTGTAATAAATTAATAGTTAACGAAGTAAAAACTGTCTCAATACAATTTTGCATTTTAAATCGGCAATCGTATGCTCCATTGAAAATGAACACAAAACTTCTAGGTCTCGCAATTCAGTCAAACCTCACATGGCATGTACATACTCTTATAACAATTAAACACTAAATTAAACTCATTATGTTACGCATTCAGAATTCTTTCAAATTCTGTCAGCCTTCTTGCAGCTCGTTGTGTGTATTTTGCAAATGTACATTCCCGCCTGAGATATGGAACAATATTCTGAGGAAGCTCATCCTTTAGTGCCCAGACATTTAGATTGCAAAAGAAAATTATCCGAATAATGAAAAAATGCCATTTGCGTGATCCGTGCAAGCCTCTTTTCATTGAGCTTGGAATCTTTCCATTGCCTTGCCTATTTATTTACGAATCTGTAGTATTTGTCAAAACTGACTGACTTAACGGTGGGAACGTTATTTTCATGTAATTATGCTATTTATAGTTACAACACTCGACGTAGAAATCATGTTAATCAAGTGTCAGTATCAACAGCTCACTACAAGAAATCCACATACAATACATGTACGTCACTTTACAACGCATTGCCAGATGAAATTAAACAATTAAAATCGATACACAAATTTAAGTTAAAAGTACAATCTTTTCTGCTGCATAACTATTTCTATACAATTAGAGACTATACTGATCGTCTATAAGAAAAATGTTTACTTAAAACAATGATATAGTATAATGAATTAGTTTACATGTGCATTGTATAATTTTTAAATAAAGATTTTAATGCCTGTAACAAGTAATGTACTTCAGTTTCCGGGTCAATGACCCCCATCTCGATCGGTGTTTTTGTCCAGTTTCCCTGATCCATTGAGAAAATGCTGAGATGGCCCCCTTGATTTGCTTCTGAACGTCAATGTAGCTTCAGTATGCGCACGTTTTGGTGAGCTTTCCTTTTGCTTGTAGTGGTAGTGGAACTTAGGGTGAGTTTCTATTTAGTTAGCAATACAGAAAAATCAAATCTGCAGTTCGTGTATCGTTGAAAATAAGTTTTCTATAACTCGGGAACGAAAATATCTAATTTTTGAAATTTTAATCTCTCGCTTTTTTAAATTTATTATTAATATTATTTTTTCATCTTTCAACTATTAAGAGTTAAATTGTTGGGAAGGGATTGTGAAACTCAAGAAAGTGTGCGCAGATGATTTTGTCCCCCGTACATCACATACAGTTATTTTACTGTTTTTGATTAAATAAATAAATAAGTAGAGTTTTTGAGTGATTTGTGTTCGTGTTTTCTTTATGAAACAATTAATGAAGCTAAAGAGTTAGTGTTATAGAGAATGTCCCACTGACTATGCGCCAGTCCCATAACTTCTGAACGGTTCACGATATCGAAATGCAGTTTTTGCTAAACAATGTTAAATAAGGCAAGTAATACGCCGCAGGGATAGAAATAGTATAGTTACGTAGTAATATACCGTGTTAGATACGAAGTGACTACTGAAATCTGCATCAAAGCAGACATGACTATGAAGTTCAGGGTCAGAATTATTTCAAAGATACAAAATTGTTTCTTTTAAAATTACCGATTCAGTAGTGACTGAGATGGACCATATGTTTCAAGATTTTGAATCTTTCATTTTATTAAATTTCTTGACGAAAATCAGTTTTCCGCCTACAACGCGTTTTTTCGTTCAGAAAAGTTTTCTTTTCTAATAAAACAAAATCTATTCTTTGACAGTAAGCAGCTTCGAAATGAGTTGACAAATGTATACATTGATATTCCAAAATACATGCCTGCAGATTTGTAGCTGAAGTGTTTGTTAGACAAATTGGTCTAGAAAAAATGATGAGACGTTCGGTTGATACAACTCAGTCTAAGTTTCTCTTTATCTACAGTATTATGTGAAAGGAACATGATTACATTAGAGTGTAAAGACATTCCTGAGAAATTCCATGGAAAACATCAGAATCGGTTATTTCTGTACACTGGCTTTCGAGAAGTGTGTGGTAAATTAACTGTGCAGAAACGACAGTTTGAAACAAATTATCGACTTTTTTTCTGAATAAAAACGAACGGAACTAATTTACAAAAAAATGTTAGATAAGATTTTCAGAATACACCACTGCAAGACTAGCTTCGCCACTACTTTTGAAACGTGAAAAATGTACTTGTGTACTGCAACGTTCTAAATGTGTATGTTCAATGTTACACCCATGAAGACTACGAAGGTGACTCAACTCTGGTGGAAGAGGTATCAATGGGAGAACCTTAAGTCATTTTTGGCCTATGGTCTCAAACTCATATGCCAAGTTAATGCTTACACACGGCCGACTCTACGCCATCTACACTTCGTAGGCCTCATTCACAATGCAAACTTAAACGTAACGTAATGCCGTATACTTAGCAGTAAAATTTACACGTAAAAACAAACATACACAATGATGAACGTAAGTTTCGCCTGAACCAATCAATTTCAACGTATTGAAGTTTGATCGGTTCATTTCTAGCGTCGTGGAAAGATCTTTTCACCGTGGTTTCTAGCTTTTTCTTAGATTTTCCCATCGATTCCCATTGAAAAGAATTCCGCATTCAAATGATCCATCGTAAAATAACACCAACTTTAGCAAATAACCCGAGAAGTGTAATATAAAAGAAATTCTCACCTGACACAATGCAAGGAGCAGTTCAAACAAATGACGTAAATCATAGTAATCACAGATAGTTTATTAATTTATTCTTTTATATCTTTTGAGAGGAGGAGATCGTGCTCTCTGCATTAAAAATGTATTCAATGTATAAATCGTAAAATCAGTGATAACATTGTGATTTGCATTAAAAGCGTATAAATCGTAAAATCAGTAAAATGTTGTCAACTAATAGCAATTGTGAAGTGATCATTTCAATGTTTCTCAAAATAATATAAACGGTTTGTCTGTGGTGAACGATAACATTCCTGCGCACCGATTGCAAGAGAATCGGATCACGTCAAGTAACAGTAATCGAGGAAGCCTAGGCTAAGGTGCACCGTAAACCCGGGATGAGCCCAATTTTCTATAAAATACAGCAAGATAAAAGTGGGCACTCCACACATAAAAATGAGAAAAATTGAGAAAATAAGGAATATTATTGACAAAATTGAAACCAAACGCCTCCTCTGGTATTGTCATCTAGAAAGAATGGAGGAGTTTAGATGGCCTAAATTAATATGGAAATGGATTCCGCCCGAGAGAAGAAAACGGAGTCGACCACCACGAAGCTGGGCCCAAGGTGTACTAGACGCGATGGCTGCCAGAGGACTACAGGAGGGAGAATGGAAGGATAGAGAAAAATGGAGATCGGGAAGCGAGATGCGGCGTCAACCGTAAAAACACTTCCTGTGTGTGTGTGTGTGTGTGTGTGTGTATGTATGTATGTATGTATGTATGTATGTACGTATTGCGGCTGAACCATTCAGAATATCCAAGTATTTCATTAAACAAAATATGCTTAAAATTGTCTTAAGAGCTTATTTTCCAATTTTCGACGTTTCCTCCCTGGACACCTGTACGTGTGTGTGTGTATACATAAATATATAAATAAATGTCAACCGTAACCAATTTCCGAATTTATAAACAATTTGGGCGCCAAGAAAAGGTTACACTTGAATTCCTGATTATCTATTAGTGTCTTCGGATATATTACAAATAAATGTAAATCCCGCTAGCTCGGCCTACGGGTTCTTATGAAATAACTGTTTCTACTTACTCCGCAACCAATTACTCAATTTGCCATCCATACGGAGTGGTGAGGAATCTGAAAATAATTCTAAAATGTCTACTCTAGGATTGTACGTAATGGCAAATGAGAATCAGCTTTCTTTCAAAGTATGAATTATAATTTAATATGAATGCCAAAAGTTATCAGACTATCATTGACTATTACAAGTTATTGTTAGGTCATGACCGCTTTTCTCGTTATTGCAATAAGCGTTATAGAACATTTTATCCTTTCTTGCCTCCTCATGCGCACGTCGCTCGATGTCGCCGCGTAGAATAATCCAATCTTCCTTCTTATCGAAGTCCACGATGATCAGCGACCAGAAACTTCCTCCAACCACTTCACAAACACTGCCTATACTCTTTATCTTGCGCCTCAGGTGGGCACCTATTTCAAACTGATTACTTTCCCAGGTCGGAATAACATGGCAATTCACAATTCACTGATACAATATCTTAGTCAAATCTTGTAACTCCACCGCGAAAATATTCTAAGTTCACCTTTCAGTTCACTCATGAAAATATTAGAAGCCCGAGTTTGCAATGGTACAACACGAAAATTTTACAAGTTCCCGTTGCACACCTAATGTGGAAATATTCTAAGTTGAAGTTCAATGTTCACTCTCGCGAAATATCACAAGTCCCGATTTGATAATTAACCGCCGGAAAAACCGCACAAACGATCCGCCACGACACGAGTCGGACTGCCCTAATTCCCAATCCGATCCACCCTTCAAAGCTCAAATCGCACAAAAAAGACCAAAACTTTACCTTCATATTTTTATTTTCTATTTTTTCCTATTGAGTATATGGATCAAATAAGTTAACACGTGTATTTTTTTTTCTTACTTTATTATTTTCGGAAATATTGCATAATGAAATTTCCTAAAAATAACGCGCATCACTAACTTAAAAATATCACATATTTTAATACTCTCATTGTAGAAACTGTGCTCAAATTCCATTCGAAACTTAAAACCATGTTTAATTTTTGAGATTTTGCCAAATATTTAATTTCCTAAATTTAAAAAAATGAATTTATATGGTTAGCAATTTCAGAAAAAAATCAAAGTGGGATCTCAGTAACTTTAGCAAATATTAATTTTTTACGAACCAGTGTGCTGTAGATAGCTGCAACAGACGCGTTTCTTTCGTTACTGGCCGTCAGTTTCTTTGGATGAAGCAGTAATTTAAGTACTTCTTGAGGTGTTACAACTTCACGATTGCATTTGGTCATTAAATGACGAATAATTGACTCACGTTTTGACTGACATTTTGAAAATTTCTGGTCCCTCACAACTCACTTCAAACATATGTACTCGCTTACCTTAGAAATTCTGAGCTTTCTTCACAATGCACAGTTCTAATGCCTTACCGAATTTACTTTCAGGTCTGGACAAAATTCCATTTTCTTCAGCCAACTTTTTAGCCACTTTTATGTGTTCGGTGGCTGCGAAGTGTAGTTTAATTTTACTGTATCTCTAAGAGCTTAAATTGTTATTTCCTTGATTTCCACTGTTTTCACTATATTCACTGGACTTTCCGCTACTTTCGTTAATGCCACGGGAGCCACTGATCTCGACGCTCACTTCACTAACAAAAAACATTTTTGGAAGCCGGCTCCCTTTTTTCCGACATGAATCACAAATTCGCCAATCTAATGACTCCTCTAAATCAAGTTTCACTAGTAAATCGTGGTTTACGCGACTTGGAGATTTTCTTTTCTTAAAATCGTGATCATAAAGATTACATAGATTGAAATATCTGTCGTATCTCATATGGTGATCACCACTCATGTTACACAGTATACACACGATTCACAGAACAAGCTCTAGTACTCTTTTCTTTATAAGATGTGTATTCCGACTGATGTTCAGAAAATTTTACTGAAGTCCCTTGACAAGTAGTCTGTTATATTTCATGAGCAAGG